>JASUUH010000259.1:1200000-1562500 GCA_030449925.1 Citropsis articulata
AGGTGTCCTGACTGTTTCTTACCAAGTAAGTCACCGGGCCCACGTAAAAGAAGATCCATATTTGCCAAGTAAAATCCATCTGATGATTTCTCCAGCACTTTCAGCCGGCTTAGGCTACTAGTGGAAGATGCTACTAATATGCATTGCGATTTCCTCACTCCACGTCCAACTCGTCCTCTGAGTTGGTGTAACTGAGCTATTCCAAATCTCTCAGCATTCATAACAATCATCATAGATGCATCTGGAACATCAACACCAATCTCAATTACTTGAGTGGAAAGCAGTATATGTGTCTCACCAGATCTGAACCGTCTTAAAGCCTCATCTTTTTCGTCACTCTTCATTTTCCCATGCAACAACCCGCAGCTGTAATCCTGAAATCTTTGAGATATAGTTTCAAGATCTGAAGCAGCAGCACGAAGCTGGGGCAACTGCTCAGATTGTTCAATGACAGGATACACAAGGTACACTTTTCCACCTGATTGCAGTTCGTCGCGCATCATCTATTACAAGTAATGTTTATAACATCAGAAAATTTATAAAATGAAAGTAATATTATCATTGATCTTACAGCATAACGTATCAATAAAAGCATTTACCATCAATTTTACGTATTAAACTCTACAAGTGCAGACACAAATACAGAAGAGAAGCCCCAACAGCTAAAATGGGGAAAGAAAACAGATGAGGAAAAAAATCCTAATCCCCTGAAAAACTAGGAAGAAACGTTTGATGCAGAAGGACAATTACCTTGTACACATTCTCATAGCCCTTCTCATTTCCTTCAATGATGTAGGTCTTAATAGGTATCCTTCCTGGAGGTAAGTCAGTTATCTGTCATTGGACAAAACAAGACAAAGTAATGTTATTAAGATGGCAATAAATAATGTTCTTTGTCAAATTTTCCTTCTTTATTAGGTATTTTGTCAGAAATTTCTTTCTCTGAGAAATGAATGTTTATCATCAATAAACAAAAATTCATTCATATCAAAAATAGTAAATTGAACTCAAACAAGATATATCTTCCTGTCTGTTGAATACGTAAAGAGTTTAGTTTTTGTCGTTTGTTTAGTTAGTATCCTCATAATCTCTTATTATCAGTCTCATAAGTAAAATATGCTGTGAGGGACTAAGAATGCTAACCAATTGTCTAAACGTTCTCTTCTTTTTCTTCTCATCCTCAAGCCCCAATATTCACAATACAAATTCAAAACTCAAGTGAAAACCCTTACTTCTGTTCACGAAAGTATCGTATGTGTGGACCACTGCACTATACCCATCTTTGAAAAATTTAGGGAGTGTTATACCTAAAGTCTACTTTATAATATTTGAGAAGTTACAGTGAACCCAAATTCATCAGTCGTTTGAAATGATATAACTTTAGAAAATCACAACCACCATAAGGGAGAGAAGTGCTCACACCTGTGTTAAGGACATATCCCCATATAATGCCAAAGCAAGTGTTCTTGGGATAGGAGTGGCTGACATGGCAAGAACATGAGGAGCCATATGTTGATCATCTTTTGGAGACCCGTCTGAATTAACCATGGCCATACCTGAACTCATGGAGGTATAATATAACTGCAAGATTTAGGTGTATCAATTAATTAATTTTGGAAAATGAAAAAGCAGAATACATAGAAAATTTATATCTCAAGGACTACTAATACAAGGATATTGACCGAAAATGTTAGTGTTGGGTAATTTTCAGCAAATTATAGCAACAAGGCACCTCCTGGAAACATCTATAAACATATGTTGATAATCTTGGACACTTTAATTGAAATTGAAAATTCAGCAAATACTCATCAACATCAAGAGATGGGTGGACAAAATAATTTATGACTATTTTCATGAGATTCACAAGATAATGGAATGAGATATTCCATTACCATAAATAGCAATACAAAAGCAAATCCTGGTGTGCGGTCAGAAGTTTCAGATTATCCCTTCTTTCCTTTAAACTCTTGCTTGAAATGGTAATGATATCTTATTTGACATGGTTTCTTAGCTCAAATGTTAAGATAGATATATTCCTATATCCCGGTGAAGTAAAGCACAAGGTCAGTGGATAATCAGATCTTGCAGTGCTTACAGGAATGGAAACAATTGATTACATCCCATCACACTCAATGCAGTAGTCAATATTATTCGAGTCAATTTTTCTTTTTCCTCTGAAACAAAAGATTATATTAGCAACAGAAAATATTCAGAGAGGTACCAAAAATCCATATAACAAGGACAAAAGTCCCATATTCAAAAAGCTGCAAACACTGTACCCAAAAAAAAAACAAAATCTCCACCCAGCAGAATAAAACAAAATTTCACCAAAAGGTATACACCTACAACCTCTGTGTTTGCATGGACTTGTCAATTTGCCCTACAAAGCTCATGTTGAGGAAGAAAAAAAAAAGGCAAGATATCGGCAATGAAAGGATGGGTTCAATGGAGTAGGATAGAGAGGATGGGAGAGGCAATGCATTGCAGAAGGCAAAATAATGAAAAACCTCTAAAATTTTTTATCACACTTTTATCTTTAACACTTAACAACATAAAGCAGAGCTCTATTTATGTCCTCACAATCAAATGATTTGAATCACAAAAACAGTCAGCTATTAATGCACAAATTATGGTGGAGGAATTCTGAAACATCATCAAAGACTCGTCATTCCAAGAAGTACAAAAAATAAAGAAAACTGTCATTTGTTTGTGACATACAATAATGAATAACAATCACAATCAGAACGAAAATGAGCACATAGAAAATTCATGGATCTCAGCAGTATTGTAGAATGACATGCAATAGATATTTTCACAGAAAGTTAGAAACTGCCATCCAAGGCAAAAAGATGCACACAACCTTACTGTTAAATCTTCCTCTCTGTACGACACCAAAGCGTTGTTGTTCATCCACAATAGCGAGGCGTAAAGCAGAAAATTCAACTTTTTCAGCAATTAAACTATGGGTTCCAATGACCAGAGTGATATCTCCAGTTTGAAGATCCTGTCAAATCAACCCATAAGGTCACGATAAGAACATGAAAATAATTCTAACATCAAGAAAACATATTGGAAAATTGTGCATGCCTTACGGATCATCCGGGATTGTTTTACTGGTGTTGAACCTGTTAGTAAGGCAATTTTAGGTTTGTGCTCGTCCTCCTCCATATTATCTAGCAATTTAAGCAAGTGCTCATAGTGCTGGGTTGCAAGCAACTCAGTTGGAACCATAAAAGCTGCCTGAAGAAAAGACACTGAATCTGACGACCATCATTATGAACTAAACTATCCAAATGTAAAGACCTCAAACAAAGTAACTTTTACATCACAGATACATACCATGAAAAAGAAATGAGTTAAGGCAATAAATGCTAAACATCATGGCGAAAAAGATTAGTAGGTTTTTCAAAACAAAATTTGAAATTATATAAGAAGATTACAGAGACTTACCTGATAACCAGAGCCTATAACCTCCATGCAAGCCAAAAAAGCTACCACAGTTTTACCACATCCAACATCACCCTAAACAAAAGCATCATCATATTATCAATTGCTAAAATTCTTGAGTCTTTAGAAATATCAATTACACACCCAATCAAAGTAACCAGAAAATACAATTTCAGCTTAATGTTGGCATAGGAAAAATTATTTCTGTCCTGGATTAAATACTAGACTTTCACCAGCTAGAGATACTCTCAGTTATTCTAACAGAGACATGACAAGGATGCTTCCCACCATGCTTTAATTTGGACCGTGCTCCTGATGAGCAGCCTGTTGGGATGCTGAATACTCAAATTCATTTTTCCTTGATTTTCTTTCATTTTAGGTTGCATCTAGCCATTTCCCTTTCATTTCCCTGTCTCTGTTATGTTCAAGGTAACTGGTATTTTTTTTAATAAGAAGGTAACAGGGACTTTAATTTATGAAGCATTTGTTATCGAAAAAAATAAATTAGAGAATAATGAAAGAACAGCCGTATTCATGTTAAATTCAAACCTGCAAAAGCCGATTCATAGGAACTGGTTGCTTGAGATCCCATATAATTTCTGAAATGGCACTTAGCTGACTAGAAGTAAGGGAATAAGGAAGAGCTCTTAAAACTTTCTTGGTGAGACTGGACCATCCCTCCATATATGCAGCATTTAATCTAGGTTTTCTGTACTTATCCAGCAATCCCTCTTTCTCTAATTGTGTACCAAGACCTTCAAGCATTTGATATAAGCGTCCTAACTGCAGAGAAAGATAATCTGGATAAATTATAGTCTATAAATGAGCAATAGATAAAAAATGTAGAACCAGAATCAGCAAGTCCATTGATTGAATGGAGAATTAGGAGTTCAAGAAATCACTGTTGCAAACAGTTGGGAAAAATGCCTTAATAATGTAATAAATCATTCTCATCAGAAATTAGGTACATTTTTAATAATCTTATAATTTGAAGTGCCATGACTGATGAATTCACCCTATCTGTTTCGGTGGGCCACAGTGCAAAGAAAGTTGATAAATTGTGACAGTTACTATTTACGAGTAGAAAACTTGAAATGCTGAAACTCTGAGTTGCCAGCCCTACAAATGAAATAAATTGTTCAACTTATAATCATAAACATGAGATGTTGTAGTTTGAAATTCTAACAGAAGAATAATTTCGAATGTTTTTAACTTTGGTATGTTCTAGCATCAACTAAAAATTATAATAGAGAAGATACTGACTAAGATATCTTAGTTACAAAGCTCCATCACTCCATCTCCCCCAGAATAATTAAACAAAGAGAACAAAGCCAAAAACATACTATATTGTCATGAGAGGAAAAACAGAAAAGAGAAAAAGAGAAATTTCGCTTAATTTAGACCCAAAATCTTGAATGACTCATAAAAAACTAGTTAATTGACTTATTTTCAATCAGTGAAATCATTAAGTTTTTTTTTTAATTTAATGAAAATTTTTAGTCATTAAGTCATTTAAGTTATTAAACCAATTTTTTTAGTTTTTTCATTTAATCTAAAAAGCCTGAATGACATTATTAAAATATGATCTCCACAATAATTAATTTATTTTCATCCCTACCCCAATGAAACTTACTAATTAGCATTATTATCCATCTCTAAAACTTGTGATAATATAGTAGTAGACTATAATTATTTTTATCTTTATATTTTCTTTATTCACCAGAACATGATTTATGTTATGATAAAATAATATCTTATTGATATTCTTTGAGATATTATTTATTTAAGTGGAAAAAACAAACAACTTTATACTTATTTTTGGAAGTTTAGACAAAAAAATAAACATACCATTCAGATTTAGACATTCAACTCTATTTAGAATTTACACTAATTCAAGTCTATTCATATTTCAGACAAAAAAAACAAATGCCATCTAAGCTTAACTAAAATCAATTTTCAATATTTTCCATGTCAAGGGAAAGCATGAACAGAAAACTGAGAGGACCATATGCTAAATTCAGCTATGTTTTGGCAACATGGCATTGAGCGGCTCCATACAAACAATTTCATGCAAATTACAAGAAAATTTATAAAAAAGGAATATAAACCTGAAGATTGTGTAATCAACAATCCAATATGAATTTACATCACCTGTAGGTAGAAGAACTCATCAAATATAAGCCTTTTGCGAGCTAAATCGGCCTCATCTATATGTTTTGGCTGGTGAATCCCCATGTAGGCCTACAGTATTTTTTTTATAAAAAAAATATCATTTATCTTTATCCTAAAGTATGCAGGGGACGGAAAGAAACGAAGTCGATACATACAAAAGAAAATCTGTGGCTATCATCAAATGCAATAGGCTATATATCCAAATTTTAATTGAACAGCATAGAAACTGCCAGCTAGGCCTGCACTGTGATGATTTTTATTGCAGCAAAAAGCTTCCTCATCCACACCCTAAAATGCCTCATCTGATCAGGTGAGTGCATCATGCCTTATCCAAAATGAGCTTCGGTTTTAGCCTGACTATAAACGCAAGACCTAGACAAACCTAGAAAAAGCACCAATTTTATCATGAACCATTTGACCCATGCAAGATGAGATTTTTTATAGCCAATTTCAGAAAAATAAGATAAGATTATACACAGATTTTGTATATATATATATTTTTTTTCATAACAAACCAGACTGCAATGACACCAAACTTTTTACTGTATATTAAACGAACCTGCATCTTCTCTTTCACCCAAAAAATAAATAAATACATAAATAAGGACAGAAGCAAAGCTGCTTACATCAAAAAGGCACAAAAGTCCAAATTCCTGAGTGATTTCTTTGGGCACAGGATCAAAATTGGCAGGCAATGCTTGTAAGGCTCTGAAAGAAATTAAAAAAGGTAAAAAAGATAAAACTATATACTGATATAACTGTAGATTAACAAACCTGGAAAATATTTCCAAGCCTAAGGGACCTTAAATTAATGAAACAGTAGAAAACCTACTCCTGTTGCACCCTTTCCAGCAAATTATTCACAGACTAAACACTAAATCAGGACATATATCCAGAAAGACTGAACCAAACAGCCAACATGCACATTTTTTTCCATTTGGGTAGGCAGACAGCTTATTGAAATGGGATCTCGAAAGAACAGAAAACTAAAGTAGGATTCAGCTTTCTAGTACAATAATCTAATCAAGTGGCAAACTGACAACTATGTAATACAATCATGATGAGAACTATTTTTTTAACCAAAACCTCAACTCAGACCTGGTACAATGGAACACAGAAACAAAAATCTTTGAACTAAAATAGATTCTTAGAAACATCTAGAAAGAAGGTAAAATGCAAGAAAAGGAGAAAAATGAGATGTCACAGCCAAATGACCCAGCTGAATTTAAATTAGCAACAAATTTTTGTACAAAATAAATAAGCTAAAAAAAGTCTAGTTGTATTGTTTGCCAACATAGCAATTATTGAAACATAAAATATTAAAACAAAAGGAATGGCTGAATAGAGGGAGAAAAGTAAATATTGTACACGATGAATCCAATTTAACCTCTACCAATCATCTCTGCTCTATATATATATTTATAGGCCTAATGTGCAAAAGAAAGAATAAGAACTACGGGCCCATCATGCCGAACAAGCTCACAACTGCCTAGTATTTTTGCCATACAAAAAACATAAAAAACCAAATAATTTTAACAGATATTTAAAAAAAAAAAGAATTAGGGAGATAAATTCCAAAATCAAGTATCAGTAAAAGAGTTAGCATGCTATTGCATTGCAGACTACATAAAAGAGAGAGAGGTACAAACCTCGCAATAGTGTCCCGAAGTAAGCTTGCATTTAGGCCTCCTTTTGAAGGGTATATTGGATATGGCCTCCCTTTTGCCCGAAGAGATAAGTCATCTTCATCTTTCAGCACATCAATATTATATTCCCTCATTTCATAGTGATTATTAGACCGCATAGCCCTCACCTAGATGAAAGTACAACATATCATATAAGTCCTGGTGAAAAAAATAGAGTCACAAGGGAAAAAAGATAAAGTACTCAAAGACAAATATTAACATCTTAGAAATCAAACTAATAGTAAAGAACATAATTCCTTTCATGTAGAATAAAATTAACAACACCAGATATTTGTAATCCCCCTTTGGTAGTTAGTAGGTCAACCAACTTATGTTTTTGATGTTATAAAGTTACTGAACTTAAATTTTAGCTCCTAGGCAAGGATCCAATTATAATATTACCCTCCAACATGTTACTTCATTTGCAAGACGGATTCACTTATCACAGTTGTCACGTGAATCAAACATAAAACAAATGCAAAATCAAACACAACTACTTATAAACTAATTAATATGATGCAGGGAGATTCAAACAAGACCTTTTAGTCAGTTTGGCACTGGTACTATGTTAAAACTGACACTAAACTAAAAGCTTAAATTAATAGGTAAGACAATATCAAAGTTATGCCCAAAAGAAAAACGATCTTTAATTGAAACCTTAAATTAAAGTGTTCTTCTTGCTCTATATTTTGCAAAATTAGTAGCCTTGTACGAAAAGCATAAAACTTGAAAAACTCTACCTTAAGTTTTGACCGATAGTCTGTCAACTAGGATTAGAAAGTGACATTGTTAGTCAAAGAAAGGTCATATATAGTAGAAAGTCAAAACACATAAAACATTTTTTAAAGCCAGAAATAAACACTGGAAGGCCAAAAAAAATTCTCATACAACATTTCAGTTCAGACACCAATGCTACCATTTTCCTTTTTCCTTTTACTTAGTATCCTTATGTGATCTAATTTGTCAAGAAGAATAATGTAGAACTCAGTTGTCTTGTAAAAAAATCTCATCTAGTCTCCAAAACGATATCATGCCAATGCATATATATAAAATAAATTTTAAAAAATATGATGACAAAAAGGAAATAATTGAATGAAGATTGCAATTAGATTGTTGAAATTTCCAAATATTCACTTTCATTGATAGCTTAAAAACGCTGCCGTATTCCTCCCAAGCATTATTCAAGACTTCCACAATGAAGGAAATTGGAAAATTAAGTAGATTTACAAGAATTCAGTAACAACAATATCCACTACTAACAATATACACACGATGAGTAGCAAGAAGTAATAATTTCACACTATCATGTATGTTAGATAATAGATATTGATCACAAACAATACAGCAACATCTGATACAAATAACAACATACAACAATGAAGAGAAAGGAGAGCAGCCAACAAGACACAAAACCAAAGGCTTACCTTACCACTAACACATACAAACTCTCCCACTCTATGCTTTCCCTCAATGCTTTTAAGGAAAGGTTTACTAGCAAAACGAGTGCCCCGGAAGAATTTTTTCAGATGCAAATAGATTTTCTTTTTTTGCCCACTGTCAATATTGACAACCTCATCTCCAGAAGTTGTTTTACTGTCTGCGATCTCACAACCAACAATCACCTCAAGAAATGAAAAAGAACAACCTGCTTTCATTCCCCTGCCAAAGTGGCATATCAGTCAATATCAAAATAAAAATGTACTCATTTACAACTAAGATATCTACACTTACTATGGTGCCAAACAGACAATGCACAAATACACAGAACATATTAGCCACATGTTATAATAGAGAATGTAAGATCATAAGCGTACTCAGGTATAACTGCAAGAGTCTGAGATGGATAAATGTCAGAGTATGAGTACCACGTAAATAAAAATAAAAATATTAATATCAACAATCCAAGTAATTAAAGTTAAATACAGATTTCCAATAAATATGCTCTGCATCAGATAACAGGAATAGTACATGAGATATAAAAACAAGAAATCATACAAGATATGAATGTTAAGAAGTCACATTTCACACAACCAAAGAATAAGGAGATATAAAGAACGGAAGCATTAGATGATTCTAATTAGTATATTAATCCTCATGGATATCCAGATTTAAATGTATAGTGTTAGTCACAGGAAAAGAACTAGCCAACGACAGTGAGGATATAACAAGTATAGAGACATAGGAGATGATTTAAAATAAGACTTTCTTGCACCCTTATATGATATATTTACAAACCGTCATTTTAACATCAATGTATCATACACACTCATTACAAATGAAAAGATCTTGTGCTTATCTGCTAGGTCACCAAAAGTAATCTACTTGGTAAGTGAGATTGCTTTCAGTGTACTCAGGAGGCTTTGTTTGCGCTTCAATTCACCCAACTACCTTGATTTCTTGTATTATAGTAACAAGACAAAAGACATCCAAAAGACCAAAAGACCGACCATAAGAATCTAACCACTTATGCCAAGCATTAAGAACTTAATTGTTTATAGGCTATACCCAATTACCTGGAAGATATAATTTCTCCAATAAATATGAAGTACTGTCCATCATCAAGATCAATCTGTGCATTCTGTAAATCAGCATAGGTCCGAGGAAAGTGGTGGAGTAGCTTCCGCAACTGAATAAAAACAGAAAGAACAACGTGAACCGAGCCTTCTCTTCGAAAATGTAACATCTAGACAGCATTTTCTACATAATCTGCAAAAAACCCACCGTATGAAAGCCACAATTCTCCAGCTGGCGATAGAGCCTCTTACTTAATCCAGGCACGCAACTGATGCATTTATCAAGCAATGGCTCAATAGATGTCTCAGTTGGTAGAGATCCAACCTCCGAACTGGTAGAAGATTCCTCCACAGTAATCAAAGGATTCAATTTTTCTTCAGTTTCTAATGACATAGACTGAGGAGATAAAGAAAAATCTAAAGAACTTCCCTCTCTGACAATGGAAGAGCTCACATTTGGAAGGACAGGATATAGAGAAGGCCATGCTTCAGAAAGACCATATCTATCAACCCGCAACTCCGCATCCATAGAATTAGAGACAACTGCTTCACTACTTTGATCTGCTAAGAGGCTCTTCATTTCAGAGCCATCTGCTTTGGTCTCATCATACAATCCAACCGGAGGAGAGCTACCCAATGTGATGCACGGAAATCTTTTACAAGCCAAGGAGATGTCAAAATCATCCATGGCATCTTTATCTGCTCTTCCGTACTTAAACAAATCATTAAGACTATCATAGACCATGACAACTGATGCCTACAAGCAAGGGATAGTGCAATTTATGAATAGTTACTTTTGGAACATGCAAAACAGAAAATCCAAAATAGCAAAGCTGAAGACATTGGCAAATGATAATGACAATGATTCTTGCCTGCTAGTAATAATGATGGTGATTATTACAACAAGAACAATAATAACATTAACATGACGATGATATTCAACAGCAATAACTATACAAGCTTTGATATTTATGACATTAAAACTTGTGTAAACCACTCCCAACGGTATATATACACATTTATTTACCTTATTAAGCAACTTAGGCTGAGGAATGCTTGACTCGTCATAGGGCTCCACCAACTTCAACGTACATTCAGCATATTTATGCTTAGATCGAGAACAAATTTTTGGTATTTTAGGGAGGAGGAAGTTCCTTAACCTGAGAGAAAAGCAAAATCACAACCCTATCATGCTCGAACCAAATCCAAAAATGTAATAAATTGTGTATTGGAGAATACTTTTGGACTTTCAAATGGTTAAAAATTACCTCATATTTGTACCCAACACATTCCTACAGCCTCTCCCAGCTTTCAAGATTGTAGCACATCTCAACTGTTTCCCACCAAAACACTGGGGGAAAAAATGATCACCAGAGGCATCATTAAACCATTTAAAGTGTTAATCGTGAGAAATACGAAGAATTAATAAGGGAAAAGGGAAAGACACCATGCCACACGACTGCGAAACCGCAACAGTCAGCGCCATTTTGAAACGAACTTACTGCAACAACTGGACATGCCTAAACGACCATCACCTGCAAAAGCACTAACACTCATAAATTGAAAATGAATTCTTTTTTATTTCAAAAAAATAATTTTCGAATTTTTGTGACGGGAAGGTGGAAATTGAAGAGATGAAGAGAATGTTACAGAGAAGTAATAGCCCTGATTTTTCCAGTTGCTGAATTTGAAGTGGTGTGTACCCGCTACAGCAGAGTAATGTCCAAAAAATAAGAAAGAGACAAAGAAAGGTTATCAAGACAAGAGGCGGGAGATGTTTTAATATCTATCTCTACGAACGAGGGTCAGTGGCTGCACTGAGAGAGTTCGGTTTCCCCCCGCGCTAAGCTGATTTTAATCTTCTAGTTCTGGCGATGGCTTGTTCCCTTCGATTTTTGTTTCTTTCCTTTTAATAGAAAAAATATTATCCATTTTTATGAAACTTGTATTTGCTCCTCAAAAACGATTTACTGATCACCACTACTCAGTACTCGCCGCATAATAAACTCTTAATTTTTTATAAATAATATTAAAATTATGAATTAATTAGAATAACATCAACATGCACCCCTGTCGCTTAGTACTAAAAAAAAAAAATTGAGGAAAAAATATTTTTCCCACGTGGCTTCATACAATAACTTAAAATATCATTTCACAAACTCACCATTAGCTTAATGTCATTAACTAATAATTCATTGAGGTAAAATGTGATTTTTCGTTAAAGTGATACAAATTATATTAAAATAATTTTTTTTACATAATTAAATAATACTATGAAATAATTTGACCTTTTGGAAAGTCCTCATGTTGCGCCTAGGAACAAAACTGTACGGAAAACGGACAACATTTTATCAGGTTTAAGTTGAGTCATGACATAATAAATTATAATTAACACAATATCTTTAAATCATTGAAAGAAAAACTCAAAAATATAGCTAAATTTTATTTACTTGCGTGTGTTGAATATCTTCTTAATCTTCAATTAATTTTTATTTTGAGCTTTACCATCACTCTTTTTTTATAATTATTATCTCTCCAAGCTGTTATCACTGTCTCCTCAAGTCAGTTCACAACGTAATTAAAGAATATACTTGTATGAATATAAAAATTATAATTATTTTTTGTACTTAGATTTAAGGTTTATAGGATTTTTATGCTGTCAAAATAGAGATAAATGAAAAATAATTACTTGAAATAGAAATTTTTATTTGTTCGATATTTATTGTTTAACGAGATTAGATAAAAATAATTTTTAATTATGTGTTAATTTTTATTTGTTTTTATAAATTTTTTTAATAAAAAATTTCTTTTTATTCAAAATAAATTACTAACGAATAACATTTAATTAACGTTGAGTTAACAAAAAAATATTTTAAATTATTATTTAAAAATAAAGAGAAAATAAATTATTGTATAAATCTTTGGGGATGAGAAGGAAAGAAAATTAACAAGCGGAGTCTTAGGCTCACGTGAGCTCACGTGATGTCGAGTCGAATCAACCACCTGCCTTTATAAGCGCTCATCTACAGCCTAGGGTTTGCTGGTCCACTCTTCTGTTTTCTCTTACAAACGCCGACCGATAGCAGTAATATGAACAAGATAAATGTGATTTCTTCTTTCTCTAATTGCTTTTTCTCAGTAAATCCGGAAGATAGGGGCGGAAGGCAAATTGGGGAAGAGCAGTACAAATCAGTGGCTCTGAAAAAGCCTGCAGGTTTTCTGCAGGATGCCCTGCCTTTTGAAGCCCCGTTTACATTAAATTTTCTTTATGGCATCATAGTACGGATTTTGTGCTTTGATTGGGGTTGTTCTGTGGAAGTCATTTCCCAGACAACCCCCTTCATTTCTCCTTCACAAATCCGCCTCCAAACGCCATTACATGTCGATATTTCGATGTTGTTCTTTTTGCTAATGGTTTTTTATTTTCGCTTTCAAGCTCAAAACTTGATACGATTGCTAGTGGAACATAATCAATTGTAACTAAAGCTGCTTGAGTTTATTCAGTGGGCATAGTGTAAAGGTTGGAGAATTCACTCAATACAAGAATAAATTATAGCACTAGAAGCATATGACATGATGTAATTTCTTCAGAGTAATCTGAAACTGGATGGCGTCGGTGGCTTCTTATGATGATTGGCAGCAAACAAGCCCTTGTCAAGAACCCAATCTTCTATCATTATCTGAGAATTCAATGGCTGATCCGTAGGCACAAGATGCCCAGCACCCAAAACAACAACATGGCTTAAATTACCCCATTTCTGCACATACCCAGCAAGCTCTTCTTTCACTTTCCAAACTTTCCTGTCAGCCATCAAGAAGCTCTCAATTCCTTCCCATTTCATTGTCTTCACCCAAGCCTCGGTTGACACCACACCATCTCTCAAATCAAAATGCCCTTGGTACAACAAAACTTTAGTGTTTCTCACCAAGAATTCCACCATGAACTTCACGCTCTTCATCACATCTGCATGCAATGCTTCCCCAACGACATCACTACAGTCTTCGAAAACTATGGTTTCCTTGGCTCCCAAGGCCTTTTTAACCTCATCTATCCTTAAAAGCCTAGTAACCAATTGAGTTGGGTAAGGAACTTTTTTACTAAAGTCATACAAAGTTGCTAAACCCGTCATGTCTTGCAACAAATCCAAGACCTCATTTCTTGCATCTGTTGCCTCACTCCAATTCCCCATTTTAACTAGCCTAATTGCCTCTCCTTGGGCTTTCTCCAGTTCAACTTTTTGCCTCTCATTAATCAACCCCGAAAAGTAAGCATTGAGAGCATGGGTAGCAACTTGAGTCGCCGGATCAGTTAACCCGTTACCTATAGCAACTCCTTGCAAGTTCACTCTTTTTGACAACGGCAAGTGCTTATTTTGCTTCAATATGAAATACCCAATCGCAGGAACATACTTTCCGGCATAACTCTCGCCAGTAATATAAATAGGTCTATTTTTGAACAAAGGTTCTAGATTAATAAACCCAGTAATCGCAGCGAAAAGATGCTTAGCAACAGAAATTTGATCTCTCGGTATCTCATCTTTTGTTGCAGCAAAACTAAACCCAGCTCCAATGGGATTATCAATGAAAAGAAGACCAAAAATGCGATTCCAAGAACCCGGATTGGGTTTGAGAGAAAGCTGTTCGACGTTTTGCCTCTGAGAGAGAGTAACACGCCAAGGGCCAAGCTCAAGAAAGTTACCCGTCATGGAAGAGCAGCCAGGGCCGCCTTGAAGCCAAATGAGAAGTGGGGTTTGGGAGAGGGATGACGTAATAGGTGTTTGGGCTTCATAATAAGCGTAGAAAATGGCTGAGCCCGTGGCGGGGTTCACCGGCAGGTAGCCGGATTTGGTAGGTAAGGCTTCTTTGGGGAGAAGTGATGATGAGGATGGAGAGTGACGGAGGAAGAAGAAGAAGAAGAGAAAGTAGATGGTGGCGGTTGACTTCATTTTGGGTATCGGTAGTTCAGTCCTTTTTTGGCTTTGAGATTCTTTTGTAATATGAAGGGATGATGGTTCGTGTGTAATGCTCTTGACAAAAGCATCTTTGGACTTTTGGCTGTTTTTGCGGACAAGAGATGACAAAATGTGTACTGTTCGTTATAATCATGAAAGCGTAGAAACTGAAGCTGGCAGCTAAGGGCCCGTTTAGTACCTTTTTCAAGTTATATTTTTGTTTTTATTTTTGTAATATACACATAAAATATGTTCGGTGAATTTTTTTCACAAAATATATTACAAAATATAAAATTCGAATTCATTATTATAACTATACAATTAAAAATAAGTTAAACACGTTCTCCAAATTTTACAAACTATACCTAAAAATGAATTAAAAAACAAAAGAAAAATCGTGACCTCCTTATCTCTTCACTGCGCTCTCTCTTCCCCGCAACTTTCTTCATCAAGTTGCAGCAAATCTGCACTCTCTCCCTCTCCTTATCTTCATCCAACATCTTTCTCTCTCTTTATTCCCCAGGTCTTTCGATTCTACCAGCGGGAAGAGAGAGGGGGGGAAAAGAAAAACCAAAAAAAAAAAAAATGAGGCCGATGCAGATGGAATTCTTCAGAGATATGGAGGATCAGGGGGCCACAGTAGCGATGGACGTTGATGACGTCGACCCACTCGAGATCTTCGGCGAGGGCGTCATCTCCATCGACAACAAGCTCGCCGACGCCAACTTTTTCAACAAGTTCGAGGACGATTTCGATGATGCCGATATCAATTAATCCAAACAATATGGTATATGCGACCAATTTAGGGTTTTGTTTTGTTTTTTTTTCTTTTTCTTCAGTCTCATCAGACACTTGTGTCTTGTTTGATATTTTCTGTTGGCAAAATACAAGAAACACAAGAGTATATGTGACTGATTGTTTTATTGTTCTTATGAATATAAATTTCTCCAATTGGGCATCTGTGGTGTTAATTTAGGCTTGCATGAGAAATTTATTATCTTTCTTAGTATTTTTTAGGTTTTATTTAATGTACAACAATAATAATCCTGAAAAATTTTGGGGTTATTAGTTAGTAATAGCAATTGAAAAATGGCAATTTTGAGAAGGCCTTTTTGGGTTAATAAAAAAAGTGATTTGAGGTGGTAATTTCTGATGTCGATAACGTCTTGGCCTTGATTGTAGACATAAGATGTGAATTGTAGACAACAAGGGTGTTCCTGAGCATTCAGTTGTTGTGGGCCTTGTTTGTGTTGCATATTATATGGATGAATCTTTTGGTTACATCTTCTGGTGAACATACACTGTGATGTGAGTTGAGATTTACTTTGTGTTTCTAGATGTGTGCTTGATATGTTGGAAGTATTAGAACATCAAGAGGGAACACAAATGTAGATATCTACATTCTGAGTTGGTCAGATATATGTTGTCTGTGGTTTCAGTTTTGGAAATGGATTAGGTTTAGGTCTCTTGTTTGATGTCTTCTTGAGAACTTGAGGTAGTCTCACGGCAAATCATTAGTTTATTTGGTGCATTTTGAGGGATATTAGGATGCAGAGGTTGCATGTTTGTTGGCATTAGTGGTTATGACTCCATTTTCAGGATGCTTTTGAAGGGATAATTTTATGTGTGATCATTTGTGGTTTCCAGAGTCAACTGACCTACAATAAGAAGGGATTATACTTAGTTTTATGAAATATCTTTCAAGTGCTTAATCTTTCTGTTGAAGCCTCAGTTTTGTGTAGGATGGACACGTGATTCATAATGAAAGCTCTTTTTTTCTAATAGAAATTTTTGTTATCATGATATGTCCTTGATCTAACATCCAAGAATGTTTCCATAAAATTGATGAGTGATGTGCACGATACATAAATAAGTTGTCACAAGACTTTTTTTGCATAATTGAATCTGCACTCATTTTGCCATAAAAAATGATTTATAATTATTTGTTGGTCATTCACCATCAAGTTCAGCAGATATTTCTTAATGGTTGCAATTGACATGTGTGATTTGCTTATTCGCCAAAATTTCCATTCTTTAATAATGCATCACTTTGCATTGTGAATATTCTGAAACTGTGATGTATGATCTTGTTTCAAAAGTTTATCCTTTACCTATCTTATCAGGCAACTTTTGCTGTCCGTTTGTTTTCATTTTTTTTTCCCAGTTAACTTTTTAGTGTGTTCTTGACCATTATTAAGAACTTCAAATGCAAACCAGACAGAATAACAAAATCACAAGTGAAGCCTGTAAATGAAATTTATCAGTTCAAGAAGATTACAGATTTTCTAAAATTATCCCTTGAAACTATTCTGTTTTACAACCGGATAACCGGTTATAAGCATCCGGTCAGCCGAATTCTTAAAGGAAAGCTTATGTTTTTCATTCGGATAACCGGTTCAAGAAACCGGTAAGCCGTTTATCTCTTGAATAAAATCTGGAATGTATCCGGGTAACCGAATTCCAAACCGGAAGGCCGTTTTCAAATTGAATACAAGCTGTATTGAAACCGGATAACCGGTTACATAAACCGGTTAGCCGAATAGCTTGACTGCCATTCTGTTTACTAACCGGGTAACCGGTTAGTAAAATCCGGTTAGCCGGATTCGTGATTTCTTATAGTCTTTCTCTCTTTCGGTTAGCCGAATGTCTTCTCTCTCCAAAGCCGGTTCTTCTCCTCTCAAATTTGACTCCATAATCCACCATTTTTCACTCACTTTTTGATGAAAATCAAGTCACAAAAATTGTTCCCCATCCAGTTTTATAGTTAAAATCACTTTCAAAACCCATTTTTTTAATAATAAATTTATTTATGTTATTTTGTTGTATTTGTGTATGTATTAATCAAATAATTATTTTATAAGTATAATGTAAATGCTTAGTAAAAACTGTTTTTGAAAAAAATATTAGCAAACGCATATTTTCTGTTTTGATCATTTTCAACTTTATCTACCAAACGCATATTACTGTTTTCAATTTTAAAATACAAGATACAAAAAATGATACCCAACGCATATTTAAATTCGAAATACAGCAACTGCAAAATGCTATTTTCATTTTCATTTTTATTCTCAGAAAATACAAATTCGAAAATAATACCAAACAGGCCTTAAGACTCAGTGATTTTTTCTTTATATTGAGTACGCACAAATTCGGGCAACAATGGGAAAATTGAAATAAGGGAGCCCTATGTCACGAGCAGTGCAAATCTCCCGTGATCAGGAGAAAAATTCTGCGCTCACAGACTCGCTCATTAAAAGTTCGTTTCGAACGAGAGTGCGCTAAAAAACGGGATGCGTTTAGCAGTAGAATGCGCTTAGAAATCGGACCACTAATACAATAAGGCAACCGTAGTGCGCTTAGTAATTCTCCCACTAAGGTCCAAGTCTAAAGTTTTCTACATATTACATATTCACTGGAACTTTCTAGGTTTCTCCACTTAGCCTCCTAAATATTTTGCCACATGTGTAGAATTCTTTAGAATTAGCACTCTCACCCTCTATAAAAAGGGGTGAGCACCCACCATTTTTCCCACCAACAACTCACCTTCCACACTCACAAAACACATCTAGCACACTAGCTCACAAGTTCTATTGTTCAAAACACTCTTGTAATAATTCTAAGTTTGTATAATACAATCTTTTGGCCATTCCAATCTTGCTTCCCATAACATTTTCCTCAAGTGGTAGTGCTTCGCGAGTTGAAAAAACATTCAAGGCTTACTTGACGATTTACACGCCAAGAGTCGCTCAAATGCCGCACGGGATCGCTGCGCGCAAACTCTAAACCCGTGACACCTAGCTTGCACCACTCACACACATTACGTGGATTCCACACTGATGTTATTATTTACATGACGTCAATGTATAATTCAAATAATGTGTGTGAGTGGTGTAAGTTACATTAAATATAATTTAATATTTACCTTAAAATAATGTCACACTTAGGTATTTAGTTAAAGTTTGGTTCAAATTGCAACAAAAGATCATGTTCATTGAAAGAAAAATATGCGCCTAGATATTATATATAATGCTAAGTTGGATATCAACTCCAGTTATCAAGCATTTTCTTTTATAATTCACTGTTATTTCATTGTTCACAGTGCAGAGAATGTGGTTTTTTCTTTATTTGGTAATTATAAACTTTTAGTTGGATGAATGGTTTAAGGTTTCAATTTGACGTCAAAATAGATTTTATATCCTACTTTCGGTTTAAATATAATTGGTACTCTATGTTAAAATGACAATAAATGTGGTTCAAAATTTAATTCTACTTTCATCAAGGATATATCTACTCTAGTAATTATGCCAAGTTTAATAAACACAATAATTTTTCAAAAAGCAATGTTACACTTTGATAGTTTTCAACCTAAATACTAAATATGACATTTACTTATAGAATAATTAATTTCATAACTTAAATTATTTTTTTCTTACTATATATTGAATAAGTGTCAGTCTCACTGGAGATTAAACAATATTGAAATACTACTCTGAAAGTGTAGTTATGTTCTTTTTCAAATGCTTTATTACTTCAAAGATAATCATAAATAATCATAGTTGTAAACTTGTAATTGTCAATTAAATAATTCATAGAAATCTTAACACATATGACATATAAGATATTAAATTTGTTGATTTGAATGCTAATAATTGTTATTCATGTTTACAAGCAGTAATTGAACATATCACAAACATAGTTATTTATTTTATATATAAATATTAAACATTTAATAAAGGTAAAAATGATTTAGGGGCGTTTTTAGTATGACTGGAGCTATTAGCACCCCTCTAATCTCCTATTAAGACCCCTCCTCTATGTTTACACTTTTACCCTCAATTATAATTACACTAAAGGACAACGTAATAATTCGACAATTCCAGCGAACTTTTTACACCACCGATCTATTTTCAAAGTAACAAAAAATTAGTAAAAGATTTTCAAAGCAGTTTCTGAATTAATCAAACACTATTTTAATTATATTGCTAGCAATTTAATCTTTTTTTATCACTAAACCATTTCTCACGTTGGTCAGGATCGGCCATCAATACCCCTTACAATTGTTACTTCCCAAAAAGTTGATAAGAACTTATTTGCATTTATAGAAAAATTCCAGTGCAATTAGAAAAAAATATTGAACTTTGGGAACTGATAAATTTACAATATAATTATTAAGTTTAGAATCCAATATAGCAAATTGCAGTTTATTTATTAGACCATCCAAATATTTCTATCATTGCAATATGTTGAGTTTTCTTCTCTATTGTCGTGAATTTTCAAAATTGTCCAGTTTATATAAGAAGTTTGAACAACTGACAAACTTCAACAAATGTAGCTGCTAAATGTAACTGCTAAAGAAAGGAGACGAATTTGTTTTCTTTGCTTGATATTTGAGATTTGAGAAACGAAGCAAAGTTCAAGAAAGAGACAAATGGGGCTTTGGGCAAAACTGACAGGGGTTATTTGTGGAAATTAATTATGTGTTAATAGAAGAAATATGCAACTTTAAATTATTTCATGGAGTACGTTTAGAAAAGGGGTTTTAAAAGATTTATAGAGGGGTGCCAATAGCTCCACTCTTTTAGTGTACCTACGGAGTGCAGGGGCCTGGTTAAATAACCATGTTCACATGCAGTAAGCCAGTAATCGAACCGTGCTGACGGGGACGGGACCTCGTAGAAAAATGGGAAAACTGTGGCTTTGGTTAAAGTATACTGCAGAAGCTCGGGGATCCTTGCGATAAAACTCACTGTCCAATTTACTTTTGGTTTCGCCTTTCTCTTTTGGGATCTCTGGGTACCGACTATCGGTCAAAAAAACCACTGCATTTTGAAAAGTTTTGATTAGCTATCGCGGCGGGGCAGCGTCGTGGCTATTACGCACACAAGGTGTTCGATATAATGCATGCACCAGCAACTCTTTAGGGAAACTTTAGAGAAATTTATATTTTCAAGTAACATTTTGTAATACCATCAAACATGATGCTCTACGAAACGTGCAAAGAAATTCTCAAGATTCAAAAGTTCCGCAGGATTGTATCTTATACTGGATTCTACTGCTTTGTTGCTGTATTGAGCTATGCCTACACTAACAACACGTGAGTCACGCATGCTTTCTAAAGTTCTTTAACAATGTTAAACTGTATCTGAGTTATTTTAATGTTAATGTTTCCCTTACTCTTTTTATTTTTTGTTTTTGTTATTTTAGCTTTTTTTTTTGTTTTCATTGGTGGGGTTAATCACTTTTGGTACTTTTTCTTGCAAAATTGTTGTTGTTAATTGTTTTGTTAGGTGTTTTTGTTGTTTTTGCTCATTTTGTTTGGTGGACTTTCTTGGTTCTTGGTGTTGCAGGACTAGAGCTGGTTATTCTAGAGGCGACCAATTCTATGCATCATACCCAGCTGGAACGGAGCTCTTAACAGACACAACTAAGGTTTGTGAGCATTTCATTTGCAAAGGTCTTGTTTTATGGTTTTAAAAAATCAATTTGTATGGCTGCTTCATATTTGTTTTCTTTTGGGTATTACATCTGTTTTACCAATTCATAGTTATACAAAGCTGCTCTTGGCAACTGTTTTGAATCGGAAGAGTGGGGTCCAATTGAATATTGCATCATGGCTAAGCACTTTGAGCGTCAAGGGAAAGATCCATATGCTTATCATGCAGTAAGTTCTAGAGTTCTTGTGATGGACTATAAGTTTGGTTGCATTATTGTGGATGGGGAGGTTAAAAGGACAAGTAATAGCGTCCTGAATAGAGCTTCCTTTTATGAATAAATACTGAATTTAACTGCCTTTACTTAATTTGGGTGAGAAGATTAAGAAATGCCATGTTGATTGTTAGTTTACGTTTTACACTTTGAACAACGGTGAAATTGAAAAGCCTTGTATGTTGAAGTTTTTGTGTTCTAAACTGTATGATGAAATAAACATGAAACTTGACCAGCATCCTCGTCAACTAGTGCAACTGAGGATAAATATGAGTATGAATTGAAAACCTCCAATTTATGCTCCTTGTTTGAGTGGCAGTATTCTATGAACTGTGTAGCTTTTATCCTCTTTCACGAAAAGGAAAGCTGGTAAGAATTGCAATTTTTCTGTATGGAAGCAATGCATTTCGGCTATAATGCATTAATTCATAGGCCTACTCCTTGCATGCCTATTAGTTGCCTTTCACTTTCCAACCCCAAAATTATCAATCTCGAAGTGTTTCCTGACCTAAAGGAATAAGTGCTTCATTTTTGTTGCAGAAGAAACTAGGATTTTGTTTTCAGTTCATCTACATCTCTGTCAATGTTACAAGTCTTGTCTACTTTTCTGATTTTGTTTATTAACAGTAGCTAAATTGAAATGTCGGAGCTTGTAGCCATTTACAGCATCTGCATAGAAGTAGATTTAGTTGCACCACTGCTTGCTAACTTATTCACTTTGTTTTATACTTGCAGAAATACATGGCACACCTTCTTTCTCACGGAGAACTTGATGGAAGTGGTTAGAATGGAATTATTAATCTGCTACAGATGATTTGCGGAAGCATCACTTAACAAGTATGTCAATGAAATTACGCCCTAGGATTTGTTTGAAGTTATCAGATATCAACCTAGCAACCCAAGAAGTCCAATCCTTGTTTGTTGCCAGGACTAATCTACCATCACTTTTTGTTGAATGAGAACATATCTCCTTTTTGTCCCATTGTACAATTGAATCTTGGATGTTAAAAACATAGCTTAGGTTAAGTTATGGAGGCACATCTTTATAGTGTACTGAATGATTAGATTTGCAATGTCATTGGTTTTGTGTCTACCAACTTATAGCAGCTACTATTATCCATTGTTGTGGTTGGAAGATTGAAGAATATATGTGGTACATATAACTGCATTAAGCCAAAATCATCTACTAAGTAATTGAAATGTAAGTGCATGTGCATACATTATTATTTGAGACTTTCAAATACTGATTATATTGTAACACGAATCTTATCAAAAAAATTAATATGGAATTGACTGTTTTTGTTCTTTTGATTTTGCAGTTTTGTAACGATGCAACTTTTCACCTTAACTAATTAATAATCAATTAATCATGTAATCTATATTTAGCTTCAATGAAATCACTCTTGTCCGTTGGCAGATTCAGCATTTATTCTTTTTGAATTATTAGATTCTTATTTGTTGATTATAAATTCTGATAATTGAATGGACTTTATTCTAAGGCATGCTTGGTTATCTAAGAATTATCGAAGTGACCCTGTAACCCCAATATTGGGCAGACTTTGTTTGCAAGTTTCTGTTCCCAATTTCTTACGATTTTGAAAGCTAGCCAGCTTCAAGAGTAATTCAATTCCACGCATGATATTCGAAATTAATATATGTACGGTCACTCTGCCATCCTTCGCTTCCCTTTGCGCATTTTTTCCACAGAAAATTCTTTCAAGACATTAAACAGATGGGCACATTATGCCTTTTTATGATAAACTGCTTTCAAGTTGTCAAGAACAATGCCAGTCCCAACAATTCTTGTCGTATTTTTGTATCGCTGCAATGGATTTGTTTAGAGTTTATTGTTGGCCAGCAGGTAACTGCTTACAACTGAAACAATCCAAGCACGTAAATCAGCTACAACAAAGTATAAAAAATATTGAACAGAGTTCACACATCAATCAACTGAGTTTAATGTGTGCCAATACTGGAGACACAAGTTTCATATTCAATACCAGCTTACATCCTTTTGCATATGCAAAGAGGTATAAAATGGACTACCAAGGGATTTCTTGACTATCCCATGCAAAGAACCTGCCATTATCATGGCTCTTTACATTGTTGATGATGTTTAACAGCTTCTGCACTGAGAACTCTTTGGTGAAAAGCTTGCCTTCTGGAACATTTCTCTGAAATGGCCGAGAAAGATCAGTATCTACAGTGCCTGGATGCAACAGAATACATATAACTGGATCCTTCTTTCGAGCAAACTCCACTGACACAGATTTTGTCACTGCAATACATCAGTTGACCACTGAATTATAATGGAATAACCTAATTAGAAATTATAGATTTATCAAACACTCGAAAACATGTAGATATCTACAGGTACAAAGATATCAGTCAAACAGATTTGTACTTTGTAGGTTGTTTCATTACTTAATCTTTTTTTGAAATAAATTACCATTTTCATGGAAATTACAGTAATACAGTGATTAATGAACTCATGAAAATACCAGCCTCATTTGGTTAAGAAGAGTAAATTTTTTGGGCAAAGTTGCATCACGGTAATCCAAGATGACAGACCAAGATAACAGACAAATTTCCATGCGTATTCAGTCAGGTATATCTACACAAGAAATATTGGTACGACCATTTATTGAGGTATTTGAGTTACTCTCAACCATTTTGGATGAAACACCTGTCCTTGAAGGAAAAATTGAGGTAATGCAACTTGCTAGAATTGGAACAATTATTAGAGATTATGAAATTCAGTAGACAGTGTCTGTCAATGTCTAATATGTTTATAGAGACACCTTTATATTTAAAATTATACATAACATAATACATAACAAAAACATATTAGACATTGACAGACACTGTCTATTATGTTATGTATTTTAATCCCATACATTAATAGACACTGTCTCTAATAACAATTATTAGAGATTAAAAAACAAGCCACAGATCCTCTTCACAACAAAAACTGCAAGCTTTGTGTACAAATTTGTTAAATGCTTTGATAGGATGGGTCCAAAAAACAAACATACAGAATTCCTGCATGCAAGACTTCCACTTTTAAGGGGCTTGTCATCCATGCCATACATTTTTTTACCAAGTTAGAAGAAACTTGTTTTTAGTGGATTTTGGGTGCGTGAGTGAAAGCCACAAAACCAAACTAAGAAGTGCGTGAGTGAAAGCCACAAAACCAAACTAAGAACAATGAATTTATTTTTATTAGGACGTAGGGTGCCTCAATTGTTCGGGTTGTACGGACTGTTTTGATTTTTAAAGAGTGAAGCAAGAGTGAGAGGGTGATGAATATGGTGAGAGGTTTGAATCTAGATACGGAAAGCTCAACAAGTCGCCTTAAACCTGCAAAACAACGAGAAAGAGGTCAAAGGTGGAGCCAGGGCTGGCGGCGACCACACTCCAACGCTCAAGTCAAAGTTGAGTTATCTTAGGTTAGAGAGTTTGCAAGCTCTCAATAATGGTGGCTGGTGGTGGAAGAAACCTCCGCTTTTGTGGTGTGTGTATTGGCTATTGTGATAAAAATTAAACCTGAATATTTTATAAGGTGTACCTCGACTGTCGTACTAGTTTGCATTATTTTATCGACGTTCCTTGCTGCCATGTCAGCGATATTTTTATTCTTCACACATGCACTACTTGGGCATTTCAAAATATGCTTGGAGAATAAGTTCGAGGCGCATTCACGTGTTAGACGTAGAGGGATCGTGCCCTCTTACCTATGCCAAAGCTGTTGAGGATTTGCAGGCGTGGCAGGAGAGGACATATGGTTTTAACTGTCTTGGTAACAACCTTTTGGCTTGTCTGCAGACGTGATAAGTCGATGTCTCCTCTTTTTCAACATAATATTTCCTCGTTAATTCCTAATCAGCTAATCATTTTTTAGATTATGTCTCTTTCATCCCAACACTTTTTAAAATATTTTTATGACCATTTTAACCTTGCTCGGCCCACCCCAAGTCCCCCATAAGACACCTGGGGTACTCGGTGTAGGGCAATATCCTTTTGATGACCTAGATAGGATTAAAATACAACATACCTTTCCGCGTCCAACTTAGGGTACCCCGTAAAGACGAATGTCCCGAGTATCCCAAATTTGACGGTATAGCCCTGCACATCGATCTTTTTTATCTGGGCCTTCATTTACCCCTTCAACATTTTTTTAAGAAGATATTTAGTGACATGAAAATTGGTCCAGGGCAGTTATCCCTGCCTCGTTGGAGGTTACTTATGGGCCTTGAGGTACTGTAGTTAGAAGTGTCTGTGCTTGATATTTCTTATAGGGAGTTAAGGGGACTCTATCAGTTGAAAAAATCCGCTGGCCTATCCACTGCTTATTTTGCCACATAAGGAGTTCATAGTAATATAGTGACCACAGTTACCATATTGAAAAAGGGTTACAAGCACGGTTGCTTTGTAGCTGATGGTGAGTGGGGGAGCGATACCCCGACTGATGATAAGGATCTGCAAGTATGAAACTCTTTTAACGAAGATAGTATGTGCTCCTTTTCTCTCTCTTTTTCTCTTCTTTTTTAATTTCGATTTCTCATATACATCTTTCCTCTCATTTGGGGATCCTTGGAATCTTGTAAATATCACTTGGACCAAAAGAGCGTACCCTATCCACGAGGTGGGAAGAGTAGGGAGTAATTTTGTAAAGAAATTTCGAACTTTACAGAGTGACATTCATGTGTTGAGTACAAACCAATTGGTAAAAACCCGCCTCATTAATGAGACTTTACAAAAGGACATTGATTATGGGGTACCCCAAGCACACTAGGAGCTACTGTAGCCACCTCCATTAGCCCGACTTCTTGTTGCTGTCGAGAATTGGTGATGGTGCGATACCTCACAAGACTAGTGATGTCGGGGTGCCCCAGCAACACTATGAAACCGTACGTGAATCACCACTCGAAGAAGATGGAAGGCTCTTTTCAATTAGGTCGGCTCTCACCAGCCGGTTCATGTTCAACACATCAATGTTACTCTCTAAAGCCCGGAATCTCTCTACAAAATCACTCACTTTTCTTCCCACTTCATGTATATAGCACACTCCTTTGGTCCAAATGATATCTGTAAGGTCTCAAAGAGCACCAAATGAGAGGAAAATGTATATGAAAATCAGAAATAAAAAAAAAAAAGAGAAAGAGAAAAGCATATTATCTTCATAAAAGCAGTTCGACTTGCACATCACCATTAAGCGGGGTTCCCTCCCACTCACCATCTGAACCAATGCCGTGCCTTTCTCAGTATAGGATCTGTGGTCACTAGATTACTGTAAGCCCCATGTGGCAAAATAAGCAATGGATAAGCCACTGGGTTTCTTCAATCGATAGAGTCTTCTAAATTCCCTATAAAAAATATCCTGCCCAAACACCTCTAACTACAGTATCTCGAGGCCCGTAAGTAACCTCCAACCAGCAGGGATAATTGCCTTGCGCTAATTTTCATGTCACTAAACATCTTTTTAAAAAAATGTTGAAGGGGTAAATGAAGACCCAAATCAAAAAGATCGATGTACGTGGCTATACCGTCAAATTTGGGACGCTCGGGACGCTCGCTTTTACGGGGTACCCTAAGCTGAACGCGAGAAGGTATGTTATATTTTAATCCTATCTAGGTCATAAAGGGTAGCCCTCCTACCCTTTAATGAGTGAGACTTATGAGATTTAGAAGAGAAGGCACGGGGAGGCCTACGAATGTTGATGGTAGAAGGTGATTTGGTTTTGGGGTTTTTGGTTCGAGTTTTTTTGTGGGTTTGTTGGATTAGTAGCTTGCCGTTGGGTTTAGATTTATGAGCGGGATCAGTTTGAGACAACCTAGGGCTACCACTCCCAGGACTACCCAAAGGGAACCTATCATTGTCGCTAATCGACACATGAGAGACTGACTTAGAAAAAGGGATGTCCCCACCCAAATCTCCAGCCACGCTACGCCCTTTTACCCTAATATTGTTCTATCCAATCTCATTTCTCTAAAAACACAACACACAAATAGAAGAAGAAATCTCCATATCAAAACCACAAATCCCGCAACTCTAGACCACATCCACCGAAAACATACGCCAAATTCACAAATCAAAGGGAAGAAAAAAAGAGAGAGAGATTATTTTGCATGAAACTCAGAAAACACTACAGCCATATTTTCTTGGAAGAAAGTAGCCGAGAAGGGGACAATATTTGAAGTTCACTGAATTAGTAGGTCCTAGACGCTAAAAATCAGATCTGAGTGGATGTGACTGGAATCGCCAAGAGTAAAGGTAGATGTCATAATAAAGCTCCAATGAAACCCCATACAGCAAGCTCAATGTGTAATCATAATGATAAAAAAAAAGAGCAAAAAGAAAGAAAGAAGGGGGAGAGAATAGAGGAAGAAATATATATATAAATATATATATATATATATATATATATATATATTACAAAAAAAAAAAAAAAGAAAGAGAAACAACGTGAAGGAGGTCAGGAGAAGGTACCACAGCGTGTCAACTGAACTGCCAGATGGAACATCGCTACGTGCCACCAGGGTCGCTCGCCAAATGCCGCTGCAATGCCGTCCAGATCCGACATCGAGAACAGTTGCAACGACCGCTAGAGAACTTAGCCAGAAAACGGGGGAGGAGAAGATCAACCGAGAGAAAAGAAAAAAAGAAAGGAAAGAAAAGAAAAGGGGGAAAACAAAGAAAACAAAGAAAAGAAAGGATTGTTAGCCAAAAAGGGAAGGTGAACAAACTCAAAGAAAAGACGAAAAGGAAGCTGTAAAACAAATGGATTGGAGCAAACACACTTGCTTATGCCGTGGAGGAGAGATAGAGGACAGGATTCTAAGAATAAATTCATTGTTCTCAGTTGGGTTTCGTGGCTTTCACTAGCGCACCCCAAAATCCACTAAAAACAAAACCGTTCTTTGAAGTTGATAACACACAAATATGTGAAAGCCAAGAATATGGTTATAGAACAATATTATTAGTACTGCTTTAAGTCAACATGAAGTGAAATAGGAATTCTAGAGCCCTTGAGCAATAATGTTCAATTTTCTATTGCTTTGGGAAGTTATCCAGAAAACATCAAATGCTTCAATATTTCAATATCAAACTTCAAAACCCATGGCAAGGATCTTACGCTGATTAAGGGCAGCCTTTGATGCTCGATAAGAGTGCCAACCACCTAGGCGATTGTCCCCAATGGATCCTACCCTGGCACTTAAATTGGCCACAACAGCAACATCCCTCTCAATCCCAGTGCCTCCAACTTTAAGAAGAGGCGACATATGCTGCTAATACAAACAACAACAAAAAGTTCTGTTTAAACACAAAAACTAGAAAAAGACAATCTCATGCCAACGTACATTGGTCATAACAACAACATCGCTTTATTTTCTGTTTTTTAATACCATCACATGCCTGCTATAATCTAAAATTTTGCAGCACAAGTGATTGTACCTTTATCACTAGGATAGGACCCACCGCATTAACCTCATAAGCAAGCATCAAGGATGATTTCTCTACTTTGTTTAACGTTGTTTCTGTACTGAAATGATAGAAATTGAATTAATAATCTTTGTAGGAGTTGAAAAAGGAAAAATAATGCAAACAGATATTGAGGTTTTAGTTTTTGTATTGCATAATATAATAGCAGAGTTAATTCTAATTATATAATCTACAGTTTTATATCTCTAGTGCTTTTCCTTCCAGCACAAGGCAAAAGAGTCTTGCTTTAAGAATTAAAAATTATCCCTACCTGGTTGCAAGACATTCGGTATTGAGAGAATGCCAGAAGCATTAATAAGAAGGTTCAAAGAGCCATATTTTTCTTTTATAGACTTTGCAGATGCCTGAAATATAATTTGTAGTTAGGGGAAAATAAGTTTATTAAACTCTCCTCTATTGATAAAATTGAAAGCCAGAAGAAGAAAATTCAACACATCGACATGTTGCCAGGAAGACAAAACTAAAATGTTTAATATTAAAGATCTCATAACAGCCTTTCCAAACACACGGTTGTAAAATTTCCAAGTTTCATTTTATCTTTCCTATTTTTCTCTGTTTCTATGGAACAAAAATTCTTTGAGAAGAAAACTTATTATGCTAGAAAGAAGAGTCCAGACTCCAGAGAGATAAAATTGGATAATGATAAAAATAACAGGCCAACGTGATTTAAAAAATCCACAGAAAAAGACCAAGACAAGTTCCCTTAATCTGTGTTAAAAGCAGAAGATAGTAGAAAGGAATAAGATTGAGAGCGATGTAACCTCTATGGTGCTTTCCACTGTCAAATCCAATTGTAAAACGTCAAGTCGTTCAGGAAACCTATTTTTCAAGTCGAGAAGACCCGTTGCCCCATTTGGATTACGACAGGTGGCAATAACACGGCCTTTATCATTTTTCTCCAGCAGTTGCTTAACCTATACAAAGGAGAAAACAAGTAAGGATTATGTGCCCCGGCTTCAGTAACCTTTCTCATTCTTAAATTCAACACAAGCATATTCCAAACAAACAAGTGTTGTCTTCCAGCAATATGATTGTTTTCACTCAAAAATTAAATTAATCGAACATTCAGGTTGATAATTGCAGAATTGTATATAATCTGGTGAGCATGATCACTATCCAAAATTAGTAGAACAAGCATAACAAGAAGATAATATGCCTTAAAAATATACGTAAACAATGGCACAGAATCAATATGTCATCCCAAATGACTGAAATGAGATAAGCTAGTCTTCATATGCACCATGAAAACAGAGCGGCCTCAGACACAAAGATGCAGCAGTAACCCAACATTAAAGCAGAAAAGCTCAGGAAGAGGAAAGTGAATCCTAAAATGTGCATGCCAAAGCCTAGTAATCGATAAAATAACACATTCCAGGTCTGCCATCCTAAGGACACTAGATGATTGCACAAGATTGAAATTCAAAATACGGGCTGCATAAGTTCAGAAAATGATTATTGCAATGTGAAGCCTTAATTGAAATCTCAACAAGAGTTATGGAATTTTTAACACCTCATCTCGATTGATGACTACAATATATTTAGTACTTGGCAATACCATAAATCTAATGAAGTCGGTGTGACGAAAATAGGATACTGCTAAATGGGTGACCTGTATTTGACAATCTACCCAAGAGGGAACGAAAAACAATGTTTACATCTAGTTAACAGGAAATTAAAATTGGACAGCTCTATATCAACACTAATTTTAAAGAACTTCATTCTAGTTGTAACCCAAAGCAGTAAGATAAGTGGAAAGCTGTCAAGTTTACAAACTGCATTGCAGGCGGCCAATAGGCAGGAGAAATATGTGCAAGATTAAAGAGACAAACCATGACATAATTCACAATTTGAAAACATAAGAATCCAATCAACCAAATCAAGCCAATAATTCAAATTGGTAATTTTATAGCTCAGCAGTTAAGGAAATTCTTAATGCGTCAAAATTTTCCAAGTAGTAACAATTATTTTCAAAAGGGTGTCAAAGAAAAACCATGACACTCACAAATTCAAGGCCAATTCCTCTAGAAGCTCCTTGAACCAAGGAAACCCCACCTTTCCATTTCACAGAAGCAGAAGCAGAAGACGTAAAAGCAACCTTTCTGATTGATCTGAAAGCAAACAGTGAATTTGCCATGCATGCACTTTGGCTCAAAGGAAAAAGAAGGAAGAAGAAGCCTTTTTGCTAAGTCTCTTCTGAAAGAGATTATCTTCTGCTCTTTTACATCATCACATCAAACGTGTACACTGATCTATCCACTCCTTTATCGGCTCATTAATGTCGCTGGAATCGTCTATCACCATATTTTTTGTTGAAATTTAGTAAGCATAAATGAAATTACTTGTCGTTTGTTCACTAAAGTAATCGACATTTTACCGTCTCGGCGTTTATATATCATATGATATGTCGTTGTAAAATCTTGTACAGACAGTTTGCGGCAGAAAATATGCGTCGACAATCGTTTTTTCTGAAATATTTGTAGTCTATTTTTTCCCATAAATCATATGACTTGTCGTTTCAATCCTCTATTAGTAAATATATTTTAAGAAACAATCTCATTATTGAAAAAAAATCCTTTCCATTGTAAATGTTGCGACAGCTTATGCTTAAAAGTCTTATGGTGCGTTTACTTATCAGAAATCAGAATGGACTGGAATCAGAAAGGATTAGAATCGAAATAAGCTGAAATAAGAATCAAAATAAATTGTTTACTTGACGTATAAGAATCAAAATCAGAATAGGCTAAAATCTCATTGATGTGTTTATTTTGTTTTGGAATCGGAATCGGAATGAGCTAGATTGTAACAAATTACTAAAAGGTACTTCTTGAATTATTGTTATATTTTAATTATAGTGATTATTTGTTCAAAAATTATTATTATTAATTATTGTCAACAATGTATTAATATATTAATTACTTGTAAAATTTTTAATAAATTAATTATAATAATATACTAATTAATTATAATAATTATATTAATAATAATTATAGTGGTATATTAACTAATTAATTATTGTCATAATAATAATATATAATTATTGTGATTATTTATTCACAAATTATAATTACTAATAATTATTGTTAATAATACATTAATGTAGTAACAATTATATTAATTAATTATTGTGATTATTTATTCAAAAATTATAATTATTAATATATTATTGTTAATAATATATTAGTATATTTATTAATAGTAATAATTAGATTAATTAATTAATTAATAATATATGAATTAATTAAAATAATTATATTAATAATTATTATAATGGTATATTTATTAATTAATAATATATTAATTAATTACAAATGAGGATAATATAGACGTTTTAAAATTTGGAGGAGGGTAAAATGGTCAATTCTAAGAATGAGAATCATATTCACACCTCTCTATGAGAATGGAAACTCTAATAATGATTCCTAAATTTGTGGATCTGACACGATTCCGATTCCAATTCTGATTCCAAGCCTTAGATAGCGTTTGTTTTTTAACTTAATGACTTAAAGTGACTTAAATTAATTAATTAATTTAATTTTAGGTGTTTGTTTTTATAACTTAATGAGACTTTTTAGATAATTTTGACTTAATAAAATAAGCTAATTTTTTTTGCTTTTTACTTAATGGAGATATCTGAATTAAGTCAATTACTTTCTAAAGTCAAAAATATCCATACTTTATAATTTATTTTTCATGCCTATCTCAAAACTCACCCATAGATATTTACCCCACATAATCTCATGCTATTTTTTTAGTCATGGAATCACTCCTCACTTTGGTTTTCTCATTGATTCTTGAATCTAAATTAATTTACCATTGGCGACTTGACTTGGGCCTTCTTTTTTTTATTTTCAAATATACTAACCAACTAGCTTTGCTACTCTTTTTAATGATAAAATTTGAAATTTATGGTATTTTGTATATTAAAATTCCAAAATCATTATGTATTCACTTGAATGTAGTTTTTACTTATAAATGTTAAAATATTATTATATTTAATATATTATTTATTTGACATTCAAATTTAATAAGAATACAAATATAAAAATACATATTTTTAGTTTTTTAAGTTGAAAAAACAAATAACTTAATACTTATTTTCAGAGATTCAGATAAAAAAAACAAACATATTATTTAGATTTAGACGTTCAGATCTATTTAGAATTCAGACTAATTCAGATTTCAAATAGAAAAACAAACGCCACCTTAATTTAGCAAGTAAACAAATTTTTAATTCTGATTCCTATTCCGGATTAGTAAAAAGGCCATTAAAATTTTGATCAAATGTCAAAACAACAAATGATAATTCATGTGCATGTTTTTGACCTTTTTGAGATTATGGTGATCAAAAGAGAATATGGTTATGAAGCTTTTATGAATGTCATCATCATCTAATTCCATTTCTTTCTTTTGAAAGTAATGAACTGCAGGATCTCCCATAACCTCCAATTGCACCCATATTTCATTCATATACACCCAAAATTAATAACTCTAAAATTTAAAAAAATCAAAAAGAAAAACTAGTGAATAGACCTGTAGAACTTTGGAAACCTTTAGAACCAACAACTAGAATTTGAGTCACAAACGGCAGGACAATTCACATAAAAATGTTTATCAAGATTAATCTTTGTTAAATCATAATTAAATGAATGGATAAGTGCACAATACACCTTCTCCCTAAAAAAAAGTTTACAGAAATACACCTTCTCCCTAAAAATAAGTTCACAGAACTTTATGGACTATGAGTTTGTTTGGATCCGATAAATAACATAAAATTTTATGTAATCTAAGTTGCTTGTAAAAGAATTGCCTAAGACTTGGGTGATAATGACTCGTCTGGTACTGTTCTGTCCCTAAAACGCACTTTCAGTCGCAATATTTTCCGATGACACCCACACATTTTGAAGCACTTATGCTATCACTCCTCAAGAGGACACCACACTTTTGACTGCTAGAACCATGCTGCATGGTTGAAGCATTTCCCCTAGCAGACTGCAATTCAGCAAACCTGGGCAAACTTGGAGGGCTCTGCAGAGTAGCACGAGTGACAGAAGCTGTACGTTTCTTCAAAGAATCTGCTTGATCCGTAGCCTCATCTTCAGATGTATTGATTCTTTCCCTGTGGAGAAGAAAATGGCAGCAACTAATTAAACAAAGATGACAATGACCTAATAACTGCTCAGAATTTTGGCATCACCATACCTAGGCAAGGAGGTATACTTTCTTCGGAGTGGAATGTGTCTTTCTCTTCTACCATATTGCTCCTCAAGGCGGGCAAATTGCTGCTTAAACTGGTCAACTCCACTGTCAATGTAAAACCCAGAGTCAGAGGTCAATGACATCCTAGAACATTCCATGGGGTAATTTCTCAACAACACAGACAATTTAGCTGATAAACAATTACATCATACTTATACACACAAAAGTTCCTAAGGGAAGACATCATTGAATCACTTTCAGAGTTGAGTAATACATAAATACAATAATGTCATTACAGTGAGTAATAGTCAGCTCTCATGGCCAGATGGCCTGCACTTTTTTAGTGGGGAACATCCTATGTATATTATATGTTTAAATCAATGAAGGCATTTTAAAGGGACCACCAGTAGCTGGTAGTTCCATTACTTTCTCATACTCAAAGATGGGGCCTAAACACCTTACAGTCGTGCATGGCACCTAAATAAAATCTCCTCACTTTCTGTTTGTGCAATAAATTAATCCATCAGCAATAAAAGAACAACTGGATCCTGACCTTGGATACATGAAGTGAGTATGGTCTGTGCCTTGAAGGTACTCTTCAAGCATGTGGGGGTGATACTCCAAAATCTGTTTGTTTGAATACTACCCATCAATAAGCAACCTTAACAAGCAGTAGAAAATAATGAAGCATCAATTATTTGAATCATACCTCTCTATATATTAACTCTCTTACATCATCTTTTATCAATTTCCTCCTCTCAAATTCAAACTCAAGTTTTGAAATAGGTTTCCTGGAAGGTTCCTCTTCAAGGTTTGCCAGTCCATGGAAATATGGATCAGCTAATGCTTGTAAATAGAACAATAAGCAGGGTCAGGGAAGAAAAGTACACAGAGTTTACAGTATGGATACCAAGTACATAAAAATATAGAAAAAGCCAATTAAACACAATTTCAGTAAATCTTATCTCGTCGGCAGATGGGCGGTCTTTAGGATCAAATGCAAGCAGACGCTGAAGTAAACGCAGAGCCAGAGGATCTGCACCAGGGAACTTGTGTGAAAAAGGAACTGCCCACTTTCTTCTCAAGCTACTCAAATATCTTTTAGCCTTTTCATTTCGAATCTGTAGGTATTAAAAACAACCTAATTGTAAGAATACAAAACCTTGGCCAAATCAGAACTTTATTTATTTCTCCGGCAGCAAAGATGTTAGTAAAGCTAACAAACCCCTGCTATTGATTCCGCTGAAGGAGTGCCAAGCAAATCAGTGACGAGGTCCAATTGATGTGCCACATTCCTCCCAGGAAACAAAGGTCTTCCTGTTAACAGTTCTGCAAATATGCATCCTATGCTCCAAATGTCAATAGCAGGGGTGTACTGCAAAAGAAGCAATTTTAGAACATGCAATAAGCAGAAACTAAGAAATTTAATTCAAAGTAAACAAATTACAGATCTACTGGAACAGAGCATTAAGCAAAATTCATTGCTGGAACAGGCAGCAATCCAATCTCAGGTATTGCTGACAGAGAAAAGCAAGAAATACATCATTAAAGCTGATGAATCTGCCGTGCCATTAAGCAGAAACTCAGAAATTTAATTCAAAGTAAATAAATTACAGATCTACTGGACAGAGCATTAAGCAAAATTCATTGCTGGAACAGGCAGCCATGCAATCTCAGGTATTGCTGACAGAGCAAGAAATACATCATTAAAGCTGATGAATCTGCCATGCCAAAAAGCAGAAACACAGACATGATTTTCCAATATTAAGTTGTCTCTTCCACAGATGTGAAGCATCTCTAAACTGTACCCCAGAAGGTTAACTAAAGCAGTAAGGCATCAAAATTCAGATACCCTATATATAAGGTTTATAAAACACAAATATAATTGTGGTTTTCAGTCTAAGCATGTCCAGCTTACATCCGACGGTTATGGAGGAGAAAATCTTTATAGCTGCACAAATACCACTGCAAATTTACACAGATGACATTTCTGAAGAAGATGTACTATAATTTGGTGGCAGATTTCAACTGTACGAAGCAGATATAAACAATTATACGCTTTATTGCAATTTTTCGCAAATAGATGGGCTCTTTTACTCAATTCATGCTGATAGTTTTCCCACATATCTTTTACTGCAGGGAAACAGGAAAAGAAAAGGAAAAAAAAATTCCAATAAAGTCAGGTAGGGGCATGGATTTGCAATTTAGTAGACTCTTAAGCACATATGTACAGAGAAATTAAGAAAAACTATGAACAGAAAGGGCAGGGAGTTCTGACCTGATACCAAGAAAGGACTAGTGAACCAAGAAAATAAAAGGATACATCACCGTTAAGTAAAAGATGCCAGCATATGGTGTTCAAGAACAAACCATTTTGAACCAAAATCTAAATCCAAGACCTCATTGAAACTGAAGTTAGAAGAATATATATTTCATATGCCCTTACCTTGGAGAAAAATGAACCGCACAGCTCAGGAGCACGATACCATCGAGTTGCCACATAATCCTTGTAAAGTACACATACATATTTTTTAGTTTCAAATGTTTATTAAATACAATCTAACTAAAGGTAATAATCTAATTCATTGAAGGATTAAGGCCAAAAAATGTGGATACAAGTGACCGAAACACATACGGTCCAAAAAATAGCAGAAGGGGTATCAGTAAATGATACACGTGCAAGGCCAAAATCACATATCTTCAGTTTGCAATCCGCATTTGCAAGAATATTTTTTGGCTTCAAATCACGATGAAAAACATTTGCTGCAAAATTTGACGAACAATCATCAGAACCATCTTTTAAACCTCTGTGAAAACACAATACGAAACAATTAACCTGAGTGAATAAATTTTAGAGCTCGAAGAAGCTGGTATAAGAAAAACTGATGGTGCTCAGGAGTGAGATCGTCATTTGCCTTTATAACTTGATCGAGGTCAGATTCCATCAGCTCGAAAACAACATAAATGTCTTTAAATTCTCTCCGACATGGAGGAAGCATTATATGCTTGATTTCCACAATGTCTGGATGTTTCAGCATCCGAAGGAGCTTGATCTCTCTTAAAATGCGAGTGGCATCCGACACATGCTCAAATACTTCTTTCATTTTCTTAATAGCAACTTTCTCTCCAGTATGAGTATCAATAGCAGATGCAACCACACCATAGCTTCCAATTCCGATAATTTCTTGAATCTCATATTGACTCGCCTCTCCATACTCGGTGAAAAATTCTTTGTCGAACATGCTATAAAACAATTTGAATTACTAATACCAAAAAGAAAACAAACTTAAGCAAGAAATTGACATCAATTTTCGATCACACCAATTTTCAATAACAATCAGGCAAAAACTCACTTTATTTAATTGACTTCGCTGAAACAAGATAGAGTTGCTCGTGTGGTGCTGGTGAGAGGTGAAAGAGGACCTGCAAACTGATACAAAGATTTATCAAACAAATGGAATATATACAAGAAAGCGGTCATTTCAAACTTATCAAGTTGACAAATTGTACTGGCGTCAAGTTGTTCTTAATTAGTTGTTTGAATTTTTTCTGTTCACAAAATTTGAAAATTTAAAAATGTAAATGGAATGATTGAAGGGTTATAAATTTAGGGAGAATAGAATCAGTTGAAGAATGCGACAGAACGTGATAAATCGGATTTAAAAAAAAAAAAAGGACAAAAAAAATCCTCAAATTGCGTACCTTATCTTATCGCCGAGTACGCGGAATTCGGAAGAGAGAGAAAGAATGATATTATATAATATATTTGAAATTACCTTATGGAGGTCTAAAAGGGGGCGAGTTTTTGAGTCCTGCGTCAACAAGGACGCGTCCACTCCAGCTCCCCCGATAATCTTCTCCTCCTGTACGGCGTCGTAATCGAGTGAAGGGTCCAGTTTGAGTGCTATTACAGTCATTGGAAGAAGAGAGATTGAACTCGGAGTTGGAGAGGGGGCGCTACTGTGCAGCGGCGTGCAATGCTATTGTTACGATGTGGTGCGTGGCACCAGATTTTCTCCTCCATGGGCTGTCGGCTGTCTGATTTCATGCCACGTCTGCCGCATATGCTACGTGTCCGGGTAATAAAAAGAGGCTTATTCTCAAATTAAATAAGCATTATATTTTTCTTTTAATTTAAAATCTTTTGGTCAAAAAAATGTGTTAATCATTTTGTTTAAAAAATTACTAATCTATAGTATTTTTCTTTTTTTCACAAAAGTCATCTTAAGTGTTCGTTGAAAACTTTTCTACAAGAAAATTAAAAATTCGCAGCAGTCGTATACAGCATGCAAGTCCATCTTTTGTTTAAAAAAAAAATCTTAGAGAAAAATAATAATTTTTTTTATTGGTAAAATCTATTGACAATAATTTATTATCCTTTGCAAACAAGAAAAAGAAAAAAAGCCACCAAAAATTAAAAGAATTCTTAGAAACTAATAAATTTATTATTTAATCACCTTTGATTAATAGTAAAATATTACTACGAGGATTCACAAGCCCAAAATTTAAAAAAAGAAACAAACAAAAATAATTATTAAGAAAATAAAACTTAGAAGCTTTTGAATTATTTTTAAAAAAAAATAAACTAACTTCCTTTTATATATTTTTATTATAGTCCTTTAATATATATTTATTAGGCCACATTTAAAATTTCAAAATGGCTCTTTTAAAAATTAAGGGCAATGTTGATATTTTATATATAAAATGAAAAATTCTGTCTATGAATAAACTAAGTTGTTAGTTAATGTTGAAAAGAGAAATGTGGTAATGAAGTTTTGTAATAGTAAAATAATAAAGTGTTATAACCCGTTTTTTATTTATACACCTATTTACTTCACAAATTCCTTTAATAACTTATATTTTTAATATATATTCAATTTATTTATTTTATATTAAATGTATATTACATAATAAAAGAATTATTTACGTGAGATTACATTGTTGCTCTTATATTATCGCTCATTTTTATGGACATATTAAACTAATGGATGAAATTTTAAAAATTTAAAAAAATATGACTTCTGTATAAATAATATAAAAATTTAGATATTTATGATTTTACAATAAACAATAAGAAGTACAATGTTAAAAATTAATTGAACAATCTCTAGCCGTTAAACAACTTTTCCTAGACCCGTCGGCTGACTCAAAAAAGGACAAAAGTTATGGTACCTTGCAACTGCTGTAAGGTAGGGGATCCTTCACAATATTAAACGTCTTCCAATTACATGGAAAGTCCAATTACATTTAAGTGCTAATTTTAGGAATAATTTCGAAATATATAACAAAACTACAAAAGACATATTTGCTGCGCCTCTGATAGAAATGTAAAGACATGATTTTGCCGACGGTCACGGATTTTTCCATAGGTGGATTGTCTTCGATTTAATTACAAAGAATGAAAAAAAGGTTATGACTGATCCGTCCGGTCGCATTTATACCACCAAGTGATTTCCAGGAGATAAGGGTGTGTTTTTTTTTTTTTAATTTATTTCGAGAAAATTATATTACGTGAGATTCTGTTGATATTCTGAATCAAAATATTCTTAGTTTACATCAACGAAGACGCTCAGATTTTGGCCTCTACAATATTCGAGGATGTCTCTCCACTCGCGTTTCGAAGGAGAAAACCTTCAGCTCAAATTAAGGAAGATTCTGATATTTACAAATCAAAATATTATTGGGATTAGTTTCATGATTAACATGAAGCGCGCAGATTTTGACTCTGCAATATTCGAGGATGTCTACTCCACCAGCGTTTGAAAGGAGAAAACTACGGCCCAAATTGAGGAAGGAAATTAAACCGATCTTTGTGGGGTTGCTTCAGACGCCATGATTGTGAGGTCGCGAGGCATCAGTGAATTAAGCAAAAGTAGATAAGGGTGTGTTTGGTTGTAATATTAAAAAGGTATTAAAGCATTTCTCACATTAAAATAATATAAACCCCATGTTTGGAGACGCATTAGTTATGCTTTTTTTTTTTGTTTTTTGTTTTTATCTTTTGCTTTTGATTTTTCCTTTTATTTTAAAATAATAACAATATAATTTTTAATTTAATATAAATTTTTATTTATTTTTTACATTATAATTATTGATATAAATTAATAAAGTAATAATTTATTATTCAATAATATTTTTTTTTTATTTTTACATTATAATGTATTAATAAATTTATAACTTGCTATAACTAATAAAAAATATTTAAATATGAATAAATTTGAATAATATTAATTTAAAATTAATAATATTATAAAATATTAATACAATTTAAATATATTAATATAATATAATATTTAATTTAAAATAATTACAAAAAAATTAATACAGTACAGTGTAGCACCAAATATTATACAGTATTATTATAATATAATACTAATGTAATATAGTATAATATAGTGCATCAATATAAAAATAATACAATATAACATAATATAATACAGGGTCAAACGTACCATAAGTGAATTGAAGTTTACTGGGTAAATTGAAGCGGTCTTCCATGGTTCTGTAAAGCCAGTAGCTTTAGACAGGAGTTTGGCAAAAAGGTTTGAAAGATTTTCTGGGTCCTGTTTCATAGCCAAAACTTGTACAGGAGCTGAAGCAATGAAATATAATGCAAAGATTCAGAGTGATTCTATCAACTGTTTAACAAACTTAGAAGTCATAAACATGAGATGAGAAAAAAATGATTAATATAAGTTTTAAGGCATTGCGCATCCAATGGTTAAGTGTCTTCCTAAGGTGCTGTTCTGCAGGCCTTCGCCAGCATAGACACATTCACTGCAAATCGTTCACCTAAGAGGGCAGGAAATCATTTACATTAAATAAGCACCCTTGGTGAGCTGTTGTCGATATTGTGGCTGCTTTTGGCGGTGCTGATCCAGTGAAGGTAATATTTTGTTCCCAGTCTTGAAACTCCTTCTCATGTAGCACCAGAACAGCAGCAGACGGGAAAAGAGTTTCAATAATGCGTATGATCATCTCGAAAGCTGATTATAAGAACCTTGTACAAAAAATGCACAAATGATTTATCCCCAAACAAACCAAACAACGGGTGTATGTCCTATGCTCTACACCTACGTCTAACATAAACTCGTAGGTCCCCCAGATGATTTCCACTGCCTTCTATTTCATAAGGCCTTCCTTGATCTTGACCCTCCAGCTGCAGCTGATCCTGCTGCTCGATATCCTGCTGATAATCTGCAGATGGTAAAACACCCATAGTGGCGTCATGTGATATTTGCTGTTGCTCATTTTCTGGGTGTGACTTGGGTGCCTTATGCTGACCATAAATCTTTGGTTCTGACCGCCGTTGAGCTTGCAAACCGCATATGATGATAAATTTCCTCTCCTCCCAAATATTCCTCATTTGCTGTTGATCCTGCTTTTGCTGCTCTTCTAGCGTGGTTAAGGACGTGTCACCAAGTGAAAAACACAACTTTCCACCAGGATCCTCTCTGTTTATGCGACACAATCGCAATAACTTGCTTTCACCTTCATCATGATGTTCTTGAGGTGGATTTTCATCCCTAATAAATCTATCTTCATGTTCTTGCGGCCACTTTCGATCTCGTATCACTTTGACATCAGATGCCCTCCCTGTGCATAAAATCCTTGCACTCTGTTGTTGCTCCAACTCAACGTCATCCTTCTTTTCTTCCACTCCCCTTAAAGAATGTGAATTTCCCATCAGCTGCTTCTGGAATCCTGTTTTCTTCTTCACCAACTCCGTGCATGGTACCTATCAAGATACATGATTAATTAACAATCTTAATATGCTGCACTAAGATTTGGAGAAAAAAAAATCAATTTATTCAAGGAGTAATGAACTATTTAATATTTACTTTCATAGAAGGTGATAAACCATCACAATTTGAGCATTGAGCAACAGTTTCAGAAGCAGTTGGGATGGTTAACATGATCCTCATTTTGCTTATCATGTATAACTTCAACACTTACCTTTTCAGGTATATTTTGTCCAAAACCCACTATCTGATTTCGCTGCACACATGCTACAGCATGTTTATCACTTGCTTCAAATTGTAGTTCTTGCAAATTTTTTGGTCGTCTCACTTCAATATGTTCATACTGGGAATTGCTTTGCCCTTCATCATATAACAATGCACTTGGTCTCTGTAACATCACATAAAAACAACAACAAAAAGACTTTACAAATGATAAATATTTACTATGCTAAAGCCAATAATGGAGGGACAACACAGAGAACTTTAAGAAGTCTCAAATCTAATGTTCTGTAGAAGTGTAAGTGTGGCACACCTCTACTTCTTGATCTCTTGCTTTGGCTGCCTTCTTTCCAACTTCACACCAGTGCTGCTTTCCCCTTGTTTTGTTCCATCTATTAACCATTTCATTTCCTTGGCCTTCTACACGACATTCTTCCTCTACTCCAACTTGATCAACAGAAATCATGTACTGCCCATCATTTCTACACACAATTTCCCCAGTCCCACAAAGCATCCTCAAATGATGACTCAAAAAAAATGCATGCCCCAACGGCAAGCCCTCATAATTCTTTTCAATAAACCGTGAGATTGACTCCTTTTTTGACCCGCATTCCTCGTTAAGCTCCATAATTGCCGTCCGAATCATCTACCAAACCCACCAAATATGGGCAAATTTGAAATTTAACAACCATAATTTGAGTTTCATTTTATGTTTTCTGGTTTTATTCCAAATTTTAAAGCAATACATTCACAGTGTAGAAGATATTGAAACCAAACGTTACTTATCGTATTAAATTGTATCTTTTGTCAAATGTTTATAAGGAATGACCCTCATTTAGCTTATACATGAATATCATTTAGAAATAATTCTTCTGTTGCATGCAGAAAAATCCAAATGAAAAATCTTCTAGCCACAGTAGCCACCAAAAGCACATGGTAACAGCACAATCAACCTACACTTTTTGCACTTTGAAAATAATTCCCTTTTTACAATGTCTCCAAACGAGCTATATTCAGATGAAAAAAAAAAAAAATTAAACTAAGCATTTTGAAAGTGCATTACTAGCTAAAATGAAACCAAAATGAAAGACAGAAATCAAGCATCCTTAACATGTTAAAGACACAACTTTGTCGATTTAGAAATAACTGATCTAGTTGTATGCAAAAAAAAAAAAAAACAAAAGCAAAATTGGCTACCCAAAGTCAGAAAACATCAAAATTTAACTTTAAAAAAATCAAACGGAGAAAGAAAAAACAACACTTACCAAGGCATATGGAGGGTGCGTGGGAGTCCTAAAGTGGGGGAAAAATTCATGCATCTGCTTTGCGATGTGGGACTTTAGTTCCCGGTTGATGGGTCTGGACGGATTTGATGCTTCAAGAGTTGTAAAAATGGAGTCTTTGAGCTTGCCCATAATGCGTTCGTGCCGTTGCTCATGAAAACGTAGGCCTTCGCTTTTGATGTTTTGTGGAATAAAGTCATCAAAGGGATGAGAATGCTCCATTGTGTACAATTTCATCTGAAAATTTGATTCTTTAAGCATTTGTTGAAGTCCGGTTTTTAGTGGCAATGGGATGGGGTGACGTCAGAATCTTGGGGTCCAAGCAACTTGGGGTTCGGTTTGCGCCGGGATCGGTCCGGGTAGGATTATTTTAATCTCGGAAGTATAAACATTAAAACTTTTTGTAATAAAATGTAATTATTGAATATTAATCTGATTTCCCTTCAATTCCAGACTTTTTTTTTTTTTTTTCACAATACAATATCTATTAGGACATTGGATACATACACTAGTACAGCTAAAAAATTTAATCAATTTCAAGTTTGCTGAGTTTCCTACTGGCTTACACTAATAAGTTCGAATTGATAGGATAACGTGTCATTTGATTCGTGCCGCGCTCAGCTACTGTGAATGCTCACAGTCACACCCAAGAAACCTAAAAGAAACTCCAGCGGCATGGCACAATTTCTTTTTTGGACTCCATATCTAGCTTGACTTTCTGTTTGTTTCTTGCGAAAATTGTCATTCATTAAATTAATCAACAGTCAAAACTAAAATTAAATAAGTGCCTGGTTGATTTTTTTTTTTTTTAAAGAGAGAGAAGGTTCTTAATTTGGTGAGTTTAAATAGTCTAATTCTAAATATCATAGTATCATAAATATCATCTAATGATAGTTCTTGAAAGCAGGATGGATAGTAAAACAAATGGAAAATATATCAAGCCTGAGCATTAAGGTATGCCTGTCATTTTTTACATCAAGAAATTATAGAATATATTAGAGGTATCATGTCATTCATATAACGAGTAAATGATGTTATAACATATGTGCATTTATTTTAAAAAATTATCATGTAAGCGGTGATTATATTTAATTTAACCACACATATCATGAATCTATCAATTAATTGTAATATATCAAAGATATTCTAAAATTTATCCTTCAACACGACATTCTCTCGTCCGGATTGTATCTGAGCATTTTCTGGTAAAGAGTTCGAAAGAAATAATGAGGATCAAAAACATCAATCAACAAAAGTGCAGTAGATCTTCCAATACAAATACAAAGAGAAAGTGGGTCCGGCAACTTCAAGACCAAGAAACTCATCTTCAAGGTCCCGCATGAGCAGGAAGGCAAAATCAATGCTACACTACGTTCTTTCAAGAAACCAAACAATAAATTAATAGATGTATAAACCACTTCAACAATCTTTGCAGGTGCAGTATACACACGCACACAAAATGATTTTTAGGTGTGGATGTCTTTAATTTTTTTTTTTTTTTACATGTAGACACGCAGTGAAATTATACAGTTTAATAGTACGTGTATACTTTATTAAATTGCACGGTTTAATAGTGTATCAAATAATGACGTTTATACTAAAGAATGACAATGTATTATAAGAAAAAAATTTAAAAATAATGAAAAGTACTAAAAAAGTATCTTATTATTAATTTTTTATTGATATTGAAACGTATGTTTTTTAATTTTAATATTTAAACTTTTATTTCAATTTTCATTTATATAATTCATTTAATTCATAATAAATATAAATAAAAATATATTTAAAAATAAAAATAATACTATAAAATTATAATGACGATGTTATTAATTATTATGAAAATATTAAAGGAATAAGTGGTATATATTAATTCTCATAGAGAAAAACCGGCAATCTTGTGCAAAGCAAAAACGTGTGTCAAACCTCAAACCAGAAAAGTACTGATTTTGGTTCCCTCACGATCCTCTCTAAGTGATCTTTAATCTTAGAACAACAAGTAAACAACCTAATCTTGATTGAACAGAGATGATTAATCAATCACAGACTAATTAGATCGGCCAAAGAAAGAACAGAATGCACGAAAGATTTATAGCGGTTCGACTGCGAAACAAGAAGCAAGATTTCACTAATTTAAAAGTTTACAAGATACAATGCTCGAGAGCAGATGTAACTGAATAATCATCATCATTAGTCTTTATACATTCAGAGAAAATCATGCAGAACAGTCTCTTATCGGCCAGCTCATGGCGCGTATGTCACCACTTAACGGTCAAAGCCTTAAAACGCGTGATTTGAGCTTCATCTCTTCAACGATGTGTTTGCCCAGCAACGCAACCAAGAAATTAGAAAAATGTGCTGTCATCATGCTTACACTTTAATTGAATAGTTGTGAGTAACTGCAAACCCGAAAATAGCCTAAACCATGCAGTCTTTGCCATTAAGGAATCAATTCCATTTTCATGCATATATTTTGCACCACGAACTGCGTGCCTTGACGGTGAGTGGTTGATGTTTTATCAACGTGGCCAAATCGTATTGTAGATCCTCAAAGACGAGATAATCATTACGACCATTTTTGAAATTTCTCTTCAGCCTATTGCGACAAATAAAATAAAACAGTACGACTAATCAATTACTTTAGATTAAACAAGTTAATTACAAAAGCAGTTTTAGATTTACTTGTTATGTGTTCAATCAAAATCCGTAACATCGATCGTCGACAAATTAAAAATAAATCCTACACAGTTAAAGCTCAAGAAATTCCGAACAACCTTGTTGACACTTTTTGCTATCTTTGAAATCTTATCGCTTGTCGACGAAATTCGTTAAAATCATTCATTTCAGGATTGTTTATATTATATTTAATGTAACATACACAATTTATAAAAATTATATAATTATATGAGTCCCACAATTTGTGTGACTTTTATAAATTGTGTCTGTAACATAACATTTACCTTCATTCCATGATGTGACATGAAAATTTTCCAAAAAATAATTACTCTAACTAATTAATTTCAACATAAGCATGTCATTATATACATACATATATATATCCCCATGACGGAACATGATTTTGGACTGACGAGGTCATAATCGCTTAAACAAATGAAACAACAGACGCGGGCTAGTATTGAGATGACCTTTCCTCAATAGTTGATGAAATATCGGATGTAGTTTTTCCAGTCTATTTAAACTTCTTCGTTAAAAAAAAAAAGATAAAAAAATCTGCTAATCCTGGTTAAAGAACACATTTTGCCCCTCTCAAAATGAATAAAAGCCGCATGAATAAATTGTACAAGACTTGTCCCATCCAATTGTTTTATCTCGTCACTCAACTATGACAAAAATACAAAACAATAAAATATGAGGCTGTATTATTTCTTCTTCAAAGTTGACAGATCAGTAAATTACCTGAAACTCGTACAAACACGGATATGGTGTTATTAGTGAAAAATCCTTTTTCATCCAAAACACTGCTTAAAATATCTTTGGTCATCTACGTATTTGTTGATCTTCAATGCAGAATTCCTATATAATACCATTCATAATAATAGTATCTTTGCACAAACATCTTATTACAGTAACAGACCATCTAACTGTGAAGTTCCAACCGTCATTTCCATTTACAAAGAACAAAGATCTACTGAACTAGATTTTACCAACAACTAACCAACTCGAAGAGATCTAGAAAAGCAAACCCCGAGCATTCACCATTTTGCTGATTTACATTTTGCAGCTATTCCGTTTTCATTCAGGTAAGGCCTAAAAGTTCTCATGACTTCCTCGTATGTTGGCCGCTTGTAATCCACTGCCTGCAACCAATTATCTCTGTAACTTAGCCTTTCAAACACATGAGGTCAATGCTAAAATGACTCAAATTATGTTTCCAGCAGGATACCTGTTCAACAACTTCCTCAGGATTCGCCCATTTCCACTCTGCAAATTCAGGGTCTGCTTCACCATTTGCCAAGTTTATCTCACTCTCATCATTAGTTAATTTCATGAGAAACCTGTAAATTCTCCCAAAGAAGCAAAGATGTTAGGCCACAGATCAAATGTAAAACAGAAGGATATTCCGTACCCTTCTGCCCAAAAACTCCAAGGCATGAAAGAATAAAAGTCTCATTTTGTGTTTTCTGTACACGGGTAAGCTTCATAATTGAAGAAAGTTTATAAGCTTCACAATTCCATAAATAATATTCATCACAATAACACCTGCACTTCTATCAGGTGCTATGATCATCCATGCATCCCCCCTGCAAAACACACCACCCCCCCCCCCCCCCAACCTTTTTTTGAATTTTGATCCTTGCCCTTCAGTCAAGGACATATGCACATAAATAAATAAATTAGCGAGATGATCACAAGGGAGAGTTTGAGTTTAGTGTCCCCAAACAATACAAAGAATCAACTTTTAACCTTCTTAACCAAGCAGCTCCATCACATACCACCCCAAGCACAAATGAACTATTCCAGAGTCAAGCATTTGCAATGTTGATTAAGTAGTTTCCTTTGGCCAGTGAATGCTAATCTCCTATTGAAATTCTTGATAAATAGTTAATGGCTAAATTCTAATGCAGATTAGAGACTCTCATTGTAACTATTCTCCTAACAATGCAAAAAATTACGATAATGCAACTATATAAACTACCACGTAATCCATTGAGTTTTTAACTTAAGACAACCTGGTTTTCTTTCATAAAGTGAGTGCATGTATTGAGAGTGAGAGGAACCAAGAGTAAAAGAGAAGCATACCACTTCTGTGCTTGTCCATGCCATTCACCTCCCCATAGACGATTTACTTTGGTCTTCACAGCTGGAGGGAAGTCATAAGTCAACCAATTTGGTACCTGACATTTCATCATACAACTTTGATAATATGTACAAGAAAAACTAATCCAAAATGGGTTAAATATCTAAACATATTCCAATATAAATTTGATTGACAATTCAAGATAAAGGGAGATGCAATATAATAACTTCATATTTATTTGAGAAAGTGCTCTATTTCCAGTTATTCATCAAAGCTACAGTAGAATTCACTATGAAAGCGAGGCAAAATAAAGTCTTTGATCAAATAACTGTTTCTCTGAAACAAAATTCAGCCTCACTTCTTCAGTTATTTCTTCTTCCTCCATTGTGTTTGCTATTTCAAATGTGAGTCCAAATTTTCACCTGTGGTGTTTGTTTCAGTGCATGGATACAGCAATGTTTAATCTAATTAAATCATATTCATCCCAAACAAAATCTGTATCTCTGTTTCCTGAACAATCTTTATTTACACAAAAAATTTAAACAAAATTTTCAACAATTTATACATAAGAATAGTAGCACAAATATGGATGAACCTCTGTTGTTTGAGCAATAAAAAGGGTTGAATAGCACAATATATTTGTACTAACCTCAGCAACAATTTCAGCGGACACTATTCCGGTTTCTTCTCGCAGTTCCCTCATGGCTGCCAATTTGGGCTCCTCGCCGTCTTCAATACCCCCCTAAAATTGGCAATCCCATATTAAATCAACAAAGATCATCTAACATATGCACACACCAACAGTGAAATTCAAAAATTGACATAATTACATGTCAAGAATTCATTTCTAAGTAACTTCTACCAAAATTCTTCCTTTTGTACACTCAAGACACAGATGATCTTAAGGAATTTTCTAAATAACTTAGGAAACAGAACCCATAAGAGAGATCTGGTTTATATTCGGTAGAGATAAAGGTAAGGTGAAAGGAGAGGAAATCAAGTAGACAAACTCTCATGTCATTTCCTTACCTAAGATGAGATGATGACAACAACGTTAAAAAAATTCTTCAAATTGAGTGCGACAAATCGTGATTCAGACTAATTCTGAAACTGAAAATATTAATAAGAAGTGCCCTCTTTAATAGGATTCAAAGAAAATGAAAGTAATCATTAAAAAAAGTCATCATAAATGGTTAACATCTATTATTTTCTTCATATTTCTCCATGAAAACATGATATATAGTAATAATAATAATCTAAAACACAAACAGAGCATCTAACAGGGTACCCACCTGAGGCATCTGCCATGCTCCCGGAACATTCAATCTAGACGCCACAAAAATCTGCCCAAGGCAAATCAACATGCTTAGAACAGAACAGTCTGCATAAATCATACATCTGTAACTTCACGTAAAATTAAATGCCGTCTCTGCTAATAGCGTACTTAGAAATGATCTGGTACTTACAAATAAATAAAAACAGTGCATTAAAAGCCATGGCACCTCAATCTCAAACATACCCTTCAATTATCCTTTTGTAGTATAAACTTCAGAGAATTCGAGGGGGCAAAAAATTATCATATAATAGTGCTTCTCAATAAATTATTTTAATTACTCTTATATAAATGCTCTCATAGAAAGAAAAACAGCTTCTGCAAAATCAGCATCCAGATTTAAACATGCAAATTCAGCACGGATTTTTGCTACAAAAACAAACACGCATAAAAACACATAATAAACTACTCTTCAATTCTAATGACGAAAAATAGAGTGAATATTTAAGATTTAAAAAAATTGACGAAAAATGAAAAAAGAGGAAAAGAAAAAGAGAGGGAGACCTGAGAGTCAGAGTTGATGAGACAGACACCAACGTTAGGGCGGTAGCCAGAGGGAAGGCCGTCCATTGACGACGTTAATTAACGATAATATTTCTTTGACAAATTAAATGGTGCAGAACGATCGATCACTGTCAAAAATTTTCAAGCTCGGCCTTGGATGAGAATGAGTTGAGACTCGAGAGTGGCGTGCACTTCATGCGAATTGGAGTGACGCTGACTCATCACAAAATTCACACAAGCAATGGCTGACTTTTTTTATAGACACTGAAATTATGGAGTCTTCTTCACTCAGGTTCTCTTTTCTTTTCTTTTCTTTTCTTTTGGCAAATAAAATAAACAAATTAAAAAAATTGTCAGTTGTTAATGAAGGAAAATGTTATGCTGCGAGTGTCTTCGTTTCTTATCGTGGATATTTTCCAATCATATTTGTACATCTGTTACAGCTTTGTTTGATGAGTTAAAATTAATATAGGTTCATGATAATCCAATGGAGGGTGGGCACAGTAAATCGAAACCAGAAGAACGAGAAGGCCGGCGCATAATAGCAAGGACACGAGGGGGTGATGTAGTCAATGAGCAAACACGCGGAAGGAAAAAATGAAAATCAAGATAACGACAGAATCACAAGCAAAAAGTAGTGGGCGCGGGAGAGAGGCGTTGACTTTCAGTAGGGAGAGAGAAAAATAATAATAATAAAAAATAAAAGATTACGATCTATTTGATTGATTTGTAAATTCAGTGGAAGCATCTTGCTTTTGAGGAGGATGACGATGATGATAGACACTAATCCTTGATTAGCTTTTTTAGGTATTCAGTAATATTTTCATTAAACTCTTTAATGTTTGTGTTATTTACTTACTTATATCTAAGATCAGTTTAGAGAACAGATGGGCACAGAAGAGTACCATCTTTACAAATTTATTATCATTACTGAGATCCTTTGATAAGCTCTTGATTAAGATCTTGCTATATTACAGATTCTATTTGTAACATAAGAAATGAGAATCTTACATGCAACATACATAAGAGATGAAGACCTATTGATATAAGGTAATACAAGTTGATTTTGTCGTAACTTATACTTATATAAACTGCAACTTATTCTCTTCTTTTTTATTAATTTATCAAATCAAACTTATAAACCAGTTGCAAAAAAATATATTTAAAAGAAAAAAAAAATCATAGTGAGTGGAAATATTATTAGCACAATTTGTTTATTGTAAAATTGAACTATTTTAAGTGACTTGCCCTTATTTTTGGTTAACATTAGAGTAAATACAAAAGTTGAGGACCTAAATAAAACTGTCCATTACGGATGTCAATCATTCTTTCCCAACCGAGGCTGCTTTGGATGCCCGCCTCAGGGCCTCATGCCACGCGTCACCATTGTCTTCTTTCAATTGCCATGGGATCCCGTGTTGAAAAACAGCCTTTTGACTTATCAAATGAAAATTTTCAAACATTCTAATTTAAACGCAAAAGGTTAGTTTTTCAAACATTAAAAATTATGTTTGGTCCTTACTATTTCAAAATCCCAAGATTTCTTCATTTTAATTATTTTTTAAAAAGACAGAATTTGTATTACATAGCGTAGTGTATCTATATCACTATATAGCGTAGTGTGTTCTATGTTACTCTATATTAAAACATTATTATTTTTACAAAATAGAACCAGGTTTGCAAAGTGGCTGATTATATGCATTAGAAAATGTTCAACTTGCACTAAAGCGCCCAGGCAAATTTGTTAATTATCGTTTAACCGCCGGCCCTTGATAGAAACGCAAATTGATTCCCCTCAAACATCAATATCATAACTCATCATTATCATCTCACAACCCACCAAGGTGCTCGATCCCTGAAAGGCGCAAGTGTTCAGTGAACTACCATTTGCATTATATTTATTATATATTATAATTAATTATCGTTTTGCGAGATTACGCCTAAACCGGTTTAATTATTACGAGAAACGCAAATTGATTCCTATTTGCCAACATCAATATCATAACCAAGTGCTTTACACCTCACGAGGTGCTCGATCGACAACCCACCAAGGCACCAAGTGTTCAGTGAACTACCATTTGCAAGAAAATATTATTATATTAAAACACTATTATTTTTATACACCGCTTTTGTTACGATTATTCTGAATTTAAGTTGCGTTTTGATTTAAAGGTGGATAGTTATAATTTAAAATTTATAATATTAAAATATTTGATAAATAATAATTGATGTATCTTATAAGTAATATTAATATAATATTTTATTCGTATAATAAAAAATTAATTATATCTTTAATAATTTAATTAAAATAATTTTTTTAAAATTTATATTTACTACATATTATTAATTTTTATTTGATAATCACAGTTTCTTTTTACAACAACAATAAATTACACCTCAATCCTAAATAAAATCTTAATCTTAGACTTTTTTTTTTTAATTATACGTGCGCCGACAACTCATATTATATGAGATATTCTATCGGGCCGTTACATCAATTTATGGCACCGTCAGATTTTAAACCTCTCAAATATTCGAGGACGTCAAACTCCCATATCGAGAAAGATCGCTCACTCGAGGCCCGAGAGGAAATATAAATTAAACTGCTGGTCGTCTCTGAGGGCATGTATCAGACTTAGGGTGACGTGAGATGACATTCATGGTAAGTAGTAACCAATAATAAAACAAAACCATACAATATTAATTAAATCAAACTGGGTTTTGGCATAACTCATTTAACCATGAGTAAATCATCTTAGATTCTTTGTACAAGCTGATTATGCGAAAATTGTTGAAAAAAGTTATCTCTTTCAAGTTTAATTCAAGAAAAAAGGAAATGGTATTCTCCAATTTATACTAGATATAGGGTCAGTTTGAGATTACAGAGACTGATAAAATAAGTTGCTTGTGCTGTGCGAATAAAATAAATTGCTGATTAAAAAAGTAGTTTAGTGTTTGATAAACTGTGCTGTTGTGGTTGCTGTGAGTTTGAAAAATAGAGTATATACGTTTGTTAAATTTTATTACACAATTATTGTTTTATTATATAATGACAAAAAAAAATTATATATATATATTTTAATTACTTTTTATTTTCAGAGTATGTTTAATAAATTTTAGACATATCTTTTTTCTTAAATATGTAATATAGATTAAAATTTTGAAAACTATAGTTATGAAATTAGAATATGAACTTACTAAATCAAAACTAGATAGAACGTACGTAGTTATATCGGTAATATGATATATGATGATTTATATATAAGGGTTTATTGATAAGTGAGATACAATTGTCTTTTTATTAGAATACAGGGTTGTAATATGAATTTTAAAAATGTGTGAAAAGCAACCCCCTATATGATTTAAAAGCTACTTACAAAATAGAAAAAATTAAAAAATAAGCTGCTTTTATAAAATTTATCAAACATTATTTTTATAAAAAATTATGAAAAAAATAATTTATTGAATTTCAACCGCACACCTAAACTGACATATAATTTATATCTTCTATGATATTTTATTTTGAAAGAATATCTTTCGGAATTTGAACTTGAAATGAAGTTGAATGAATGAGGCATCAATCACATGAAACTTTGCATAACGCAATAGGATTAGAAATATAATATAAGCTTCGTGGTAAGTGAGGTTTATATCACTAATTTAGCCAGGGGCGGAGATAGTATATTGATTGACTGAGGGCTTATTCAACGGCAATAAAAAAATAAAAAATTAATAAATATATAAATTTAAAAGATTTGTTATATTTCAATATATGTTTACAATTATCTTTTACAAGTTTTTTTACATTGATAATGTTGTATTATAACTTCATTATCAATGTTATTAAATAAGTCTTTTTTTATGTAAACAACCAAACTATCATTCATCCATTACTTTCTCATTCAGCTTTGTAACTGATTCTTTAGAATGTTCATAGCTGAAAATGCTCTCTCTACTCTATCAATGGCAACAGTAAAGTTAATGTTAATGTTATTAACAAGTAAATTAATAGATATATCTTATGTTTCTTAGTCTTGGCCATCTACTTTACAAGATCACCAATATCTTTTAATTATGAAAACTCATCACTAGTGCGTATATCCAAAATATATGTATCAAGTTGAATTTCATGTGCTATGATATCAATTGCAGAGAACTCATTTGTATAGAACTGAGTTAGCCGTAATAGCTTCTACTTGTTGAAAGAAATTAACTCACTTAGATCAATTGCTTGTTGAAAGAAATTATTGGGGGCTTATGAAAATTTTATTGAAAATTTAGGTTAATCATATTAACTATTAAAAGATTTTTTTTTTTCAATGAGAACATAAGTCTCCACTAGTCCCAAGGTAAATCCACCCCTGAATTTAGCATTCTAAAACACCAATATTGTATTTTACCAAAATTTTGACATTCAATAACAAAACAGAAGGTTTTTAATGATATTATCTCGATAACGTAAAATCAAATTGATTTATTGCCCATTGGACATTTCACTAAGTTTGTCTATGTTCATTTTTCAATTTTTAAAACCATAGTTTAATTTCCAAAATTTGTGCTTGTGCAGGGACTCCTTCTCCTCCCAAGTTTGCAATAATTGGACAGAAATAGATTTTTTTTCATAAATTTTTGGGTAGAATATATATATATATATATATCCTTTAGATTTGTGATAATAGAAATTTAGGTAGACTTACTTTAAGCGAGTCCCAACAAAATCCTAATTATAAACATATTAGTAGATTTTGATTATAATATATTAATATTAAAAAAAACATATTTTAGAAGCTTGTTGATAGTTTATTGTATCTCAATCCTAAACTTCTCATAAACGACTCCTCTCTACCTGCGTGTTATGCTTATGTTCCCATATCATTTTCTCCCTTTTGTAAATATTTTGAGAGAAAGATATTGAGATTCCCAAATAATAAAGGGAATTTTGTTGGCAACATATCTCTAAATAGCTTAAAATTTTTTGTTTGAAATTTAATATATTCACACCGCAATAAATATATTAAAAGTTAAAACTCATATTTTTGGTTCCATTATTCTTTTAAGTCCTCATTTTGTCTCTTATCTATACTATTGTCCCCCCAAGTCTCAGGATATCTTATATTTACATTCATAAAAATTGCAATTGAAATATTTGTCACAAAAAACTTTATAAAAATTAATAAATCAAGAATTGAGAAAAGGGGGAATGGGTAGAGGATCAGTTTACTAAAACATTAGTATTAGTTTAACACCCATTTATTTTGGTACCATCGCATCTATTATTAATATCTTGTATTGCAAACTACCTCAAATTGCAAATAACAAACCAAGTTTTTATTGATCCAACTGTTATTAATTAATAAAACTTAATATAATCCTATAATTTTTTACAGAATTAAAAAATAAAAAATAAAAAATATATTCCTATATTTGCGCTCAACTACCCCAAAGTTTGCGTATTCGTGGGTTCGTGTCAAATTTGAAGAATATAAAAAGGAAAAAGAAAAAGAAAAAGAAAAAGAAAAAGAAAAGGAAAAGGAAAAGGAAAATTGAGAGAAGAAAACAAGCGGGAGGCAATGCTAGCATTACTACTGCATTAGGCAAGCAACAAAGTGTACGGCAGTATGCGAAATGATAAAGCAAAAGAAAGAAACAAGCGATGCGAACCGAAGTCAAGAACCCCGTTACCAAACCCTGAGTCTCTCTCTCTCTCGTCTATCTATTAATCTTTAATGTGATTGAAGAACGAAGATTCGGAAAACTAGTATTGGTTGAAAATTTGAATTTTACTAAATTTGATTCATTGGTTGCCATAACGGATAATTAACACACAAAATTTGAAGGAAAAAAAAAGGAAAGAAAGAAAATAAAAAGAAAATGGACGATGGAGTTGTTCAACGAGTATTCGAAGAAGGAGGAAGGGATTACTTTCAACAACAGCCCTCCACTTCCTCATCTTCGCCCTCCATCTTGCAATCTCTCCCTGTCCATGCGGTAAATAATTTAAATTCATTTGAGGATTCTTGAATCTATTTTCCATTTTTATTTAATTTTTAATTTTATGACTATGCACTTTCAATATTTTGCTCGATGTAATTTGGGAGTTAGTTTTGATTTTTCGTTATAGATTCCAGAAACTGGGTTGTTTTGAAATTTGGGAGCCAATGTTGTTTTCTGGGTGGTTGTGCTCTGGTGTTCTCCTTTAATTTTCTGCCTGATAATTTGAGTTTTGATGAATTTCTGTATTAAACTATTGGCTTATTGAAAATGTTTTCCTTCAATTTATGCCTTGCGTGGTAATTTATGATTACGGAAGCAGATTATGTATGAGTTATTTGTGGCAAAAGGAGTCTAACTCATTAATTTGTAGATTTCGATAATCAGTTTATTGATTTTCTGTTGAGGTTTCTCAATGCGTATGCATTTGTCTGGGTGTGCATGCAACTGTGCAAGCATGTATTGAGTCTAGTGGTTGATTTTTCTCTCTCAATGCTACTTTGCGTGCATAGTTTCCCTCATCGTTCTGCTTATATTTATCAACTTTTTAAGGCATAGGAAACTGTAGTTAATTTATATCATATATCATTGGGACTTTTTGATAAATTCCATTTATATCTTGGGCTATCAGAATGAAAGTCATCATTTAACTTAAAATGTTTTTTTTTCAAGAAGACAGACTGCTGCTGGAGCTTTGAGCTTGTAATCTTCAGTGTTTTGATTGTTGATATTCCTAAAATTGTGTGAGATTGTTTGTGTGCGATTGCTTGATGCTGCTTAATTCTGCTACTGTGCTGTATATCATATTGACCTTCCTAGTCCTGATGGTTTCTGTTTGTAGTAATCCAAATCTTGAATTTATCATGATATTTCTATTGTAGTCTGAATGTCCAAAACAAAATTTTGGTGCTGTTCTTTGAAGTTCAACCAAGAAGTCTAATCTTTGCTTTTGTTGAAATGCTGCAGTCTTTTGATCATGGCTATTATTTATTAGTAAAATCTATTCAAGAGCTTAGAGAGAAGAAAGGGGGCATTGTTACAGTTGGCATTGGCGGTCCTAGCGGTTCGGGTAAAACAAGGTATAAAAACTGCATGATTTGTGTTTTGTTGTTGTCATAATTTTTAGATTGAGGAGAATGAAGCATTTGATTTTTTATCTCCTCAGTAAATTAACATTTTGAGTTCATTTGATCTTGGTGGTTGGTAAAGCTTAGCAGAGAAGGTGGCATCTGTTATTGGTTGTACTCTTATATCAATGGAGAACTATCGTGTTGGGGTTGATGATGGAAATGATTTGGATTCAATAGATTTTGATGCATTAGTCCAAAATCTACAGGTTTGTATATGCTTTTCACCTCTTTACTCTGGTTCAAAATTAACGTACTTCGCTGGATTGTCATGCAAAACATTTTGGTAAGTCATTTAAAATCTTTTAGTATTTCAGAATGAGTGTGAAATCTTTGAATTTTCTGAAGATCAATTTCTCTAAATTTTTAAGGAGTTAAGTCTTAGTACTTATATGTTATACGCAAAATTTTCAGATAACTCAGGGCCCGTCTTTTGTGGTAATCTGTGTCAAATTAACATGTCTTTTTCAGTGACTGGATGTATTGCATCTATAATTTGTAACATCTGATGCATTTGTATGTCTATGAGTTGTTCCTTTGTTTTGTATGTTGAAGCAGCCTTTGTTTTGCAAATAGGATCTGACAGAAGGTAAGGATACTTTGATACCAATGTTTGATTATCAACAAAAGAATCGCATTGGTTCAAAAGTGATAAAGGGTGCTTCCTCTGGTGTGGTAAGCCAGTGTAAACTACAGTTAATATGATTAACAATTGCTTTATATAGTTCATTTATTCCCACTTTGTTTTTAAAGGTAATAGTTGATGGAACCTATGCTCTGGATGCGAGATTGCGCTCTTTGCTAGATATTCGGGTTGCGGTGGTAATTTCATGCTAATGATTTCTTTTTAAATATTATTTTTGGGGTGGGAGGAGGAATTGGAGGGGGCAAGCATTTCCCGGGTAATCATATTTTTTAAACATTTCTTAAATTTGTTTGTTGTATCAGGTTGGTGGTGTTCATTTTAGCCTTATTTCCAAAGTTCAATATGATATTGGAAATTCTTGTTCACTGGATTCCCTTATTGACAGCATTTTTCCATTGTTTAGAAAGCACATTGAGCCAGACCTTCATCATGCACAGGTTGGTGTTTCCAGTTCTTGTCTTCAAGTATCTAACTGTCAATTTTATATTTCATTTGAGGGTTTATTTTGCAGATTAGGATTAACAACCGCTTTGTTTCATCATTTAGAGAAGCAATTTACAAGCTGAAATGCAGAAGTGAGGTTTGTACTTCTTTAGCTTAGTAAAGCTTCCGTGTACTTCTTTATACATGGAATTGCATCTATGTTAATTCAAGCTACTTCTCCAGTAGTGGAGTTATTCTAAATGGCTTTGTTGAAACTTTGTCAAGCCTTTCATTGTGAGGCAAACTATTGTATCTTCTTGATAAGTTCTCTTCAATAATTTAGTTTGTTCTTCAGACTTTGCACTTATTTGCAGCTTCAGTTTCCACCTAAATTATAATTGTATTCTTTGTCTGTGTATGCGTATGATCCATTCACAGGTCTTGCTCTCTTTGTGAATAAAACTGTATCACATTCGTTGTGACCACATCTGATCAAAGTAGGAAAAACAATAAATATTTAGGATCGTATTTATATTGAGAAGTTGAAGTTAAGTGAAACATATTTAACATAACATTGTGATCAAAATCTGAAGTCAAGATTATGTACTGTTAATCTTTGAATGAAAGCCAAATGAGTGAAATTTGGAGTTGCTCGGCCATGAAAGTACCTCATGGAAGCTTTATGTCAGTCCAAGTTACATGGAAATGGCAAGTTTCTATGAATTGGAAAACTTTCTGAATATTGTTACTCATGCTGCTGGGTAATTATGTAATTTAGCATACAGGTATTAAATAACTGGTTGTTTTGTTCGTATTTCGTTTCAACAACATCTATAATGAAATCTGTAAACGAGTGCCCTTATCTTGTTATTGCCTGAAAATTGACACTGAGACAGCATATGCTATTCACCCTCGATAGGTGCATATATTCTTTGATGTGGTTTCATAACTTAAATTTTATTGCATGCAGCATGCTGCTGTATGGAAAAAAAAGATTTATTTTCTGTGGGGGTTCCCATTTCCAATTACTCAATATATTCTCATTTTTACTTTTTATCTGGTGATATACTGGGAACCCTGTTTTGTGCAGCCGATGCCTTATTCCAATAATTCCAAATATTTTTAGGCTTCTTCCTGATGTTTATTTTTTATTTCTATTATCTCTGATATCCTATCTCTTTCCTTTGGGAATAAAAAAATTATTCTGTGTGCGATAATGTTAATCATGTTCATCCTTGGACTGAAATGTTACTAAATTGGTACATTGTTATGACAGGCACCAGGTGCATGTTCTATTTCTGCCTTTCAAGGAAATGAAGCACAAACAGACAAGTGAGTGTTTGCTTCTACCTCTAAACTTACTATTATAATTTAGATAAAATTATGACTTCTAATCTTAGAATGCAAATGAGCACGGTGAATGCTTTATGTTGCTTCCAGTTTTATTGAGATGTACCTCAGGCCTCCCTCAGCAACAGAAGAAGCAAGAATAAATGACTGGATTAAGATGCGTCAATCGGGTATTAGATATTATCTGTCAATTGGAGACCAAAGAATTGTTGACAAAAATTTCATTATAAGGCCAAAAGCTGAGTTTGAGGTGAGATTTGTTGTTGCGGTTGATTTTACTAGCATAAATGTGGTATTCAGATCAAAGTCGGTGCTTAAATAGAATTCTCTTGACAAGTAGGTTTCTGTTTCTGCTATTAATCTGTGCTTCAGTCACTTTTAGTGTGTGATTATCTGACTGTTTGAGCGAATGGATTTATTTGTCTTTTAGATGGATGTTTAACACTTTTAGCCATTGTAGCATTTGTACTCTAGTAGTATGTCACGTAGACATGATTTTAAATGAGCAGAGTTCTAATAAAAGTTTGTTGTTGGAATTTTTAATTAGATTTTCGTTTGTTTCAAGAGAGTATAACTGCAACCTTTTTTAAGTGAATAATTATCAACTGTAATCCTTGATAGAACTGTCCCTAATCTTAATTAGAGAAATCCACCGTAGTTGGTTAATGCCACATTGCATGAAATTTAACTAGCTGTAGTTAGGCAAATATTAATGTTGAACTGGTCTTTCTACAGTAAGTTAGAGTAATGTGAATAATATGCTGTTTCATGCATTTTCTAAATTAGTCCAATCAGATTAGGCTTTAAACATAATGATAATATCTTACTGTCTTAAACACATTTTAGTTCCCACGAAGTATTTTAGAAGATCTCTGGACGATATTGACAGTTTTGAGTGTTGTCATCACAATTAAGTAATCATGGAAATTGGCTTCATTTCATAGATGGTGCAGACTTTCCTTCTCATCAGTTGATGTGTTCTATATTGAAAACACAACTCTTATATTGGGATATTTATGTATATAAAATTGCCAATCTTTGCATTTGTTGGTAGTTTCTATTCAAGGTTGGTATAAAATAAATATGGATTATCAATTTACATGTTTAATCTTGTATATTGTAACAGGTTGGACGAATGACACTTGGTGGCCTGTTGGATTTGGGGTACAACGTTGTTGCCAGTTATAAACGGGCATCTACATATGTTGTTTATGGAAATCTTTCAGTGTCCTTTGAAACTATTGATACTCTTGATGAGACATTCATGGTGCTGAGGGGAACAAATAGGAAAGTAAGCACTTATTTCTCTTGCTAAAGATAATATCTGGGATTTCCTTCTGTTATTATATCACTGATTATGATTATGTTCTCTTAGGCAGTGATGGTGATGTGGAAAAAGTTTTCGTTCTTTATCTCTTCCCTCTCAAATATTATTTTGTGAAAATTCTGGGATTTTGTTGTGAAGGTAGTTGAGCTGTCAAAGAGTTGGTTCTTAAATATGCTTATTAAATAGAAGAGGATAATAGGAGGCAAGTATATAATTCTTACTAATGGTTGGCTGAAAAGTTGATCAATCTATCTTTAGTACCCTGGCATGTTTTTCGTTGTAATATGAGCATTCGATTAATTTGTTGAGCTCTGTATTCGTCAATGATTTGTGGACTCTAAGGGAGAGCCTTTTGTTTTGACACAGACATGAAATGTTAACACATAAAACTCCCTAACTTTCTCTGTGTGAGCGTACAGGCTCATTCAAATGGAATAGTTGATGAAAAAAGTTAAAAATTATGATCGTGAACCTAACAGAAAAATGAGTTAGCTACATATCATATATCTACAATGTAGTTTATATGTCAACATGCTGTCATTGGAAGGGTTGTCTTTTTTGAATGCAGCATCTATTCTTGTGTCTCCTTTGGTATTCAATCAGTTAATGCTTCTATATTTTCTACATATATCTTGTTTTTCTTCAAGTTATAGCACATGCTTTCTAGAATTGTAGATTGTTACTGTTTAAATTTTGACCTTTGACATCTTGTCATGTTTACTTTACTGTTGCATAGACAGTTGGAGCAGAGGCATTGAGGATGGGTATCAATGGACCGTGGATTACAAAATCATATCTGGAAATGGTTCTTGAGAAAAAAGGTCGTTAACTTGTTAACATAACTTTTGTTTTATATATTTTCTCTCTATGTATGATGTACTTGTTTGTCTGCTGATTAGATCATGGTCATTGTTCTTTCCAACTAAATTGACTAAAATTGCAGGCGTACCACGTCTTAATACACCGCCACTTTTTCCCAATACACCTACCACTAGTAATCAAGAAAGTGTGATTGCTGCCCCAAGGCCAATCCGTACCAATCCAAACCTTGTTATGAAGCTTGAGGATCTATCTCAGCCATGGACTCGTTCCCCAACGAAATCTAAAATGGAACCTGTATTAGCAACTTGGCATTTTATTTCATCAGATCCTTCACATGCTGATAGTTCAGTCATAGGTATGTCTCATTTTGTCGGAGAATGCATCATCTTTTTCAAAATAAATTGACTGTATCATATGAGTCTTTGCATTAAAATTTTTGCTTAGACTACTCTCATGAAGCAACCACAGGTTCTTCCTCTTTCAGGGATACCGTGAAGCTTGTGCCAATGCCTGATTCATATGACTTCGACAGAGGGTTGCTTCTTTCTGTTCAAGCAATACAGGTAAGGATTAGTGGATTACGAGTATGTAGGAAATTGTATCATATTCCAATTATGAAATGTCTTCGTGTCTAGGAAGCTTGTAAGCACATTCATTCAGATGTAGTTCTTTTACCCATGTTTCCTTTTTCAGGCTTTGTTGGAAAATAAAGGTCTCCCTGTTATAGTTGGAATTGGTAAAATACATACTTCTCTCTCCCTCTCTCTCTCTCATATTTCTTAGTTTTGATGCCTTTATAAAGCTTATTAAGCTAATGGTATGAAATTTCAGTCAATAAAATTTTTGAATGGTTAAATGCATGACTGGATTTCTACTCGTCAATAAAGAAGTTCTTAATATTTATCCAGAAATAATTATTGAGTGTGCTGTGTGTGGCATAGGAAAAAGGCTTGGGTTGGCTAAAGGAAAGAATTTGTAGGAGCCATATGTTTTGTGAAGTTTGAGCTCTTAATAAAGATGTTTATTTACTTGTACATCCTCACTTTTTTATCAAAAAGGAGGGACACGTTTGTCGAAAACAATTGAGGCAATAGTAATAATAAATTCAATGATTTATATTATATCTTAGAATGTATCTTGGAATGACATTTGCAATATCTAGAGGATTAGTTAAGGAAAAGTTGTTGAATACTACCATTTTTACTGTATTAGTGGTTCTTGCTACACACTCTTAGCTGCATATTTTCTATTAAATTTTGTAAATATCAACAGAGCTATTTATGATTTCTTGTTTGTTATGATTAAGGTAAGATTACAGAGATTGGCTATTACCTAAAAGAAGGTTTCTTTGGACTGCTGGCATTGGAAAATTATAAAAGAGACATAATTAACAGTTTGGAGATGATGCTATATTTTGTCTGGGAGTTGGTATTTATGAATCTGTTCATTTTGTTTGAGCTCTCTGAATGTTATTGTATGCTGTTGTTTGCTCTTGTTGTCGCAGGAGGTCCAAGTGGATCTGGAAAGACAAGTCTGGCTCATAAAATGGCAAATATTGTTGGTTGTGAAGTGGTTTCCCTTGAAAGCTATTTTAAATCTGAGCAAGTAAAGGATTTTAAGTATGATGACTTCAGCTCACTAGATCTATCTTTGCTTTCGAAGGTAGGGTGCTGAAAATTGTGTATATCAAATTTCATTCTTGTGAAACTAATTTATCTTGCTTGCTGTTTGCTGATCTATTTTGTTCCTCATTCTTCCCCATCCAATCCATCATGGCAATACATAAAAATTGTGATGTACAAGGCTAGTTTTTTATGTTGATATCCCCCATAACTCCTTAGATTGGGCACATAGGCTAGGGGTTTGAAACCCTTTGCGAATGGATATCTATATCCAATGTGTTTGCTGACTACCTAGGCTGTAGGTTCCGGGCAATAGTCCCTGCTTTAGAATTCAGCGTATTTATGAAGGACGGGGGATTTCTGGCTGTTTGAAAACAAAATTCAATGTGTTCTTTGTATCCCTATAAATATGTAATACAGGATCTAATATTGAGCTCCATTTTTAATTGTAATTTTCCTACAATTACATATCTTCCCCAATTTTCTGAATTATCCAACACCTGTGTGGACTGAGATCTTAGTAACTTCCAAGTTCCCTTTCTTAAATGACATCTTCACTAGAGAAGTCTGGTGGCTGTAATGAGATACAGTCTTTAATTTGAAATAATTTGTTCTGCAAAGGGTAGATCTGTAGATATATTTGTAAACTTCTTACAATTAGCATTGTATACACATAAAATGCGTAATGCTCACTTATGCACTGCTGATTTTTCTTGATGGTTGCCAGAAATGATACTCACATTTGTTAGCATTTCCATTTTCATCATTTTGTCGCCTTTTGCAGAATATTAGTGATATAAGGAACGGTCGAAGAACAAAAGTACCCATATTTGACTTGGAGACTGGCGCTAGAAGTGGCTTCAAGGAGCTTGAAGTCTCTGAAGATTGTGGTGTGGTCAGTTATTGTAACATTTAATTCCTTGAGTGTGGTTTCAATGAGGCAATCTATTTCCTAGTTAGGCTTATCTAGGAAAATAACAAATCCTATTTATTTCGCTTAGTCTAAGTTGCCTAATGTCAGCTGCCAAGGGTAGTGTTTGAACTTCGTGGTATATTTTAGGGGAAAAGCAAAGACGGTAAGCTAGAAATCTGATCATGTGTGGATAGCACTAGGTGGCTTTCCAATCTTCAAGAGGGAGAAGGGAGAGAAGATGGGCCGTTATGGTTTTCTTCTCGATTTGATTAACAGGAAGTACAGAAATAGTAGAAAATTGAAATCTTCTTGTTGTTATTAACACATGTTAAGGAGAAAGTATTCAGAATCCGCTAAGTAGATAGTAGTTTTCTGTTTTTACAATATTGGTGTGCTATGGCCACAGTGTAATGCAGCATTTGCGACCATGACATCTTGCAAGTTCAAGCTTCATCATTAAATGATTACTAAAATTCTTATACATTTTGTTAAGCTATAATTATAGACATATCTATCATGGTTGTAGGTGAACTCTTTGTGAATGGTATCAATTTAATGCATGAACTATATTGGTTGACTTGGCTGCAATTACTCAGCCTGTGAAGTTTAATTTGTTTCATTTGACCAGATAATATTTGAAGGGGTTTATGCCTTGCATCCTGAAATCCGAAAATCACTTGACTTGTGGATTGCTGTGGTAGGATGACTTTCTTCGCCACCCTTGTTGCTTTTTTTCTGTACGATCTTCATAATTTTTCAATGAACTAACTTCATGTTCGGAATCCAGGTTGGTGGTGTTCATTCTCATTTGATTTCTCGAGTTCAACGGGACAAAAGTAGAGTGGGATGTTTTATGTCCCAAAATGATATCATGATGACTGTGTTTCCAATGTTCCAGCAGCATATTGAACCTCATCTTGTTCATGCACATGTTAGTAGACTCCAAAAAAAAGTCAACCTTTTTAAGTATTTTCTATGTGGCATAAGAAATATCTCAGTTCCTGAGTATAATCAATGTTTTGCCTTTTTGTTGTTAAATTTCAGATTGATAGATTAGAGCCTGTTTCGTATTTTGTATCAAATTCATTATGGCAAAAGAGTCCATTGATTGAAGTTGTGGAAATCAGCGTAGTTCCCTTGCTTCTTTCTTCATGAGGATGACTACCATTAACAACTTGTTTTATTTTGATGAGAGATCCTACACAACATAAAAGTGTGCTATCTAATTTCCTTAAGGACAATTCATTATGCTCTTGAGCAGTGATGCTAATTGATTATCATTTCACTCCTAATGACATGATGTATTTGCAAGTCTTAACTATCCTGCTACAACCTTTTTCTTTTTCATCTTGGTCACTGCAGCTGAAAATCCGAAATGACTTTGATCCTGTGCTTTCCCCTGAGAGTTCATTGTTTGTCTTAAAAAGCAACAAGCAAGTATGTGTGCTCTACTTCTCTTATCTTAATCTCATTAGCGCTCTTATTACTGGCATCTTTATACTGCTTGTAATCAATTGCAGGTGGCTTATCAAGATATTTTAAAAATCCTTGACCCTGCAAAGTTCTGCAGTTCTGCACAGAATTTCATTGATATGTATCTAAGGCTTCCTGGAATTCCTACAAATGGGCAATTGACGGAGAGCGACTGCATTCGTGTCAGAATATGTGAAGGCAGATTTGCATTGCTGATACGAGAGGTTTAAATCAAAATTTTTTGCAATATATTTCCATTTTACTATATAATGACTTTGCTTTCTTGGAATCTCTACTGAGTGTTGGTTCTTGATTTCTTCTGAATGCTATCTGTTAGCCACTAAGAGAAGGCAATTTCATCATTCAACCGAAAGTGGATTTTGATATTAGCATTAGTACTGTTGCTGGCCTCCTTAACCTTGGGTAAGCCAAATATTTATCATTAAATTTATCTGACCATTGATTTTATTGTTCTGTTATTTTGTCATCTTGTGCTTGTTCCCGGCTGTTAGACTATTTCATTCTTGGAAGCTTTTTCCTTTTTGGTATTTCCTTTAGAGAATGTTATCCAAACCTAACTATTTATCATTATCAAGCCAAGGACCTGAATTTTGAGTCAGATTGTGGTATTCTTGCAAATTTCACATGGTGTTCACAATGTAATCAGTTTCTTTATACTAAGACTAGTATTTTCATATGTAATTTATATTGTGAGCTAGGTTTAACCTGAGTATAAAGAGGTTGCGATGATTTATGAGCAGAAAGAGGGTTAAAATAGAAATTAGTTGTAATGAAAGTGCATCTAGTGGTGATTTTACAGCTTGAAGGATCAGTTCACTGGAAAATCATCTTGTAATGTGATAGCTTGTGTCTAAAAATAAGCAATGAAGGACCACAAGTTCCATTTTCTGCTGTTTCTGAGGTGATAGAGCATCATATGCTTGAATTCGAGTATGCTTTTCCTAGCTATCAATAATATTGCTTCTTTCTTTTGTATAGTGTTTTACGACTTCAATTTTTCAGCTTGCTTTTAGCTTGCTGTGCTTGTTTTTCTTTTTGGTTAGAGGTGATAGATTTATATCCCAGTGAATGGAATATGATCTCCTTTTGTCATGTCAGGTACCAAGCCGTAGCTTATATTGAAGCATCTGCTTTTATCTACCAAGATGGAAAGGTCAGATTACTTTAGATTTCATTCTAATGTAACTTACTGAAGTCTTCTTATGCTTTTTAGTTATTCTCTTTCTATATATTCTTCAAACCTTTCTCTTTGGCATTTCTGTTATTAGTGTGGTTCTCTTAAATTGATGTAGATTTTATTTTAATGATCTATTTAGATTCTTGTAGAGGTAGACCATCTGCAAGATGCCCCTAGTCCATATTTACAGATCAAAGGGGTCGACAAAGAAGCTGTGGCAGCTGCTGGTTCAACTCTTAAATTGGATGGTTCATATACAACAAAGGTTGTGTCTTTAGCACTCTGATATATTTTAATTATGTATGGATGCATGTGTGTGTGTGTGTGTGTGTTTTCCCCCAAATTACAGGCAGCTCTTATGTTTATGAGGCGTCCTGAATTGGCAACTTGACCTTTTTTATGCTGTAGAGTTATCTCCAAATAATTTTGGAAAAATTACCAGCAGTAGAAAGAAGTTCGAGTGGAATTCACACTCAGCAAGCTGCAAGGTTGCAGGAGCTTGTTGACTTTATACAATCCCAGGTACTTTATGGCAGTTAAATAGCATAAAAGATAATATTTTTGTAAAAGCTTGTTTCTTGGGCGAGTTGAAATTGAGGTAAATTTACATTTCTTAAGACAAGTAATTTCTTGATAGTGGGTATGCTCTTCTAGGTTCTAGACAGCCTGTAATCTGAGAGGTTTTGCTTTCCCTTTGACTTAGTTTGTGAGCTAAATGAGATTGCACCCAAACTTGTTCTGCTTCTAGTTTCTCATTTGTTCATCGTCAACTTTCATGTGACGAAAGAACTCTAAAACTCCTTGTAGCCTTTTATATAAGCTATCTGTGTCAATCTTTCTGTTTTGGGTTAGATTTCATTCCCTTAATTTGATATCCCTTATCTATGATGATGTCCCTTATCTGTGATGATGTCAATTACTGTTATTTTCTTGGAAGTGGGTGAGGAGATTGTCCTTCATGCGTTAGTATTAGATGTTGAATGTTGTTTCCATTTTCCAACATTTCTGGCTATGCTATCCCTAGAGAGTTGTATTCATAAAGCACCGTATTCCACTAGTTTTTACTACACCTACTGTGATGATGGTGTGATCTTCTAATTTTGTGGGAGTAGTGCTGTCAACAAAGCAACAAATTACTTTTATTCCATTACATGCACGGTGCACTTCCAGTGGATGGACAAAAGGCCTATGCCATCCCCTTTCAGTTCTCTAAATTCATTGATTGTGCCATATTGGTCTTTTAATGCTAAGTTCTGGCTGGCAGTTTATATATATGTGTGCACTCGTGTGTGTGCGTGTGTGTTTTACCTCTTTGCAGAGATAAAACAAATAATTTCAATTTTAACCTTAGGACTTCATCAAATTCTGTTTGCATGAATTTATCTACAAGTTAGTTGCAGATTATAAGAATAGGGCATGGTAAAATTATTCCTTAGCTTGTAGTAAAGAAAGATAAACAGCGAATCATAGAACAAGGGTTCCCTCTCTTGCCATGCTGACTAAAGATCATGTGTTACATGACATTAAAAATACGTAAATATAAGAGAAAATAAAGAACCTTTGATGTTGGATTTTTTCAATATTGAAGAGTATATTTTTTCTTTAACAAAAATTCTTATATTGATGCTGGTGGCAAAATCAACAGGGTAGTAGTTCGTCTTCGGAATCCTCCCAATGTAGAGAGGTTTCTCCTGTAGAAGGCATTATTGAAGACATGCAATCCAGGATTAAAAGACTGGAGCGATGGCAAATGATCAACACGGTAATTGGATACCTTGTCCTTTAGCCAGCCACGATTACCTGATTTGTATTTAACTTGGAGTTTCATTCTTTCTTATACACACGTATAAGGCCCGTAATGATTGGTGCGTTGTTTGCAAAGAACAAGAAAAATTGGAATTGGAGATCAAACTCTGATTCCAAGTTTCCGCCTATTACCATGAAAAATTTTAACATGACTCCATTTTGGTAGATGCAATATATTTATTTATTTATTTTTATTTTGCAAAATTTAATTGATTTTGTTTTTGTGTCTGTTTTGGTCTGGTGTTTGCTAATAAGATCAATGGTGGCAGGTATTATGGACTTTTTTGATGTCTGCACTTGTTGGTTATTCTCTTTACCAAAGAAAGCGGCAATGACAATTGACAAGTACGTGATCGAAACTACGGCAATGACAATTGACAAGTACATGGTTGAATCTAACAAAAAATTCTGACACAGAGATACATATGTTTTCTTGGGAATCATTTGTACTGCAGTGAGCTACGAGATCTTCACCTCAAAGCTAGAATTACTTATTGCTTGACCATTGTAAATACCTTCTTTTGGAGGAATATCATTAATTGTCAAGCGGCGCAGCGAGAACAAACATGCTTCCTCCTATTTGATTTGAGCTTGAGCTTGAGCTTGGGGAAACTAATATCATTGATTACTTTTTCTATATACATGATTTTTAGTTTTTACTCGTGGGTAGTCAAGTTAAAAGGAAAATAATAGATTGTCTCAAGTTCAAATTGTTCAATTGAAAGCATTATTGTGATTATGATTACTAGGATACCTCTTTATACGTGATTTAAAACTCGTGCATATACTCCAATCCGAAGTAGTAAACAACTGATTGTGGGTAACTACTTCGCGATTAATTAACTATGAAGATTGCGCTGTGCAGGGGAAAAAAAAAACATTAACGATTACGCAGGGTAAAATGTTCCAAGGTATACACTATAATGGAATCCACGTGAAAACATATGTGATGTGATCAACGATGGCATTTAACTGGAGACTAACAATGCATATAAATTTACACCAATCAAACTCGTCAGAATTTCAGGGATCTCACAAGTTGGATGCGAACTCATCAGGCTGAAACAGATGATATCCGAGTCTAAACCTCAATCTGGTCGTCCAATGCTACTATGATAAATATGAATCAAACAAAATAGCTTTCAAAGTTTGATTGCAGTCAGCTTTGAGGTGTCATTTACAAATATGAAAAACCTTTTAACCCTGAACTTCTCACATTTAATTGGTGGAGATTCTCATAGCAAATGAAGGAATGATTCCTTTTTCCTTCAAAAAGTATGCAGCCATAGCCAGTAACAAGATGAAGATGATGATCCACAAATTCAATCCCCCTGCCAAACGATTAACAGAATAAATGAGTTTTTGCATTCCAAATGTTTGCTCAAAATATTAGAATTTGGGGAGTTGTCTTCAGCAAACTCAAGGAGATCCCCTTCAGTAGATGGTCCATTACATGGATGCTTAGATGCTCAAATTTAACAAACCACTAATGGCAAAAGGGGCATACCGCTTTTCCTCTTGTCCTCGATTACCGTGACTCTTACACTTGAGTCCATAGATGCAGAAACCAAAGCCCTGCATTTGAACATCATTTTATCCTATCAATTTATATTAAGGCAAAAGACTGCAAGTTAAGATGTCGTTATCACTTTACGAGGGTTTTGGCATGAATATGTAAGCTTACAACCTTGAATCGTATGAGAATGCCAAAGCTGTCACTATGCCAAGATGTGCTTTTTTAACCGTCGTTCGAACCTGCAGACTGCTTGAATCTATAATTGAAATGTCTCCTGAAGCTGTCCCACTGCATTTCAATCAATCAATCAATCAGGTGGAGAAGTTCAAAGCTCTAATGACAGTGTTTGATGTCTTCAAGCAGTTGGAAGTGATGAAGTCTATAAGTTATTACACTGCAAGGAGCTTCCCATCGGCAGAAACATTAAAGGAAGAAACAGGTTCACGGACTGCTTGCTTTGTGCGAATTCTCTTCCAAGTGGTTGTATTCCATGTCACAATACTTGCACCTCTGTCTATGGAGACATAATGTTCATGATGGTTAGCCTATCAAATGGAAAGTTGGATAAGGGAATTCTTAAAAGTGAAAAACAAATGATGGCATCCAAATAATGAAAATTGACCTGTTATTGCAGCAATGTATAGAACATAATCCCCATTATTTAGTGGAGAGAACCTACAAGAAGCAAAAATCTCATCCTGGAAAAAAAGAAATATCATAAACTGAACTATCCCGAAAATAACGACAAAAGAAAATTCTGTTAGAAAAAATCTTTTGGTCCCAGGAAAAACAAAAGTCAACTGAGTCAACCACTCAGAAGGCCATGTAAAGAACCACAAAACAACAACCATCCAATTAAGGATGCGTTTGGGATTGAGGTGCTGTAGATTAAAAGCTACAGCTGCTGTGGACAAAAAAAATTGTAACTATGAAACAAAAGTTAATAATATGTAGTAAATGAAATTTTAAATAATATTTTAAATAAAATTATTAAAGATATAATAGATTTTCCATTATACAGGTGAAAAATCATATCAACAAAACTTCCAAGTTACAGCAGCTAGTGTTTACCAAACACTTTAGTGCTGTAGCTTAAAAGTCTCAATCCCAAACGCATCCTAAATCACCCCGACATTAGACAGTTGCATTAGCTTGCAAAGCCAACTAGTGCACCAAAAGTTCAGAAAAGGAATGGTTCATTCAATAAATTATTATGATTCACAGCTTACATTTTCCTTTGCTAGAGGAGCTACAACGGCTGAAGAAGCTAGATCCCAAACCCTACCAGGACCACGATTGCCCAAGGAGACAAGGAATTTTCCATCAGGGCTGCAAGATACACAACCAAGCCAGACAATCAGCAAAACAAGATATAAAAAATAACAGAGCGGATCCATTTTCTTTCCAGCTCTAGATTCAGGAATTAGCATTCTAATTTATCCTGCTCTTGTTGTATACCTGAAAGACAAATCCTTCACAGAAGCATGGGCTTCAGACTCATTCAGAATGATTTCCATGCGAGGCCACTTGAAAACTCTTAAATTGCCATTCTGCACTGTACCAAATCTGAGCATCATATAGCATGCTTTTATTTTTATTTTTAAATCTACATCTACCTAAAGAAAACTGACACCAAAACTATTGAACAGATTTAGTAAAAAAATTAATATCCAGGCATGCAGTGTCAAGTAGTCCAATGATGCGCGTCATGATCTGGCTCTAAAAGTGAAGTCATGGATAAGTAAAGATATAAACTACATCTCCATAATCATTCACCAACAGCAAGGGGGAAAAGACAAGAAATATAAACAACAGAAACATAAGCTAGATATATTACTAGGCACTTGGAGTGCATACCTTCTTCCAAAGTAAGGAAAGGTTGGGGAAAAAAAGTAAAGTAAAACAAAGTAGACTTTCCTTTAGTTTCATGCAGCAAAAATGCATTATGATTCAAAAGAGAAGTGCAGAATCTCTACCTCGCTACCAGCAGCAAATGTAGTACCCTCAGAGTCGAACGTTAGTGCTAACTGTTGTCCAACATTTTCTAACTGGCTGAGCACTTTCGCTGAAATTTTCACACCCAGTCTACGGATTTCAGTGTTCTCCACTTCATCCCACTCAAACAATCTGCACAAACAATATTCAGTCATAAATCAATCCCCCTTGATGCCTTAAATGTAGAGCTATATAGCCTATGGTTTGGCTGGCAAACAAAAATTCCAAGCTAAATTAGTAACCTAAATCATAACTGTGAGGTGTGCACCTTGAGACACCTCTTTTAAAAATTATATGTTACATAAGCTTAAATGTGTGTGTGTTTTGCAGATGATGGTAGCAGTAGCCAATAGCTGAAGTTTGAAAAAATAAAATAAACTGAAGACCTGCAGCTATTTTGCAATGCACAAATAATGCCATCACCATGCGGGTGAATAGCCATTCGATAAGGCAAATCAGAATCAGTTCGAAGCTCAGCCACCTGAAAAAGAAAAAAGAACATGATCAATGACATTTCCAATGGTATAAAACTACAAAAATGATACTCAAAAGCTACAGCAAGAAAAAAATTTTTCCAATCTTAGTAGGAAATAGGAATTACAGAATCCTAATGCATATAGTATCAACGAACATAAATATAAAAAGAAAAATGAAACGACAAAAACAGAAGTGTAATTGTAATTATAAATTGTATGTACTTACCGGCTGATCGGAGAGGGAATTGGAGGCGAAATCGAAGTGAGACAAAAGTACGGCGTTGCGGATGCCGCTGTTGCCCGCACCACCACCGCCGGCCAAAACGACACAGGAGTTACAGAGAATATCGTCGGATTTGTCGGCGACAGCTTCATCTTCGGATCCATGCTGGTCTTCCTCTTTGTCGTCATCGGCTTGTTGTTCAGATGGCTTGTGCTTGGATCTGATGACTTGATCGTGCGGAACCCAACCGGCACCGTACAACGGCACGCCGTATTTCTGCAAGTTGTGAGATTCTTCATTCCTGCTCCTGCTCCCCATTGAGTTCCTCAGCTGCCTTCTCCCCTCGACGCTACCTTTCTTCAGTTATTTCTTTCAATCACTTAATAAAAGTTTAAAATGGGGTTAATTAAAATGACGCATGGGTCCCTAAGAGGACCGTAAAATAGTAAATTAATAATTTACCTCTTGCATCTCTGAGTCTGATCAGGTTAGGTTAAAATTAAAAAAACATGATCAAATAAATCTTATCTATATATGTTACAGAACGTACCGGGTGTGTGCTATTCGAAATGATAAAAACATGTCAATACCATATAGTGTTACTCAAATGAGCATGCAATTGCATTTTACATCACCCACGATAAATTTTGACATAATTACGTTTACATTTGTTAAATATTTGAACAAAATATAACCAAAATTTACTTCAACATAAGAAAGATATAGTTGTATTATTTTTTTAACTTAACCATTTATGAAAAAAATATATAGTTTAAAATAAACCGATTCACCAAATTGTTGTCTCGCACTGCGCCCGTGCGGTTTTACCATGCCTCAGTTTTGCGGAATTTGTCTCCATTAAATTCTCGTCTTCTCTCTTTGTTTGGCTAACTAGCTCGTCAAAAACTACCCTGGACTCTCTGTTTCATGAAGTCTGTTGCTAGGGTTGTGTTCGAAGGCGTTCTCAAGATTATTCCGCAATCTAAGATGATGATGCATGGGTGATTATATTTATCATTATAATCGATGTTCTCTTTTTCCACATTTGTTTGGCTCTGATCATATGAATTATCTTTTCTCGACATTTGAAAAAATAAACCAAACAGCTTGGATTTTACTGGTAAACAGCTGTGTTTTTCCCATACAAGAGAAGCGTGGTGGCATGTAATTAAACTTGGGTTTCTTTACGAACAAACTTGTAAATGTTTGACCTGTTGCATTTTGCAATAATTTTAACATTTTTCTGATTGTAAACAAAACAAAGCAGAGGGAATTGTAGTAAGAATTATTGGCCTACAAATGTTTGTTTCATACATAGTTTGCTGATGGTGCCTTTATTGTGGACGAAAGTGAAGCCACAGCTTCTCCAACAGTCAAGTAAAGGCTATCTGGTCTTTTGAAATCTCCACTATCATCTGATCTCTGCAATTTTCCCAACACTTCAGCCAGAGGATTCACCAACACAAGCTGTTTAACCCCAAATTAGAAATATAAGTTCCAAACGAAAAAATGTTGAAAATTTATAAGGGAACAAAGGTTTATGTAAACTTGCCTCAACACCCTTTTTCTCCATTGCTTTCCTTAAATCTTTGAAGAAAGATGTTCCGCTCGTGTCGATGGCACTTACAGCTGAGAAGCATGGATGAAAAGCACTTTTGTAAAGACCTAAAGCTTATATGAAAATAACTAGTATTGATAGCTTATTGGTGAAGTAATAAGGAAGATATACATACCGGACATTTCTAGAATTACAAATCTAAGGCTTGATTGTTTCTTCAAATGTTCTTCAGCTTCGTATTCTTCTATCCACCTTAAAATCCTGCATATAAAACAAAAGCCAAGCATGAATAAACAAGGAAAATATTGGGGCAAAGTCATTGCACAACCTGTGCATTTTGTTAATGAAGCAACCTTTCGTTGAGATATGTGGTGTTAGCAAAGTTGATTGGAGCTTCAATGCTTAGAATGAGGAAAGCAGGGATCCTTATTGCTTCATTGTAATGGTGAAGATCCCGATAAATGTCTGATCCCGGCATGTTCCCTAACATCACAGTTTTCGGCCTAGTAATTTGCAGAAGGATCTTGAAAATCGAGATGCCAACCTGATGATCACCACCATATATAATAACATGTTGCACATGTAAGTGTTCGAGTCGATAAATATTTTCCGATTACTCGATTATATTTTGATTGGAATTTTTGCTAGAGGTAGAAGGAAGCTTTGAACTTACGGCAATTGCAAGGCCCTCTTGTACAGAGATGAAAATGACACCCAAGAATGCGCAGAGCATAACAAGAAAGTCGAATTTGTCAATCTTCCAAATTTGGCGAGCAGCAGGAATATCAATCAGGCCAACGACGGCTGTCACAATGATTGCACCCAGTACAACATTTGGTGTGTACTGGAACAGCGGCATGAGGAATAGGAGAGTCACCATGACGGTAACCGACATTACCACGTTAGAGACAGCGGTTTTTGCTCCAGCATTGTGATTGACAGCAGACCGGGAGAAAGCACCTGACATTCAAAGCACCTCCAAATGAATATTTATTTGTGTTATCTCCTACTGTTATTGCTGCTTCTCAGAAAAGCATGAAGTAGATATGGCACCTGTTGTAATGTAGCATGAAGTTGAGGAGCCAACGATATTCATTACTCCTATAGCAATCATTTCTTTGTTACCATCAACTTGGTAGTTCTTAAGAGAAGCAAAAGTCCTTCCTACTGCAATTCCTTCCTGTTCGGTACGAAGTTTGAATCAGTACAAATTTGTGAGAATCAAAATACTGTATGTAATAATATCATATAAATTAGAAAATGGATACTTACAGTGAGGGAAATAATGCCAGTGATGAGTCCTGTTTTCATTACTACTCCCAGGTGGCTTCCATGAAATTTCAGCATGTTCCATGAAGGAGGATTTAATCCTTCTTGCAGTTTTCCAATCTGTCACCAAAAAAATAGCATGATTTACATTTAATCCTTGCAAGCAACAAGCAGTTAATGTGTAATGCAGTTTTTATTTTATCTTAATTTTGTTGGATAAATGGGACCAAGCATTCAACTTACAACGCTGATGCCATGATGTTGAGCCTTGAATGCAAAAACCAGAAGAGTGGAGAGGATGACTGAAACAAGAGGTGCTCCGGCTGAGACCCAGAACAGCTTCGGTCTTTTCATGCCCTGCACCATTTTGGCACACTACTCAACATAGATTTATTCAATTTGCTGTTGACTGTCAGTGCCACTTGAGCTTGACGAGCAGAAACATAAAAAGCCAGTCATTTACTTCTCAGCTGCATGGCCATATCTAATGCTAATTTGGCTTTGGTCAATTTTGGACATGATTGTATCTGTGACTGTGACTATTTATTTTAAAAACCTGAAGTGCTGATTAGGTTCAAATTACAGTATAGGGGCAGCAGAAGAAGCCTGGTTTAATAAAATTTGGTACTCAGAGATAATTGTAAGAGCAGACAAGGGTAAAATGGTAAGTTTGCGCACTGACCGTAGGTCTTCTTGAGTTTGTTTCAACTGGCATACAGCGACTCAATGGTTTGCTCTAAAACTTTTTCAAGCTTCATTTTTGACGCTTGAAAAAAGTTATCGAATTAATCTTATAAAAATGCTCGTGTCGTCCCCAAATATTTTTAACCAAAAAAAAAAAAAAGAGACACGTGTTAAACATGCAGACCTTAGCCAACAATTTGGCAACTAACAGGGACATAGTTAAAAAATTGTTTCAATTAGGGCACATTCAACTTATAATTCAGAGCATGAGTGCAGCTTAACTGACAGTAAAAGTATTATGCATAGTCTGGATGATAATTTAGTGGGCAGAGTTTCAATTTTTATTTTTTTATTAAATATATAACCCAATTTCAAAATATTTAAAATAATAATACATGACACTACAACTATATTATATTATTATTTATCGGTAGATTTTTAATTATTGCTGTTATCGATATGCAATCACGGACCCAGAAACTACAATTATGGAGGTTTAGTTCAAAAAATTTTATTTAATTTAGGATTTTTTTTTAATGTTCATTTGAATACGTTTTAAGTCCTATAAACTCAAATTTTAATAATTTCTTTTAAATTCTAAATAATAATAATAATATTTGAACCGAAATTTTAAAACCATCAAATAATACTCTTATTATTGAACTACAAGTCTTTTAATATATGAAAAATGTATCTAAATTTTTTTATATAGCTTTGCTGAGGGCATATTTAAAAAAAAAATTAATAAAAACTCCTTGTGGGCCTTAATTGAGTCCGCCTGTGTCCATATGCAGTTTTGTATTTTAATGATGGTTTTATTGTTAATACAATAATATACAATATTTGCATGTATACAACCAAGAAAAAAAAAGAAGAAAGCGGGGAAAAAATAGGAAAACTATTTTTTTTGGTTTTATGTTTTTTTTCTTTATTCCATTATTTTGTATTTTCTTTTGTCTTCATTTAGGTGTGGCTAATTCAGATTTATAAAATTAAAATAACTAATAGATTTTAAAAAAAATTAACAAGGATTAAATTTGAAATTCTTTAAAATTATTTAGATAATTAGTAATTTTAATACTGAGTTGAGACACCATCAGAAACTCAAAATAACTATGAACTGATTTAGAATTATTCTTTAAATTTTTTCAAAGTTAACCGGGGCTCTTACCCCAGCTGGTCCTACATTGGCTTCGCCAGTGGCAACAGATCTTCTCATTGGTGTTTATCAACGGTGAAGCTAGGTGTTAAAAACTGGGAAGAACACAGCCGATTGTACTTGTCAACAACAAATATATATAATATAAAGAAATTGACAGTCTTGTCCTCATCGAGTCAAAAACATATATTTAAATATATATTTATTTACGATTTTTATTTTTATTTTTGTTGAGAATGTTTTTTTTGGGACTTAGAGCTGAGATCGTGGCAAATTAGTGTTACTATTATAGTGCTAATGTTTTGCTAATCTCTCAATTCAAGTTGGCGTTTGCTTCAGTGCGAAGATTCATAATTTATTTATTTTTATTATTTAGACTATGGTAGTCTGAATCTGATCACTCATGCGAGCACCTCTTCGAATCTGAAGCCTCTTTATTATCAACGTAAAGGCATCTTATTTTGCAGAATCAAAGAGAAAGAGTGAGAGATGAGGAGTAACGTACAACATGTCTTGTCAGCAGAAGAAACACAAGGAAACAGAACCCCATGAGAATTGTTTGCCATGACCACTGCAAGAAAATGAAAAAATAAAAATAAATAAAGGATTGAATACAAAACAAAAGTGTGATTAACAACATCACACAGTTATCATTTCATATTTCACATGCAACAATTAATTAAGAATTTTAAATATTATGCATTGATATTATTATTAATTAATTGTACCTCTTTTGTGTTGTGGAAAACAGAGCTCATAACAGGAACCAAACCCATTTGGTTTGTGAAATGAGTGATTCCAAGAAGGCTTTTGAGTTGTTGAAGAGAGACTATAACGGCAGCCCCTGCCATGAACCCAATAAGAGTTGCTTTCGATAGAAAATCAATGATAAATCCAAGCCTGCATCAACAACACTCAAATGATTGTTAATATTTGAAAACTTTATGAATACTGTCAAAAAGAAAACAAAAATTGGAAAAAGTTGGGTCACCTTAATAATCCTAGTGAAGCTTGGACAAGACCACCGAAAAAAGTAGCTGTCAAAGCTAGTTGAAGAAACAGAACAGGATTTTGAGTGGGAGATACTTCTTGTTTAAGCATTGATCCCATAATAAGAGAAGCAATTGAAACTGGCCCAACTGCAAGATCCCTTGAGCTTCCAAGCACAGTATACACAAGAGGAGGCACAAAGCTTGAATCTGCATATATATGTGCGTGCGTGTTTGCATATCAAAAATCTGTATGCTTCAGCAGGTTTGTTTTAACGAACACAAAAGATGGAAAAATACTCACAGAGACCAACTATTGGAGGAAGACTGGCAAGCTTTGCATAACTGATACCCTGAGGAATGGCCAAGCTGGCAATGGTGAGGCCAGATATTATATCAGATTTGAAGAGCTTGAAGCTGTAATTAGGGCCCCATTCAAGGATAGGGAATATGTACTGGGCAGCAAGGATCCATTTCTTCCCTAACGGCTGCCCTTTGAATTGGCGCAAAGGGTCATCGGGGAAGAAGGTTTCTTTGAGCCTTGTTTTCAGCTTCTCTATTGTGCTTTTATGTGGTGGTGGCACGACACTGTGCACCTCCATAGTTGCTATCTCTAAGCAGCTGCTATGATGCTGCAGCTGCATGTTATTGTTGTCGTTGCTGCTAGAATTTGGCTCCATGGCTACCTAGCTTCTTCTATAAATCAATCTTTAGACCGCAACGAAACAAATAAGCACTTGTCTTCTAAACAACAACAATACAAAGATAGCTATAGGGGGAGCGATTATTATTATTATTATTATTATTATTATTATTTGTTTCCCTCCTCTCTCTCTTTCTCTCTTGGTTTTTAATATTGGACCTTATCAGTGTGTGTGTGTGTGTGTGTCTACGGTGTGTTTTAATTTAGCCCCACATGCTTTGTTGCCAGGCTCAAAATCACAGGTTGGGTAATTGATGAATTTTTATTGAAGCAGCACATAAATCACAAATGAGACACCAGCAACATTGGCTATTCGGCATGTGATTTTACGGCCAGAACTGGCGTATTTTTGTTATTTATTTATTTTTTAAATAACATCCCTTGTCTTTTTTATTTCTCTTCTCTTGAGAAGAGATAAGATATTGGTGCACTTCTCTAAAACGGATATGATTTTGATGACGATTGCTGTTGAATGATATATTTTCTGCCCGCATCAATTAAAATAACAGATGACAGTCGGTTTTCAACAGCAATAGAGCGTCGGTGAAGCAATTCATACAATTAATTCGTTTGGAACAAATTGCATAAACATGACGCATTGCTTCCACGTGCCACAATATAATGGCTGCTCTTTCTTTCTGTTGGCTCACGTAACAAATATCATAAATGTAACCGAGATTATGAATTTTTTCCCAAAAAAGGTGAAAGAAGAATTTCAAGTAAACCGAATTTGCCCAAAGATCTAAATAAAATTTTGAAAACTTTTATTCCTTAAAATTTGCTTGTTTATTGTTTCGCTTAATGATCGATGCATGCAATCTTGCAATATGTCAGCAAAATTTCATTCGGTGAGTCATGAAGAATGTGTGGATTGATTGGCTGAAGTCAGATTATGATAAACTGTCCAAGGTTCACCTTGAATGCTCTACTTGCCTCAACAGGTACATGTAGCGTTAATTAACTTGGATTGAGATGATGGAAATAAGGCCAATCCTGCAAAATTCAAAAGGCAGTCTCCTAATATTATAGTTGATATAAGTAGGCAAGTAGTAAGATGTTCTTACAAGCAATTTGCAATATGGACCGAAAATAAATTGGCTTGATTGATTCCAAATCTAGTTCTATTTGAGAAACAATCATTCTATTGTAACCATCAGTGTGGTCTGATTTCCGTAGTGATTGGGGCCAATGTATCCAATCTTATCAATCCCATGCATAACAGACAAGTTTTCTTCTAAATTTGATCCTTAAAGTTACCTTTTGATACCTTTCTTCTTATTTTTCCTTTTCTTTTTCAAATACACAAGGGTTCTATAAAGAAGATGAGCTTTTAGGCTTTAGAGATAGGATCCAAGAAAAGAATTGGACGGTAAAGATTTGAAGGGGGGAAAAAGAAAGTGTAATCATTAATTTGTTTTCAAAATGAATGAATGTCACTTTAAAAGAAAAAGTGGGAATGAAGATAAAAAGAGGAATCAAACGAAGAATGATGGGTTTAGAGTAGATATTAATTATCGTTCTTTTCATCTAAGCTGGGTCCGCTAATTATTAATTTGTTTCTTAGGATCAAAAAAACGTGGACGGCAGGATTCGAACCTGCGCGGGCAGAGCCCACATGATTTCTAGTCATGCCCGATAACCACTCCGGCACGTCCACTGGTCTTACCAATTTTCTTCGTCAAATTATTTACCTACATTTTAGTGTTTTTATTACGTGTATTTCTGAAAAATTAAAATGGAAGTAGCATTCAAATGGAGTAAGTAAAGGCAAACTTTTAGGACAGAAAGTGAAAGCTTCCGAAAACAAAGAGATTTATGTTTCCCCAAAAGTTATCATTTCATTTGGAGCCAAACTTGTGGGCAGCATTTGCTCTTTATTCCAAAAAAAACTTTATTGTATGATAAACATTAATCCTAACTAAAGTTTTTTTTTTTTTTTTCATATCCCATTTGCAATTCTGATGTCACCTTGATTTAGAGATTCTAACAAGATCCAAAAAAGTGACGGATTATAATGAAGGTCATCGAGGGTGTAAGTATATTGATAAAAAAGTATTGAGATCTCAACTTTTTATAGTGTAAATTATATACGTGCAGGAATCTTTTTTTTTTTTTTTGTGACACTTTTAAACCGAATGGTTTGAGTTAAATTTTAATATTATTAAATATATAACTTTATAGTGTATTAAAAAATAATTCTATTAAACTGCACAACTTAACAATATATTTGCATTAAAAAAAAATGAGAGCACTTGTACTTGAAAATAATTTTATACATATGTGTTGTGTGTATTTATTGGATTCTTACAATTTATACATACCAACTAATTATGTACTAGTGAATACACTTATGATAAAAATGTAATGAAAGAGAGAGTATATATTGAAAATAGCCAAAATATTCTCCATATTGAACATACGAAAATTTCAAATTAAAAAATTATCAAATGAGTGAGTAGTTTCACTCAGAGGAGTTTAGAGAGAGCGAAGAAATTAACGTAAAAGCATTTATACGAGACCGAGAAGGTTCTTGTACATGCACAATAAATTTGTAGGCGACGGGCTAATTAAGCTACAAGTGCTCAGCATTCGAATTCATCAATTCAAACCCATGTAACTTATCCACTATTATATGAACGACCTATTTAGATTCAAGCAATTCCTAAAGTATATATAGGTTGAATTTAGTGTTGAGCACTTTCTAAAATATTTGCCCCATTCCATGTGAAAATGTTCACATAGATTACGTTTAGTACGCGGGATTGGATTGAACTAATTATTAGGATTGGACTAAATTAAGTTGGATTATATTATATACTATATTATGTTTGGTACAATATTGGATTGGACAATGTTAAATGATATTTAAATACAAAAAAATATATTTATGAATATTAAGAGTAATAATTAAAATTAATTTAAAGGTAATTAACAAGAGCATTAAATATGTAGTAAATTAGTTATTGGATAGTCATAGTTATAATAAACAACTATAAATTAATAAAATTATTTACTTAATTTTTATTAGATATTTTAGATATATTTTATTTTATCAAAAAGTTAGCAAATAATGTATATATAAAATCAATTATTTACTTGTATTATTAATTTTCATGATTATTTTTAATATTACATTGGTGATTATTAAATTTAATACAATCAATTATTGTGACGAATTATTAAATTGTTAATTTTATTGGAGTAAAAGTACCAATTTAAGTAGACTATAAAAAAATAAAAAAATAAATTCAAGTAAATCATGAATAAAATAAATAATTAATTAATTAAATTTTAGGTTACAAGTTAAAAAATGATGTTATTTATGAAAGAAATATGAATAAATCTTTTTCTCTTATCCTAATCCCATCTAAACCCACTTATAAATTGAGATTGTTAATCCCATGATTTAAGGACTAAGGTGGCGTTTGTTTTTTAACTTAATGACTTAAAGTGACTTAATTTAATTAATTAAGTTAATTAAAAGTGTTTGTTTTTATAATTTAATGGGACTTTTTAAATAATTTTGACTTAATAAAATAAGTCAATTTTTTTGGCTTTTTACTGAATGGAGAAATCTGAATTAAGTCACTTACTTTCTAATGTAAAAAATATTCATGCTTTATAATTTTTTTTTCATGTAAATCCCAAAATTCACCTATAGACATTTACCCCACATAATAATCTCGCCATTATTTTTTTGGCCGTCATGGAATTCATTCTTATTTTGCTTCTCTCATCTAGTTTTTAAATTTCCATTAATATATTAGTTTACTTATAAATGTTAAAATATTGTGATATTTAATATATTATTTATTTGACATTCAAATTTAATAAGGATACAAATGTAAAAGTACAGATCTTCAGTTTTTTAAGTTGAAAAAAAAAAAAACTTAATACTTATTTTCCGAGATTGAATGAAAAGCAAACGTATTATTGATTCAGACGTTCGCTATTGATTTAGCAAAAAAAAAGCACCTAAAATTTAAATTTAGTCCTCCCTAATCCAATCCAAGCAAAGTAGCCAAACATGAGATAAAATATTTAATTCCAAAATTAATCTAATCCCATATTTAATCCTAACTCCCAAACATGACCATATAATTTTTTAAGACTAATAGATAATACTCAATATCCAATTAAATTTGATTCATTTTGATAGAATTGATTGAATTGGGTAGATCAACTGGAACTTTCAACAATCAATCCTAGTTTGGGCATTCTCTAGATGCCTGCCTTTAGATGCATAGTCTTTATTTTTTAAAAGATGCACGCCACACAGGACATGAACAAACAAGAACCAAGCAAAGTGAATCATATAATTGGATTGACATTTTTTGCATAATTAACAAGCCATTATTGGTGGCTAAGAATTAGGTTCAAAATCGATATCCTTTTGAAGCAATCATCAACATGATTGAGTTAGACAAAGACATCCACCGAAAGTGCAAATTCATCTGTTGGAAAAATTTCACCCTCATACGTACAAGAAGATACATTAGGCTTAAATTCTCACCCAACTCAAGATTTGCAATCTGATACAAGCACGAATCAAATAAAGCCTCTTGTATTACGTTAAGGTCAAGCGCCCACCAAAATTAAGCACTCACCTGAAAGGTTACACTCTCAACAAACGATAGATTAGCAACAATCATCCGGGGAGACGTGTGATATATGGGTCCTACAGAAAAAAAATTTACATTGCTGCTTTTTCTTGGAAACTTTCTGAGCCTAAAAAACAAGCCATATGCTCTCTGGGGATGGCAAAGTTTGAAAATAACATAGGTTGTATATGTGGTCCTCGAAATGTTAGCCATGCATGCTTCGAAAATTTGCAGTACCGAGAATAATTAAGAGAGAAGAAAAAGGAAAAAACTATGGATCTTCTTTTTCTGATAGAACAAATGAAACAAACAGCTGGTGGGGGAAAGGATATGATCAAGAAGAAGTAGAAAGAGGATCTAACGTAACCCACATCAGTTTTTAAGCTTTTCAAGCCTTTATTGAACTACTACAAGTCAGCTTCATGCCCATAAAGCATAATGCATTATTGTATGGTCTCTACAAAATTAAAATTTTTCTTTTTGAGCCAAAAAGAGATGATCAGGTTGCAGAGATAATGTCGATCTAGCTAGCTAATGAAGGTGAATCTTTCAGTGGGTGTCCCATTTCATTGGACTTTGCTGCCCCTTTTAAAAAGGACAAAAGAAAAGGAAGAAAGAATCCATCCATTGCTAAAAGAGATCAATTATATATACTTATGAACTTGGGCAATGGGCCAACAAGAAATGTTGATTGTGTTTTCTCTGGTGGCACCGAGGCGGCAATGGTATAGTGGTGAATCAACATCCTGCTAAATTCTGAGGCATTCACATTATTCATTTTAAAATTAGATATGATTTAAAAAGTCAACTTAGCTTCCATTCTTTAAATATTATATATGGGATTTTTCTTACGTGAAATCTTTAAAGTCGATGCCCTTTCTTATGATGTCTTTGAAAGTAGCTCTGGTAGATTTTTTTTTTAGTTATAATTTTTCATACTAAAAAGAGTGTTGTTTTCACAAAACAACAACAATAATAATATCCAATTAGTTCTTTTTAAATTAAAAAAAAATCTAACTACTTTATCATACAATATCATCAACCCCTTGTGCTTTTTGATAATGCCATTTTTTGAGTTTTGAGGAATGCTCACACATATTATCTTATAAAAGATTATCAGAATTCTTTTCTTTTCTTTATTTACTTGGCTTGACCTTTGACAACAATGGCCAAATTTGCACTGTCATCATGTACGTGTTATTTTCTTTTCTTCTTTGTTTAATACTAAAAGCAACCTCAATAATATACATTCTCTTCATACGGGTAGAACTCTTAGATATTGCATGAAATTTACAATGATTAATTTATCAGGTAGTGTTTGATTTTAAGAAAGAGGAGGAGAGAAGAGGGGCAAAATGAAAAGAAGGAGATGAGTGGAGAGGTGATGAGAGGACGAGAGCGCGAAAATTAATTTTTATTATTTGATTTCACATAAAATTTGAAAGGAAAAAAATACATTTGTTTTATTTGGACAAGTATATCAATTGGACTTGGGTATTAAAATGACAATTTAATTAGTAATATAATATATATACTTATACTATTAACTAATTTAATCTATGATATAAGTTAATGAAAAAACATTTAATTTTATATTATGTTTTTAATTAATTCATTATTTTTTTATAATCAAAATAACTAACATTGCATAAGTAATTATATATTCAAATTAGCTTCTAAACATACATGAATATATATTAGTCAATTAGAATTACCTAGCGAATTTAATTTTTTATTTTGTTAAATATAAGAGTTAGCCTTAGACAATCATGACCACCGCAGCCGCCACCTCCAGCCACCGTTGACCACCGCATCTATCTTTTTTATTGTGTTAATTACATAAAGATGATCAGAAATAGACGATTTACTTATTAAAGGTGTTAATTTTTCTAAAAATATATTATTTCATAAAAAAAATATAAGAGTTACAATGTTCTCAAACATTTAAAGAAGATTTTAGGTAATTAACAACTTATGTTAGTATTTCTAACTCCATAGAGTTATAAATCGGCTCCTAGTGATACCATTGGTACTGGCTTTTATCATGAAGTATATCTCCGACAAACCTTCGACGATTTTTGATGGCCAAGCGGTTCACTTTTTTTTATTTCTTTTTTAAAATAATTTTATCCTATTAAATTAAGAAAATGAAAAATAAATTATTTGCACTTAACTTATTTTAAATTAATTTTTTTAAAGGACATTGTTAAAATTTTTACTCTTACCCATCGATAGAGAATACAATATTCCTCAACTTATTGGAATTTGGGGCAACTAAAGAGTGAAGTACATTCTTTTCCTTTGCTCTACCCCCGTTCAAACATGCCCAGTGTAACGCTTGTTTTAGATTGGCCCACAACCTTGGAGGTTGGGGGCTGGGTAAAGTCGAAAAAAGGAGCTCCACCAAGGTCACCCCAGAAGCATCATAAAGAAACTTTACAGAAGAAAGGACTTGCGTTGCAAGTGTTGCAGTGTAAGCTAAAAGCAGCCCAATATCCAGCCCAATATGTCTCAACAAAGTCCCAAATCTAAACCCTAAAAAAAGATCCTCCTAAAACCCTAAGACCTAGAACCTTCTATCTCCATCCAGAGTTAATTAACCCGTCGAACTTGCTCATTCTTTTATATATCTCGAGATCTCAGGCTTCTCCAGTCTCACTCTTCATTCTTCAGTGGCAACGCTGTCCCAACCGCCCTAATTTTTGCAGATAAAGCAAAGCAATGGCGAAGCGATTGATCCCAACTTTCAACCGTGTCCTCGTCGAGAAAATCGTACCTCCTTCCAAAACCAATGCCGGGATTCTCCTCCCTGAAAAGTCCAGCAAGGCAAGTGTCATTTTGCAGTTGTTCTTAAGTCTAATTACGCGTATGCGTGTGTGTTTGAATTTTTTTTTTAGCACAGTAAAGAAAGGCAAGTGTCGTTTTGCAGTTGTTCTTAAGTCTAATTATGGGTATGCGTGTGTGTTTGACTTTTTTTTTAGTACAGTAAAGAAATCGGACGGTTCTGATTTGTGTTTGATGTGTATGAGCAGCTGAACTCTGGGAAAGTGATTGCTGTGGGCCCGGGTGCGCGTGACAAGGAGGGGAATACCATTCCGGTGGCCTTCAAGGAAGGTGACACTGTTCTTCTACCGAATTATGGTGGCGATGATGTCAAGCTCGGTGAGAAAGAGTACGTAGTTTTGCCTCTTACCCCTTGGTACTATCATGAAATCAATTTAGGATCATAAAATATCTAAAAAGACAAATTTTAAAAATTAATTTAAGTATATTATGAATAATTCATTATGTCATCAATTATATTTAGACTAATAATGTATTAATATACATGTACATTCTCTACTATGAGATCATTATGATATTAGTAAATATGTATTATAGTTATATTGACTATAACTATAATATTAGTTATATGATATTAGTTATGATATTAGTTATATGTATTTATGATATCCTTGTAAGTCATGATTCATCTTATTGGTTGTTTCATGGTTTTACATATGGGAGAATGTAATGGATAATATGGATTGGTGTCCTTTATAAAATAAATGATAATCACTCTCATGATTGATGTTGGTGGGTAATTGATCATGAGCCTCTATGTAGGGGATTTAGTAGAACTATATTCTTTGCTCGTCAATGTGAATGTTATTGTTATCACTATTGATATAAGCCGATGGTTGAAGTACAAAATATATTGATTCAAGGTGTTTTTGTGTTATGCAATACCTTTGGCTAGTGAAAGTAAGTTTAAGCTTTGTGTTTATCTGTTTATTGGCTTTTGATGTTGTGGTTGATTACTTTTTTTTGTTGGTATTGTTTTGTGCAGCTACCATTTGTATAGGGACGAGGAAATTTTGGGTACTCTGCATGACTAGTGGGCTAGGACATTGAGCTGAATGGGTTATTGTTGGAATTATGGTTGTTTTAAAACGAATGTAACAGACTAACTGTCTGAGGAATTTGATTTAATGTTGTTTAAGTTTTGGATTAATAGAATAACCCTTTTGGCTTCACATTCATTTTATTGTTTGCGAATTGTGATTAATTATTTGCCTTGATTTTATCTGAAGAATCGGTTAGTGACTTAAGGGAAATTACTAGCTTCTACTCGGGAGATAACATTTACAAGTTTTACAGTGTGAGGCGCAAGCGGTGCATTTTAAAAACATGTCCCTTGTCATTGAGCATGCTAGGTACTATGTTTAATTGGTTGTGTCAAAGGTTATAATCTTATTTTAACACTGGCAATATATGGCTGCCAATTGACATGGAAATATGATGCAATCATTAATCAGATTGTGATAGTGGGACACCCCTTTCATTTTTCCCTTGATATGGTGTTACTCATATTGTAGCTACCTTGAGCTTTGTCTAACTCATCTGTAGGATTTGTGGACTTGGACCAAAGAAAGCCTGATATGTGACAAGGGCTCGTAATAAAGGAGGCGCAAGAGCCCTCAGAACGAGCCTTTTGGACTAATCAAGAAAGCGTTTGAGAACGCTTCCCATGGATTTGCTTGCATGAGATTAATGTAAAAAGATTGCTGTCTTGAAAAAATTGAAGCGAATCTACGGTTCCATTTTTTAAATTAAATAAAAAAATAATCGGTGTATATGAAAGAAATAAAGAAGATGAAAATCGAAGAAGTTCAAAAAATACATGAGAAGTCTGGTTTAAAAGTTGAAAATAGAAAAAATTTAAAAATATTAAAGCGGTTCAAAGTCGAGAAATTTGAATCAATTCGGTTGTTTAGTTTGATTTGAGAATGTTGTGCATGCCCTCTTCAGCTGTAAAGTAGCTCAGAAAGTTTGGAGGAGTACAGATTTTGTAGAAGAACTGAAGCCTTTTGTGAACCAGGATTTGTTGAGCGTGGTGCAAGATTTGTCGGCGAAGAAAGTTAAGGCTGAAATGGAGTTGTTCATAGCTATTTGCTGGGCAATATGGCATTCAAGGAATCTTTTCATCTTTGAGGGCAAGAAAGAAGATTCCCAAATATCATTGGCAAAAGCTGAAGCCATTGTGGAATCTTACAGAAAAATTAACCCCCCCCCCCCCCCCCCGTTGCCATCCTCTGCAGAGCAAAACCACCAAACAAAGCAAACTTGGAAACCCCCTCCTCTAGGGTGTTTTAAAGTCAATGTAGATGCAGCAACAAAAATACAGAATCGGGTAGCTGGTTTAGGAGTGGTAATTAGAAATGCTGAAGGAAAGTTCATAGCTGCAGCCCAAGAGCGGGAAAGTTTTTCTGGAGATGTCCTTGTTGCAGAAGCTAAAGCAATTCAGCTGGGAATTGCAGCAGCAGAAGCAGCCAAATGCATGCCAGTGATAATTGAATCTGACTGTCAAGAAGCTGTTGACTTGATTACAGGGAGAAAAAGTAGCAAAATGGAGATATCCTGGATCATTTCTGATATCATAGAAGGCTTGAAAAAACTGAAAAATGCCACTTTACAGCACACTTCAAGACTTGGCAATGACATGGCCCATTCAATTGCAAAAATGGCTTTAAGTAATGTACAATCCGGGATATGGACAGATGTTTGTCCACTTCATCTTTTGTATCTTTTCCAATTTTAATTCAATGAAAGCTAAGCTTTACTATCAAAAAAAAAAAAAAAGTTTGATTTGAAACTAAATGGAATGGCTTTCCGCCTTAAAACACTTGGATTTTGGATCAAGATCGCGTTAAGAAATGGAGGCGGCTGTCATCGGTGGATGGACATCGACCATCCACTTGTAAGCTCGACGTTTATCTATTATATGATGGTGACAGTAATTTCAAATTAAATGCTAATAATTTGTAATGATTTAAGGCTATCCTCATTTATTGTTACAAGTTGAATGGATAATTTGATTGAGACACGGGAGTCTTGACATACGGTCGTGTTAGCAAGTCACTGTAGAGGGCGCGTTTGGTATCGTCATTTTTATAGAATAAAAATGATCTTTAGTGAAAATGAAAATCTTTTTTTTTTTTGACAATAAATGAAAATCTATTTAGTAGTTTACTTTTCATAACAAATTTTGAAAGTGAAAAAAAATGAAAAGCTGTTGATTATTTATCGTAAAAAATAGGAACAATAAAAGAAGGTGAGGAATTATTTAATGAAATTTTCTTTATATTAGTTGTAGTGTAATTTTTGTGAGCTTTCGCCGCAAGGTGTAAACTTTTGTTAAATTTTTATTATTATGGTTATTATTTTAGCAAATAAAATAAAATTTTTTTTTATAAGAACATCAGAATCCATTGGAACCCCCAAAAAAAAATATTACATCGGTCCAAAAAAAATTAAAGAGTCTATATAAAACAAAAGAATAATAATATAATGAATATAAATATATATTTTAATACCAGTAAAAAAAATATATATATTGGTTTTTATATTATGATGTATTATATATTATTTTCACTTAAAATATTTATGTATTAGAAAAAATTAAAGGATAGTTTAAGTTATTAGTGTCTATTCAAGTTTCGTTTGGTATATCCTTTGAAATAGAGTTTATTGAAGAATAATTTTTGTTAGTAGAACTTTTATCCAAAAAAATTTAGTTTTTCAGTCGCCAATGAGAGTTTTTATTAAAAATTATAAAATTACTTTAATCGACAAAGCTTTTTTCTTAGATTTTGTTATGAAAGAATGAAACAATATTATGAAATACGTAGAGAATATTTCAGATATTTTAATATTAAAAAAATCAACTTTTATTTTCAAAAGTGAAAGGAATTTAGATCTATGGGCAATAGATGTAGACCATTAAAATCTTAGAATTAACAATTTAATTAATTTTTGAAAATATTATTTACGGTTACTGTTTACCATTAGTGTTCATCCGTGTAAAAAATATTCATTTTAAAAGAACACAATAAATTACAGAAATTAAATGATACGAAGATTTTTACTTGATTCGGATTGATCAATCCTATATCCACGAGACCATGCTTAGATGAAAAGTAATTTATTGAATTGAGATGTTATAACTTATAAACTTACCAAACTTAAGACTCTCACTCACAGTTTATTATTATACAGTTTACTCAACTTTAGACTGAATCTGTTTCTTTTGAATAATTACTACTCCTCTGGATCTACGATCATCAAGATACTTCGCAAAGTGATCAATAGCAATTCTTTTATTCTTCAATTTTTTAATATCTAGTGATCCAAGATCTATACAGACTCTCTACAAAGATAAAAAGAAGATAAGAAAATAAATCAATACAACATTATACGCCAAATTCGGATTCTCTACGGAGGAGATCGAATTGTGCTTCTTTGTTTTATGCTCTGTGTTGCACTCTTTCAATTGTGAAATATCTCTATTTATATAGATATTACTATTTCACAAAAATTGTAAGTCTTAAAAGACTTAGATTCTTTCTAAATAAGAGTTTTTTTTCCTCTTATAATTTCTATAAATCTGAATATGAATAAATTTGATCTTCTTACCTTACTTGTTTCTCAAGAAATATCTACAATTTTAATAAACTTTCTATTTGAATGAACATTTTACTCTAAATAGATTTCATGCGCTAATTATAGAATATCATCATCAATTGACCTACTCAATTAGACATTTAATTAAATTAGGAAACAAATATTCCTAATAAATTAAAATCTCACTAAATTAGGGAATTAATAAATTAATCCTTATTACAAGATATATAATAAATAAAATTTCAATTTAACTAAACTTGTCATAAGATGACAATTCTATAAATAACAGACTTAATAGCCTCCTCATTTGGCATTCTTGTGGAAAAAGCAATCCAACAAAAGTCTTCCATAACACTTAGCGCTAAAACATGAATTTGAAACAAGTATGAACAACAATAAGAAATTAAACAAAATAAATGGCAATTAGCATGTTAGTTCATTTAAATAAACAAAGGCAAGAATTAAAATTAAAATGCTGATTTTATTGATCAATAAATAGTAAGGCAACATTAAGCAGAAAATCAAGAGCGATAAAAATATAAACTTCCCCTAAGAACTAGAAATCCAAAGATCTAAAAATTCTTGAACAAAAATAAAATCTCCCCTAGAATTGAAATACTACTCCCCCTAACTCATTGCATCAAGCAATTGAAGACTTGAAGTGAACAATTCAATTATTCCCCTCCTCTTTTGCCAAAAGATTGTAAAATAGAGGAAGTTTGGCATGCAATTCGGCGAAACGAGTAGAAAGCTTAGTAATATCACGACTCTGATTCAAAATCTTAGCTTCAATATGGACAAGATCACGAGCAAAATAATTAGATGGAGGAGAAGAACAAATAGAGACTGCAACAAAGGTAGGAAGATCTTAGAGACTTCCTTATATAAACGAACTAGCCTTGTTTAAGAAGGATTTGGAAATCCTACTTGCATACGAAAAGAATTAATAAAGAGGATTTTATTTTAATTTAAGGCACCAACAAACATACATTTTGTTTAAGATCAATAAAAGAACATAATTCAACGGTAACAAGTCAGAAACAAAAAGCAAAATGTAAAATCGAAATGATATGCATGATATTTTACGAAACAGACACATAATACAGAGTAGAGAATTTTGAAATTAAACTGAGAATGAATGAAATAGAGCTAGAATGCGATCCACATGCCGTTAGAAAGCTTATTGAATCAGCTTTTCACAAGATTCTACACAACTGAATTCAGAGTTTTGTAGACAACATTATGGCCAAAAGAATCAAATATGCTCAGTTGTGATGGGCAAAAGCTTTTCAATGCATTTAGCAAACAAAATTTGAGTTTTGCTTTAAAAAATATATAACTCTCAAAATCTAAAAATATATCATGTAAAAACATGAGAATGCATCATAAATTTTTTTAATTAAATAATACATTAATAACAAAATTGAACAAGAAAAATATGTTTGGGAATTTTCACAATAAACATTAATCCATGAAATCAAGAATTTAATTTTCTCAAATAAGTAAAAATTAGAGAAATTTAAGCTTGTACGCGCACATACGTGCGCAAGCAATTCAATCCAAACCTTTTTCCCAAAAATTCATCAATATTCATAGTCAAAAGTCTTAAATATAAAACATAAAGTTAGACAAACTAATCTTATTATCCTGATATCTATTTTTTGACTCTTTCAATTGTGACAAATTTTTTTATAGCATATATTTTTTAAAAATCTACAGTCAGAAGTTTTTATTTTACCCCTTAAGATATTATTCTTCTCATGGTAGTTTATTTTCTATTATATTTATGATATGCAGACTTAACTTACTCAAAGATAGTTTCACTCTTAAAAGTTATAGATAATTATTTCTGATTATAGTGTCTGTATATATTTGATGTTTTATGACAAGATAACAATTAAGGCAAACATTCATAACTCAAGTTAAATATTCTCAACAAAGATCATGCCAATATCAAAATCTTGAGTTAAAATAAAAACTGAACTGTCATTCATGTGCTTTTGAAGAAAGGTTAAATAACTCTAATCAAAACTTATTCAATGCTTTCAAGTCTTGTTAATTCAAGACTTATCAATTTTTTTTTTAAAAAAAAATTTAAACATGAAAAAGACAAACTTAAATTAAAAAAAAAACATAAATACATGCGTCATGACCCAACCCAAACCTAGTAAGATATTGTCCGCTTTAGGTCTTAATAAAGCTCGCACGATTTTGTTTTTAGGGTGCCTATACGCCCTAAAACATGTCTTGGTAATTAATGTGTGGATCACCCCTTAGAAACCCAACATCTTTCTCGTGCTTTGCCGATATAGGATTCGACTAGTGTGTTACATACACCCCTTAGGGACTTAGCGTTTTCGCTGAGGTTTGACCCACCATTACTCAAGAGGATACCCAGAGCTGCTTTGATACCATTTGTCATGATCCAACCCAGACCTGGCAAGATATTGTCCGCTTTGGGTTTTAACAGCATGCCCTAAATCTAATACATAAATGTATGACTTAAATCTAAATGCAAAAATACTTTGACTTACAAGGAACACACACCTAAAGTTTTCTTTAAAGAATCAAATCGTTTGAAGTCTAAAGCTTTTGTGAAGATATTTGCAAGCTTTTTTTTTTTATATCAATATATTCTAAGGATACAGTCTTACTCTTAACTAAATCCCTAATGAAGTGATGACGAATATCAATATGCTTAGTCCTAAAATGTTGAACAAGATTTCTAGAAATATTGATAGCACTTGTATTATCACAAAACATAATTAAAGTATTCTAAACCATACCATAATTTGCAAGCATTTGTTTCATCCAAAGCAATTGGGTGCAACAACTTCCAACTACAATATATTCAACTTCAACCCTGGAGAGAGAAATTGAATTCTATTTCTTACTATGCCACGACACTAAGTTATTTCCAAGACAAAAATATCCTCCAGTAGTGTTTTTTCTATCATCAGCATTTCCAGCCTAATTTGCATCACTATCTCCTGCAAGACTTGAATTAGTGTTATTAGTATACCAAATACCATCATTAACTATTCCACTAACAAAACGAATGATTCATTTGACAGCAGTTAAGTGTAACTCCTTTGGATTTGCTTGGTACCTAACATATACACCAACACTAAAATATATATCAGGTATACTTACAATATAAATAATGCAAGCTATCAATCATGCTTCTGTAAAGAATAGGATCAACACTAGAACCACTATCATCAATAGTCAACTTGGTATTAGTACCCAAATCTCTTAAATAAACCATTGGCATACTTATTTTGATTTACAAAAATTCCATTCTCCATTTGTTTTACTTGTAAACCTAAAAAGTAAGTCAATTCTCCCACCATGCTCATTTCAAATTCTTTTTTCAGTTGACTTATAAATTCTTGCACATGATGAGAAGAAGTAGAACCGAACACTATATCATCAACATAGATTTGAACAACTAAAATCTCTAGATCAAATTGCTTAATAAATAGTTTTATATTTACTCCCCCTCGCATATAGCCATTTTCAAGTAAAATTTAGTCAACCTTTCATACCAAACTCGTGGAGCTTACTTTAAATCATACAAAGTCTTTTTTAATTTGAAAACATGATTTGGGAAATGGGGATTTTCAAAACCTTTAGGTTGTTCAACATAGGTTTATTCATTTAAGTTACCGTTCAAAAAGATATTTTTAACATCCATTTGAAATAATTTAAAGTTTGTTAAACAAGCAATTACAAAAAGCAAACGAATAGATTTGAGTCTAACAATAGGTGCAAAGGGTTCATCAAAATTAATACCTTCAATTTGCGTGTAGCCTTGTGCAACAAATCAAGTTTTATTTCTCACTATGTTACCAAATTTATCAATTTATTCTTAAAAATCCATTTAGTTCCTCTTAGTGTGACTTGGTATAGGTACTGGCATTCATACATCATTTCACTTAAAATTTATTTTTAATATTATTTAGATGTTCTTTTAAGTATATAATAGTACATATTTAGATATTAGTATAATAATGTATTTAATCTATTTCTTTATTAGTAGAACCACACGCATTGCACTGATGTCATAAAGCGCAATGATAGGCCCTTGGCAGGGAACAGGAACAAAAAGTGAAACAAATTAGAGAACACCAATTCTCTTGTTTCCTTTATAAATAGGGAGTACTTGAGTTATAACTAATGTACCATACACTCACACACATAAATATTATATAGGTGAGGCTTATATACTGTTCATGTGTGTAGGTGTATGGTACATTAGTTGTAACTTAGTGTTTGACTTATAAATATTGAAGAATGGAAATAAAGATCTTGTTATGTTGCATCATCATGTAATATACATGATGATGTAATAGCCGTTGGATGAAATCCAACGGTTGTGAAAATATGAGATGAAAAAATCATATTATTTTCACAACCGTTGGATTTCATCTAACGGCTGTTACATCATCATGTATGTTACATGATGATGTAACTTAACAAAATCCTGAAAATAATTCATTTCTTGTAGTATCTTCAATCGAAATGTGCCCATAAATAAATTTTATGCATTTTCCTTTCTGCCAAAAAAAAAAAAAACAAATAAATGCACCTCCCCCGAGGTATTTTGGCTCCAAATTTTTGCCCATTCTCCATCATTCTCAATGTCTATTTTTCATCCAATAAAAAGTATAACCAGTAGTCTAAATTTAATTATGCAAAAATAATTTTCAGAAGATTGAAGCTATTTAAACTCACAAAACTACTCACTAAACCCATTTACTAAATAAACTCACCCTCAAATTTTGAAATTTTAAATGTTACTTAATAAACTTATTTAAATACCTAATATACCCTTATTAGACCTAATTTTTATAATAATAATGATTTTACTCATTAAACCTAATAAATTCATTTATTAACCCTCTATAAATTTTTCATTGACTTTTTTTTTTTCGAAGAAAGTTTTTGCCTTTTGATTTCATTAAAAGATAATCACAAAAATTTGAACATTACAGGATCAATAATAAATTCATTAGTAGAAAATGGACAATAAATACATTAGTTATGTTCTGAAGGTAGCTACCCCATTTCCTGGATGGAATTGGATGCTGAGAAGAGAACTGGCAAACATTGGAGGATTATCTTATTACATAGATTGGGACGAAATGATGCATGTTTCTGGTAAACCTCACCCATACCTCACTGTTCATATTCTTGGAAAAGCTGAGATTCATGTAATGATTTGTCAAAATTTCGGCGACAATAATTAGTCTATGAACAAGTCTTTGATGGCTCACGGCAATAGTTATGGACCTTATGCTTATAATTATTATTATGGTGGGTTTGGATCTTATTTGCCATATGGAAGAATGAATTATTATTAAAAGAATATTGATCCTCCACCAAGATATAGATCTTATTTGCCGTATGAGAGAATAATCGCACCTCTATATTGATTAGCGTTTAACAAAATATGAATAGAGTTTAATAAAATTGTGTTCAATGTAAAGATTCGTTTAAAGAGTAAAAATTTTATTTTTTTATTTTTTTATTATGTTTTAATGTCCATAATTGTAATTTAATTTATGGTCATTTTAATTATAAAAAATTATTTTCAAAAGTGAATTTAATAAATAATTTAGTGGATTCAAATAGCCACATCCTTTTCAAAAATTATAATTAGAGGTGGCCAATGGGCCGGGCGGCGCGAGGTAATTTTAGTTTGGTAAGTCACGAGAGCCACAGACGAAGACTTATTAGATTTATTAGACGAAAATACCAAGACACCCACACGCACGTAATAAACCGTTTATTTTATTTTTTAATCAAAGTAAATTTAAAATTTTATGATTTTATAAATAACTTGAAATTGAATATTTTAATATGTTATATTAAGTCAAGTTTTTTTAATTTATTTAATTCTTAGTTTCAACAAAATTATAATTGATTTTGTTTATAATTTATTAAATAAATAATTGATATCATGATTTTAATAAATAAAATTATGAATATCATAATTTTATAATTGTGTATTAATATTATTATAAACTATGATATATGACTCTACGTAATTTCAAATTAACAATTAAGTTAACATTTAATTTTTTATCATTGTTAAGTACTAAAAAAAAATTCTAATACCACAAAGTCAGATTTAGTAACTAATATTATATTCTCTTATTATTATTAATTATTATTATTGAATATGAACTTGAGTTTTAAATTTTTTATTCTATTAAATTTAAATTTATTAATTTATTATTATTATTGAATATTGATCTTTTTTTAAAAAAAAAAATTTAACGAGTTTTTTTTCTTAAGCACGACACGACAGAAAATAAATAATAAGCACATTACGACTTGAACACAAACACACGTGGACTTCTCTTAATGGGCCTGTACCGGCGCGGTGCCACCTCTAACTATAGTTATGTGTTCAGAACAAATAATGGAAAGGGTTGGTTATGTTAATGATGGCATGCAAACAAACAATGGTGCATATCCAGTTGTGCAGACTTGACGTGTCCATTCTATTTGTCAAATCATGCGCCGCTTGTGATTCTCCTCCTCCCCCACTAACTAATCACATTGAAAGTGACGTCTTGCAATGCTTGCCCATACGACACGAAAAGCAGGATCTGGAAGCAGAAAGCAAGTCAAATGAATGAATTAGCGCTTTCATTCTGGTTGTTTGTTACTACTTACTCGTAGTTGTTGGCGCATAATTCCTTCTCAGCCAGACACAGAATCCCGGCTCTGCGTTGCTTAAGCGTGTCTAATTTTTAAACATCCTATCATAAATATAAAATATCCGAACTATTGAAGTGAGTCCGACTTTGTGGATTACAATTTTTTTTCCCCCCCTTAAATGCAGCATTATCAACGATTCTTGAATCCGAAGTGATAAAAGTGGAGTGAAGGTCACTGACTTATGATTTTAAATTAAAGTTAAAAAAAAACCCATGCTTTTACGCTTTTAAATCTAGAAGAAGTGGCTGCTCCACTTAATTACTCAATTAAATCATAAAAAGCACCGAATTTAATTAATCATAAGAAATTTAAGATTATTTCGGATTCAATGGGCACGTGCCGGCCATATGAATGTATGATTTGATTGTTGGTGAAATTTTCAATGGAGGGCAAGCTTCGATATAAATTTGATAATACAAGTCCGAGAAATTATACTCAAACTCGCGAAGCAAAAATCACTAAATCACCGTCTCATTTTGTGGAAAACTATTTTCTCACTGTCAGAAGAAGATCAAAGCATGCCAAAAATAAAGTCGATTCTCAAAGTGACATAATCTTTTGTCTATATTCTATAATAATTACAATGTGTAAAATGTGTGCATAGTTTATTGGTCAAGAAAAAAAAAATTAGGATCACTTACAAGCATACATTTAGATTTCAACATCAGCTGCTTTCGTAGATGGTTAGGGACAAATTGCATTATAACAAACGTATAATAAAATAAATTAAAAACTTTTTTCCTTAAGGCAAATTTTTTTTTAAAATTACATTCTTGACTTTATGTCTAAATTTGGAGTGTGTAACATAAAATTAAAAATAAATAACGGACAAGTTGCAAAATGTGATTGATGATAGAAACCTGTAACTAAAACAGACGAATCGGAACATTCTTTTGGAATATTTTGCAAAAATAATTTTTGAGCATGAAAAGGAAAAAAAAAACTTTGCTTATGCAGTATGCACAATGATTTGGATTTTGGAACACAATTTAATTTAAAAAAAAAATACTTTGCTTGCTGTAGAACGGAACAACCCATGGAGGCTCTCACAGTGACAGCACGTGCAGTTCCTCTCACTTACAGTTGGAATCACTCACTACAAGCAGGAGGGGAAGAGAAGTGAGGGAGAGCCGAAAGCCAATTCAAAACCAAGCACAAAAGCAAAGAAAACAAAAACACGCTTCCTGTTGTTATTCCCATTTAAATCGAATATTAGTTTTTTTTTTTTTTTGATGCGAATCGAATATTAGTTATGTTGCCAGAAAACACTTAAATCCCAGAAATACAGAAAGCAAATTATATATATACATATATAAAAAAAAAGGACACCGGTCATCAAATGCGCATCAGTCGGCTACCAAGTAGCGGCCACACAACCCCATCACCCCCGGCATCCCCCCGCCGCTCCCCTCGCTACCGCCACGGCCGAGGCAAGCCGGGCGGCCGGTTCACTCCGGTCGGGCCACCGGGTCGGGCCAACTTGGCCCATCGCCTCGCCTGGCTTTTCTTGTCCGTTCTTCTCCGTAGGCAGGGCATTTTCTTGTTCGCTCCCCTTATTTATATTTCCGGCATGCTGCTTTACATGGGAACGGTGTCCTTTGATGTCGTCCCGGTTATTAAGCACCGCCCAGCTCCCGGTTCGGTTTATAGAAGTCCTCAGGTTTATGCCAAGTTGAAGCCCGAGATGGATGCCGATAACTCGTCTTCTGATGCGGTGCGTTTGGTTCTTTTCTTACTTTTTATTTGACAAATTGTTTGATTGCTGCATGTATGCGTGATTTGATTTTTTTTTTTCCTTATTTGAGGTGAACATTCGACGCGGGTGTGGTTTGTTTTGTTGATATTTTGATGAATCATTGTGGATTTTGTTGCTTTGGATCTTTGAATTTAGTGGGTTTTGTGTGCTTTTAGATTTGGAGGAGCTTAATTTACAATGCACTCGTTTGGCATTGCAATTGATGGACTTTACGGTACTATATTGAAGTGTTTTAGTGTAATTGTAGAGCTTGATCGAACTTCGCATGCAATTGGACTTTTTGTTCTTTAGTCGACTGTAATTCTTTATGCACATTGCCTTTCGTAATGAAAGAAAGAAAATGCTGAAGAGTGGACTCTTTTTCTTTGAAAAGTAGTTTCATGCTAATGTAGAGTTTTAATTTAATAGCTTATGATGTAGTTAGAGTAGCAATAGTCATATGGACCTACAGCTGGGGTACCTTTTGGTATATGGATATCTGATTGTAATCGGACTTTTGATTTTTGTAAGTTATACAACAAGTGAGTGTGCACCTGCACCGTATGTTGTGGCTAGCTTGGAAACTGGCTTGAATGCAAGATATTTGATATTGGACTTGTTTGGCAGCATAGCATCTTGCAATGAACAAAAGAGTTTGAACTGTTTCCAGTGAATAATAGAAGTTGACATGGTTGAAAATTTAGCAGCTATCACTCTTTGTAAACATTCAGTTTACACTTGGATTATTTATGAATTTGACCTCTTTCCTTCTTTTAGTCATCTTAACACGGATTATGTAATAGTCATTAGGAAGTTCTACTGCTTTTGCTTTCTGACTTAAGGTTTCTGCATATCAAATCCGAGCTATTTTATATAGATGTTTGTTGTGCTAGAAGCTCTGCTGTGTTGTTTACCAGCTTCTGTCATTTTCATACTTATCATTTGCTCCAGAATTCATTGCTAGTTTATTCTTTTCTCAAGTGGCTGATTTGAGTTCTCGAATTCAACTGTAGATATCAACAATATGGAAAGCCTCCCATAAAGGTGTAGAGTGGAAACCATGTGTGAAAAGATCTTCAGGGGGTATTAATATTTCTATGTTTTAGTTTCTGATCTCCTTTTATGTTTTTGTGTGTGGGTGAATTGTAATTTTGTTTGATTTTTGTATGTTTGATTAGTACATTTAACATTTGGTCATTGCATTTATTGTTTTAGAATTACCTGAATCAAATGGTTACATATCTGTTGAGGCAAATGGTGGCTTAAATCAGCAGAGGACATCGGTTGGTTATATTCTCTTTTTTCTTTGTGTGTTATACGAGTACTTTTTTGGTTTTACATAATACTTGCTTATTTTCTACCTATGGTGACTTTATGTGTTCTTTAAATGGTTGCTTGTTTTGGATGCTTTTAGATATGCAATGCAGTCGCTGTGGCAGGCTATCTTAATGCAACGCTGGTCATCCCCAACTTTCATTATCATAGCATTTGGAGAGATCCTAGGTGCGTAAGCTCTTCGGGTTCTTTAACATTTTATTGTAGGACCAGTATGGAGCAGTAGCAGGAAAGGAAGTCTAACAATGTTCTGTACATCTTAATCTGAAATGGATCTTAGGCATTCCATGTTACTTTGTAATAATTTCTTTGTTAAGTATGGGTTACAATGAGGGCTTTGTTTCACTCATTCATGTTTAATAGGACCAGTATGGAGTAGTAGCAGGAAAGGAGGTCTAACAATGTTCTGTTCATCTTAATCTGAAATGGATCTTAGGCATTCCATATTGCTATGTAATAATTTGTTTGTTAAGTATGGGTTACAATGAGGGCATTGTTTGACTCATTCATGTTTAAAGTTACACATTTGCGGGCAAAGTTTAATGGATTTTGTTGGTATGCTTTTTTGTTTTAAAATTCATCAGAGTGTATTATCTGTGTTCTCATCAGAACTACTTACATTTTTTCTCACTTAACTAAAGAAATGTGTTGGTGGGATTTTTTGTTTCTTGACAGCAAATTCAGAGACATTTATGATGAAGATTATTTTACAAGTGTCTTGCAAAATGATGTGCGGGTGGTTAATAAGATTCCTGAGTATATAATGGAACGTTTTGACCACAACATGAGCAATGTTTACAACTTCAGAGTAAAAGCTTGGTCACCAATTCAGTTTTATAAGGATGAAGTACTCCCGAAGCTACTTGAAGAAAGGTGAGTTAAAAATAATGCATGGTGCAGTTTTTGTCTCAATTTTGATTTCCTTACTCTCTAGTTTTTAGTCAGGGTAAATCATACAGCCAAGTAATGAGCTTTCTGATTCACTAAGTTATTAGCAATTTGTCACATACATAGAATATGCTTTCTTCTCTGTACTTTTTCCTTTTGTGAGAATCCATTATATTTCCTTTATTCTATATTCTTTGGGCAGTCTTTGAATGTACTCTCTCAACCAAGTGATGGATCAGCGTATAGTTTCTGATAATTGTCAACTGAATAAGATTTAATTGCTTGGGATCAACTTATGTATGATTCTTTTTTTTTTTTTAATAAATTTGTATACTCAGCATTTATTTTACAGATTTTTTGAATGATCTATGTAGTGCTTAGTTCAACAAAGTCTTGGCTCTAATAAATTTGGATAGCTGCATATGCTGCTTATAAGTACTCACATTGAACTGTTGTTATAGTTTTTGGTGCAGAACAAATAAACAGAGAAGAGAGGGGAGAAAAATCAGGGAAAGTTAGGTGGAAAATCATAATCTTATTCAATGATCATCAAATTATTCAAAGTCTGACTCTAAGTTGAAAACTTAACCTGTATTTATATTGGCCAAAATATTTTGTTGAGGTTTAAGTCTTGATGCATGCTGATGTTATTTTTATGACAAAGTGTCATGACCCGCACCATTTTAGTATTGGTTAATCATTGGCAGATTGTGATGCTATCTTTGCGCTGATTATGAATGGCATAGGCTTATAAGGATTTCTCCTTTCGCGAATCGATTGTCATTTGATGCTCCTCCAGCTGTACAAAGGCTCAGATGCTTAGCAAATTATGAAGCTCTAAGGTTTTCAAGTCCTATATTAACTATGGGGGCAACATTGGTTGCAAGAATGAAAGAACGCAGTGCGAACCATGGTGGTAGATACATTTCAGTGCATCTTAGATTTGAGGAGGTTAGCTTTCATTCCGCAATAAGTGTTGTAGCAGAACTGCTGTTTATAGTGATCAGTAAGTTGATCATCTCAATCTAAGTTGCAAGCCCATATTATACTTTGACGTGAGCAGGATATGGTTGCTTTTTCTTGCTGTGTTTTTGATGGTGGAGAGCGAGAAAAAGAAGACATGAAAGAAGCTAGGGAAAGAGGTTGGAAAGGGAAATTTACAAAACCTGGTCGAGTTATACGTCCTGGAGCTATTAGGATCAATGGAAAATGTCCCCTTACTCCTTTAGAGGTAATATCTACTGGCTTTAATTAATTATTTTTCTGCCTTAAAGGTAATGTTGATGCCAAAAATGCTTTTGCTGCCATGGTTTTGTTGTTGCCTGAGTACAGCATGCTTGAGCTTCAAGATGTTTTGTTTGGAACCCTATTTGTTTACTTACATTTTTTTCTTGTCTAGTTTGTTTTCATTCCTTTGTTTTATGATTTTCTTTTTGAAGTCATTGTTTTAAAGTTTATCTATTAGATTGCGTAAAACTCTTTTTACAGATTATCGATTTAATTTAAACAGTTCCTTTGCTGCTATTCAGTTGAGAAATGTTAAGACATCCTTTCAGTCTATAAAGAACATTTCATGCAGACTTCACATGCATTAGTTATTTAAGGAAAGGCATCGGGTTGTTTCTAGGATGAAAATTAGATTTCTCAATCAAGTCCTTAATGAGAAGCATCTTGTTTGTTACTTTTGTCCTGTTATATAAATACTAAAAGTTGGTTAGACTATGGATGTGTGTGTGTGTGTGACTGGCTAGAAGTTACTTAACTGGGGAATAAGAGGACAAACAGCTGTGAATTTTATCTTGATATCTTTCCCAAAAAAAAATATATATTAGACTTATTTCAATTATTAAGTTTTAAAAAACAAAAAGCAAATTAATAGTATTTTTATGACCTGCTGCTTGAAAGATTTATCTTAATTTTTGGCCTTTTCTTTATGAGGTAAGCACAGGAGGGTGGTTTGCAGGTGTAGGCTAAAAGATTTTGCATGTTTATTAGAAGTCATGTTATGCGTGATAACTGTGAATTCACCTCTCAGTCTCATCATCCCTGCAAAAAGATCAATTACTTAGGGGGGCTATGATTTTGTGTCATTGACTTGTATGCGAAATGTGTGGCTGCACATGCCTGGTTAACAAAATTCATTGTTCATTGTTCTCTTGTCTCATCAGGTTGGTTTGATGCTTAGGGGAATGGGCTTTGATAAAAACACATATATCTTTTTGGCATCTGGAAAGATATACAATGCGGAGAAGACAATGGCCCCATTACTAGAAATGTTTCCTAATTTGCAAACTAAAGAAATGCTAGCTTCAGAGGAGGAACTTGCTCCTTTCAAGGTCTGAATGGTTTCTGGTTTGTTGAAACTTTCTTCAATGTTTTGAGGCCTGATTTTACGTTGCTACCTTGACTTATGTCACTTCTTCCAGAACTTTTCTTCAAGGATGGCTGCAGTGGATTATACTGTTTGTCTCCACAGTGAAGTATTTGTGACTACTCAAGGTGGAAACTTCCCTCATTTCCTGATGGGTCACAGAAGGTACTTGTATGGGGGACATTCGAAGACAATCAGGCCAGACAAGCGGAAGTTAGCCCTCCTTTTTGATAATCCCAACATTGGGTATGTATTTGTTCATGTCATAAATTTATCTTTTGTTAAAATGACCACTGCATTGTCTGCAATATTTGAAAGCATGTAAATGTGTTGAAATTCAAGCCAGAAAAAGAATGGGAAGAACTTTTTCATTTGCATCAATGACTGTACTATGGCTGGTTAACAACCCTTGAAGGATCTTGTATCCTTAGGCCAAGTGCAGTCAAATCTTTATGCTTTTAAAACCAGAGACTGGGAATCTTGATGTCTTAAAGAGATGGAAGTTGTTTTTGTTTTCATTTTTTCCTACTCCATCCATTTAAAACCAGAGACTGGAAATCTTGATGTCTTAAAGTGATGGAAGTTGTTTTTGTTTTCATTTTTCTTTCCTACTCCATCTATTTAATAGTGATGCCATCATTAATTGGATAAAAACATTGAGCACTGCACTCCATATCATTGATTTTGACACTTTTTGAGCTTCCTTCTAACACCCATGGTAGGTAGAGATGGTAGTATTATATTCATGCTTCTTTTGCTTTTTCTTCCCAGATGGAGAAGTTTCAAACGGCAAATGCTGAGTATGCGGTCTCATAGTGATTCCAAGGGATATGAGCTGAAAAGACCAAGTGACTCTCCATACACCTTTCCATGCCCTGATTGCATGTGCCGTGTAACCAAATCAGATGCTACGTGATTTGTTGAGAGAGATCCAATTGGTGAATTTTGTTCCACTAATTTTTGTGAGCATATATTGCTGCTGACCCCTTGGCATGCTGTATTCTTTCATTTTTTCCTCTTTCCACTTGGCAAGAGGGCATACACTCAAGTTTTGAGAGATTTGAAGATCTGTTGGAGGTTGTATTGATCTGATTATTTCCCGGGATTGAATTGAGGAGTTGGCATCTTTTTGTTTATGATGCCATAGAAGAAATGGAAAACAAGAAGCTTTCTCCTGCAGGAGCTACCCCGGGCATTGACTGAGCATTTTTTATCCTTTTCTTCGACATTTGCTATTCCTGCAGTTGCTGCTGCTGCATTTAACAAAGCTGCGAAAATGACAAACTAGATTCTTTTGCTCTCTGATTTTGCCATGTTTGTACATCACTTTAGGACCTTGATCTGGCTAATGTAGGACTTTAGAAACAGGATAAACTTTTTGTACATTTTTTGGAAATCAGATTATTGATTCTTTTGTGTAATTTGCCCTTCAATTTTCTTTACATAGTTCGTTCCACTTTTTAAAAGCTCCCCTCTTACAAGTTACAATTTTGTGTTTGGACAATTATTTCTTCTACACTATCTACATTTGCATAAATAACCCCTAAATTCATTTCAATTATCTCAGCTACGGTCTATTTTATATGAACATTGATCTAATGATTTCATTGTCGTTTGATTATTTTCTAATTAATTAATTAATTAATTATTATTATTTTTGAAGAAGTTAAAAGTCATTCTTATTTGATGTACGCCTTCATGTGGATTTAAATGATTTAGTCTTAGACCTTAATACCTGCTGTTAGTTTAATTTTATTGTAATTGTTTCCGGCTCATGATATTTTTTTTAGGAAAATGACGTTCTTACAAAGAAGTGCACAAAACTTTGCACAAAACCGTATAAAATTCAATTTATACGTGCACGCAACACCACGCTCGCGTATGCTTGAAATCCCAGCATAGATCTGACTCGCGTCTCCCTCCTTTCTTCCCCACCACAGAGCAATATTTTCCGGCCTCTCTCTCCTGTCTCCATGCAAGGTCGGTCTCAACTCCGTTCTCCCTCGCCACGTAGCAACAGTGACAACTCTCTTTGTCTCTCGCCTGAAGCACCTCGCTGCCTCACTCTCCCTCACTCCCTCGGCTCCATTTCTTCCTCATTCTCTCGATCTCGGCTGCATCGCTCTCTCTCGGCCAACATAATCTGCTTAACATTGTTAAGGTCAGTGTTCAATTCATTGCTTTAATTTGTAATTTGGTTGTTGGAATTATGGAATTGAAAACCCTAGAAAACCAAATTAGAAATTAGGCAGACAGTGGAATGGAGGACATTGTTTTTATTCTCTGTAATTAGACAACCTGATTACACATCTTATCTAATTTGTAATTACTGAAACAAAGGATTGGCAAAGTAATCAAGACGCTAAATATTCTCACCTGCCTTTTTTTTTTTTTAAATTTTCTTTTGTATATTTGATTCAATACTTGCATTATATACTATACTCATGCAGACATTGTTCAATTCGTTGCTTTAAATTCTACAATTTAGAAATTGGGATTATGGAATTGAAAACCCTAGAAAAGCAAATTAGAAATTAGGCATACCATTATCAACACAATCCGCTTGTTAAGGATTGAGTGTGACAACTTAGTTCTACCAACCTAGCAGCTTTTATCCTCATCTAATATCCTTTGTATGGCCTTTTCATGATATTGGCTTCAACTTTGTAATCAGGGGAGTAATGATAAATTATTCTTGGAGACCCCTCTGACGTAGGAAGTTTTATGGCTAAGGTATAACAAAATAGAAAATGCTATTGTGGTAGTTATAGCCATACGTTTTGTTGTAAGCTTATTAGCCCTACTTAAGTAAAGTTTTGATCAATCATCAACATTTCAGTGCCTTGTTCTCCCTTTGTGGCTTTTTAGCTTAAAATTGAATATCATTCATTAGCAGGTGCTTTTGCATGCAAGTGCCACAAAACTGCGAACTCATCATGTAGAGAGGTTTGGACTGAATATGACGAGATGATAAGAGAAAGCTTCAGGAACATTACAGAAAATAAAGTTTACACATGAAAAATTAACTGTTGTGGCATGTTTTTTCCCCTGCAATTGCTTACTAACTGTTGTGGCCCCCCCTTTTTTTCCCCCCTTTTCCTTCAGTTGCATAGTGCTTACTAACTGTTATGGCATTTTTTTCCCTCTTCAGTTGCTTAAACTGGTTTTGATTCAAGGCTGCAGTTGAGAGGCCTTTCATTAGCAAGAAAGCATCCTGGTTGGATATTTCTATCATAATGTCTTCTAGCATGAGTGAAGTTCCAAATCCACATATGAGAACTTGTGAAAACTGCTGCAATGATAAGTTCTTATGAACTTCACATTCAAGAGAGAATCCGAATTGTAAGTTTTAGAAGTGCAAAGGATGTAGGGCTTTTGAATGGGACGACAATCATAAGAGCTGTGAATCTAATGAGTTTTGAGGGATGGAAGATCGAAATATGAGTGAGAATAAAATTGATGTATTATTAGGAGAAGCTCGCAAGTTGAGGCATCAAATGGAATTCTTGTCTCTTAAATTTCGATTGCTTGAAAGGGAACTTCAACGAATATGACAACATGAGATTGTACTACGAAAAAGACAACCAAGTGTTCTTGTAAAATATGTCCCATAAATAATTATATCTATTTTAATACGTATTGTATTTAAAATACAATTTAATAAGTAAAAGCATTACGTAATTAAAACACAACTTAATACAATTAAAACACAACTTAATACAATTAAAACACAACGTAATTAAGTTGCATATAATTGAATAAGAGAATTAATTTCATTAAACACTACGTAATACAATTCAGAAAAAAGAAAAAAAAGACAATTGGATTCAATCAAACATCTGATTCTTCATAATTAAAACACAAATACAATGTTATTTTTTTAAATCACTTTGAAACTTTGAATCAAGTCTATATTCGTTAGCTTGTTAAAAGAGTAATTGATGAAAATGTCCATGTTGTTGGTGTTGTGGTTGTTCTACAAAATAAAACGTCTTGTTAAAATAAGAAATACAATAGATAAAATGAATAAAAAAAAACATATGTAGTGTGAAAAACTTACATTACAGTAGTCCACAATTCTATGTGGTTATATATTTGTACCAATACTACTTCCTCAAATATTTTGAAGTGTCTACATAAGTTCAACGATGTATTTCATAGTCTGTACAAATTAAGTTTATGGATAATAATTTGCCCTCACTTACTGTAGCAACATTGCTCATGTGGAATTACAGTAGCCACTTAAGAGAATAATAGATTGTTTACCTGTCCATCCTGCAAAATCAATAAAAAATCATTTGAACATCATTTATGTAACAAAATTATTTTATTTTAATTAATGTTAAGACTAACCTTTGCATCGGAACATGTCAAATTCGTTTTAGGTTTCATAGACCTTGTTGACTTTTTTCTTTGATAAGGTGGATGGCCTTTATGATGCTTGGCTTTTGGATCATCTACTCCGTCAATTGTATCTATTGAAATTCCCATACTATTACTATAACTACGTTGTCCTGAAATTCCCACGCTATTATCTCCGCATTGAATTGTATTTGGTAGATCTTTTCATACATCCTCAATCTAATTTCAAATAAGATTACAATTTTCAACATTTGTTGTAGCCATGTTTGCAACCTTTGCAAGGTTAACACACATTTTCTCATATCGCTTTTGTTTATTTGTGTAACTATGCAACTCATAACTCATTTTGACCCTACTATGGCATCTCACACATCTTTTCTCCATCTTCTTAGGATTTACTTTTTTGGAAGTACTTTTATGTCATTGCGTACCATGATTGTAATGGCATGTCGGAAATGAATTTTTCTAAACAGGAACATTGAACAACTACAACTAATTTCACCCTTATATTTTTCAAAATGGACTTTAAAGAAAGTTTTCTTCTTATCCTCTTCAAATTTAACATTTTCTCTGACTATATGTTCACACTTCATAGAATTAACAAATTCGCAATAGATCTTCGAAGTCAACTCTTTCGGAAACTCTTGAAACGTTGAAATGGTGTACATATCTCGAACTTGGTTCTCTATCTCATCAAATGTTACACATGACATTTGTCGTGAAAGACACATGCCATCTTTTTCAATTTTTTTTTAAACTTTACTCTTTAATGCATTGTTGTATTGCTATACAAACAGCTTCAAAGTGGTTTTTGAGTTAACATAACAATAAAAAAATGCATTCATGCTCTTGATGCATTGAGTGGTTGACATTCCTGCCAAAAAACTGTTCTTTAGGTAACATGGTACCAATGATGTTTATCATTGTATAAGCCTTGTAGCTGTTCATTACCACCCAAATCATAAATTACAATCGTGGAATACTAAGTTTGCTTGAACTTTACAGGGCTCTATAAATCAAAAACAGTATAATGCAACATGTCGCTAATGTCACGATATTGTTTATAGTCCCTTAATTTATCTATAATCTTTTTAAGTAAATACTACAAAAACCACCAATATCGAGTATTAAGAAAAACATCTGGAATTGCAATTTTCATCATCTTGTCTTGGTCTATAGTAATTCTAATGATAGTAGAATTAGACATGCATGATAGTCATATTCGAAATAACAACATGAATGTCTCAATGTCCTCGTGTGAAATCAGTCCACATCCAAACAAAATAATTGATCATGATGATTTACTCCCACAAATAGAACGAATGACATGTCATATTTATTTGTAAGATATGTAGTGTTAAATGTAATATCTCAAAACCCTTTGTACGCTTCATTGTTCCATGGCTCAGCCTAAAATATATTTTTCAATCGACTCTCATCACCCACTTAAAGAGCAGCAGCATCTCTATCCCCAAGTCGTAGTCCTCTTTCCCTTTGGATATGATTTCTATAATCTCTTTATGTGAATGTCATATTTTTAAGATTACCTGCATCAATGACAAGTGATCGATAATTTTGAACCAATTTAATCCCTACTCTATCGATAATTTTTACATATAAACTTAGACTATGATTACACAAAAAAAACTTAGACTTAGAGTCAATAATGTATAGTCGTGTTCAAGATTTAAAACTCGAATCTTCTATTTTCCATCCTCCTTTAAACCTTCCCAATTTAGCATTGCAGTATTTTTGCATTAGGTTAGGGCCCGAGTAGATTTGTAGATTTGCTTTTTGTTGCACCGCTTCACCCACAGACATAACTCACATGTAGTATTCTCCCGTCATTGCCCTTATTACTACTTCTCCACATAACTGGAAACCCCATTTTTTACCAAACATTCCTTTATTAATCACATGTCGTACTCTATAATAACTAAACATTTCAATCTCACTATCAAATTACATCCCAATCATTGGCTTAACACCCTGTAAATTGTCCTCTTCAATTTTCTCGAGCTTTTCAACTTCGGTACTTTTTTCCATAGTCTTTATTCCTACAAAATGAATATATTTCATATTAACCAACTAAAAACAACATAAATTATAAAAAAAATGTGCTATAAATTTAAATAACACATCAATTATAAATAAAACTATAAAGTGATAATTATAAATAAAACTATAAAGTGATAACTATAGCATAAGCTTAATATGTGTGGGCTATAATTTTTCTTTAATTCTATTTAAATAATAGCCAACATAATTTATTAAACAAAGCAAAATAATGTGACCAATATAAAGCAACCCAATGTTTATTAGAATTTGTAACTCATCCAAAATTAGCAAAATAATATCTCAATTCACTAATTAATTTTCAATGCATCTTTAATTAAGCATGCTGCATCTTTAATTATAGACATTGTGGAATTTACAACCGTTGACAACCAAATTACAAATTAAAGTAATGAATTGAACACTGACCTTAACAAGCATGTTAAGCCGATTATGCTGGGGAGAGAGAGTGATACAGCTGAGACTGAGAGAACAAGGGAGAGTTGAGCGAGAACAGGAACTGAGAGAGTGAGGAAGAGAGATGCTTCAGGTAAGAGGCAAAGAAAGTTATTACTGTTCTTGTGTGGTAAGAAAGAATGGAGCTGAGACTGACCTTGCGTGGAGATAGGAGAGGGAAACCAGAAAATGTTGATGTGTGGTGAGGGGGAGAAAAAAGGGAGATGTGAGTAAGATCTCTGCTGAGATTTCAGGCGTGTGTGTGTGGTGTTGTTTGCACATGAATTGGGTTTTATACTTTCCACAAAATGAACAATTTTGTGCAAAGCTTAGTACTAACTTTTGTGTAAATACCGATATTGATTTTTTTAACATACATGTTGACACGACCCGCCCCGATCTACATGTCTGATTTGAGGCGAATCGTGTGGACTAATAACTAAAACTTGTGGCACAAATTTAATTCATGAAAATATGTATATAATATGGCCTTTACTATTAACACATAACCTCTGTGCCTTTTCTGAAAATATATAAGTATTCAAACTTGCATAGCTCATGACTCATTATACATACTTATATTACAAGTATATATACAAGCAAAACATAAGCAACATAAACGTACTCAAAATGCAAGTTATTCAGCAATGCGTCTCGTGGCCCAACCTCAATTAACTAGAACTGATCTGCACAAAATCCTGCGGAAACCTAAGAGAAATGGGGTAAATAGGAAAAAGTGAGCTTGCGGCTCAGTGAGTAGATGTAATTATATATTAAAAATATTGATAATAATAATTATTATTAAAGTATGTGTACTAGTGCTTATATATATAATCATGTAACATAATTCCACAATAAATATCACACATCAGCAAATATGGAATTCATACATACATTCATTATCAACTGCACCAAATAGTACCCAAGGGAAATAACTCTCAATACTCACCGGGATCATCGTCGCACGAGTAGAGTGGGGGAAAAACCTCTCAATACCCGGCGTAATAAAACTATCTCGCACGGGTAGAGTAACCTAACTCTCAATACGCATGAGTAGAGTATATGGGGACGGATACATATAAGGTGACTATCAGTCACATCTCATTACTCAATCAAGCATATAATATACGTACATGTAGTCATAACATGATATTAAATCACAATATCAAACATAAATGCTTCATGAAATACATAATAGTAATAATAATATCCACTTACAGATCCTGTTTCACTTCGGGGTTTGTTGGGGTTGTTGTGGGTCTCTGGACTCGTGGATTTCTCCTAAAATACGAGATTAAAAAATTAATAGTTAGAACTGATATAAAAACACGTACGTTTAACGTAAATTAAATCATAACTATTTAGATTTCATAAATCTATTACCCACTAACTCATTTAATATAAATCTAATTGTCCTGTTCTAATTTCCGTAATATTTCCTCTTAATTCCCCTTCATCTCCCACACTCTCGACTTCTTTTTATTTCTTTTCTTTTTCCTTCTCTTTTCTCTCGGTTTTCTTCTTTTCTTCTCTCGGTTTTGCTTTGTTTTTGCTCTATTTGGTCTCGGCTGCAATTGAATCTATTAACATGTAGCTCTCAATTTATATAAACATAATCACCGCCTCAAGTAAATGGGAGGAACATGCACGTGCCAAGCAAAGAGGTGAAGCAAACAGCTTGTATTGCATGCAAAAGGGCAACTGGCCATTTATTTTCCTAAACACGTTTGGCTTCTCTTTTTCTTTTCCCCTTCTCAAAGCGGTGCATGGCAAGCGGTGCATGACACGTGTAGTCTAGGTAACTTTTTTATTATTATTTTATTGTGAATGACTTGTAGTTTAATGTTTAAACCAGAGTGAAAGATAGACTATCAATTGTTTGACAACATGTCATTTTCTGACGTTTGCTCATAGTGAATTTTTAGTTTTTTAACTCGTAATAAAAACATAATATAAATTGTCTTATTAATGTTTAACAGATGACATGTCGTTGGGAAACTTTTGTGTTTCTCATGAACTACGTAGTTTATCTTCTATAAAGACTCGGATAAGTTTTAAGCTTATTGTCATGTGCCCCTTAAATTTGCCACCAACTGAGGTTAAATTGGCGTGCATGGGTTCGCTCCATAAAGGTCTGTCCGAAGGCGAGATGTGGTCAGCAACAGGGTGCGTTTAGCAGTGAACTGCCTCATACAATTGGCGAACCGTAGTGCACTTAGCATAAGGATAGCTCAAGATCAAGCCCAATTTTACAAGCCAAAGTGAATAAGCTCGACTCGATTCTAAAATTCTCTACACATCGCTACAACTTATATTGTCTAGATAATTCCACCCTACAAGCCACTCTATAAATAAGAGATGGCACTTGCCATTTTGCTTAACCCCAATCAACTTAAACATCCTCGTAAAACTCTCTTGTATTCTCTCTTACGAGTAATAAAATTATCTTTAGTCATATTGCTCTTTCTTCTCTCTAACCTTTCTGCAATCATCTCGTTTGCTTAGTTTGAGAAATTCTCTAGGCTTACTTAGTAACTTGTGTACTATAAGTTCTTTAAATGCCCCACAGGTTCTGTGCAAAATACTTATCTCATGACATTATACCTGGTTCTTTGATGAAGCAAACACTAATAACATAATATTGCTCAAGTCAAGCACACCCATGAATGAAATAACAACTCTCCAGCAATCACATATGGAAGGGCGAATATATGAATAATCCATTATTTGAAGAATATTTAATTTTTTTAAATAATTAGAATTAACTAGAGTAAACTATTATTGAAGTGCTCTTCCAAGCTTGAAACTAGCTAGCTACATTTGTTTTACTGTAGATTAGATTTAGAGCCTTGTGCTTAATGAACTCAGGAATGATCATTCTATTGGTTGAAAAACTATGAAAATATTATATTTTCTATTTGAGTTGGACTATTGGCACCTCTTTTATTTAAAAAAATACCTCATTTTTTTTTTCAAATACACTCTTCTAAGTTTTTATTTGATTTTTAAAAACTTAAATTAAAAAGTGACATGTGTGATAAATTTTTAAACATTAATCATTGGCTTAAATAACACATATTTTAAATTATAATTTAAAAGCAATATTAAGTATAAAAATATTTAATCAATAAGAAATTAGAAAAGAACAATATATTATTCTAAATTTGTAAAATTTATTTTAGTTAGACAGAGAAAAAACATATAGAAAATTCCTTTTTTTTTTTAAGGATTGATTATAAATATAACTAATTTGTTAAAAAAAATTATGTGTGATTCCTTGTAATTTTATTTTATGTGAGATTTCATAAAAATAATGAATGGGTGCCAATTGCTTCTCTCTTCTATTTGGGCAATAAAGCCATGAGAATATGGGTAGTTCTTCAAGTATGAGGGAAGCAAGCATCCCAACAGGACGAACTGAAGGATGCTTTTGAATTTTGATCAGATGAATTTATATGGAAGTGTAAGTGATTGATGTGATAAAGCGAAGCGATCTATAACGTCATTGCAAGTACACACACGCACACATATGTAGATGATTTCAAAATAATGCTCTAGGCACAGTCCGCATGAAACAATTCATTTGTTTCGTGAACGTGTTCTTTCTTTTTTCTTTTTTCTTTTTTATTTAGACGAGAGTATTGTTCATATTTCAACTAATATGTTATGAGATTATAATTGATATTTATAATTAAATATTTATTGGGACTAATTTATATTAAATTTTATATAATATTACCTAAATTTTAACACTCTCTAATATTGAGGAGACATTAGCTTTACTCATATTTTAAAAGAGAAAAAATAATCTTCACTAAAATTTGAGAAAGAAATTAAACCTTTACAATATTTTTGTGGGGGTTTAAACCATTATTCTCATAATTGTGAGGGAGTAGATTTAGCTGAGTAGTTTAATGAATATGTACTTATTAACACTCTTAAAAATTTTTACCATCATAGTGTTTGATTTTAAACCATTATTCTCATAATTGTGAGGGAGTAGATTTAGCTGAGTAGTTTAATGAATATGTACTTATTAACACTCTTAAAAATTTTTACCATCATAGTGTTTGATTTTCTAAATCTTTATAATACTTTTGTAAGATTTGAACCACTATCTTTATAACTGTGAGAGTATCTCTAAATGAGTAGTTTTATGAACGTGTACTGGTTAACGCTCACTGAAAATTTTTACCATCATAATGTTTTATTTTTTATGCATTTTTCAAATGCATAGTGATTTGCTAATTTAGTTTCTTCAAAGAGGTAAATTGTTATTTTATTTACGTTGAGAATTTGGCGCCAAAATTAAACAAGTACCACTGTACCAGTCCTGCGTTAGACGTCAAGTCAAAATTCTGACGTGAGGGTATATGGGTACTTCTGGTTACTGACGGTATTCAACTAACGGCAGGGGCGTTTCCTACGCCTTCTCCTTGCAAATACCCAATACTTTAAGGGCAGGTTCTTGAAAATTAACCGTCAGAAAAAAATAAAGAAACAGGGGTTGAACTGTGAAGAGAATAAAAATTCAACGACAAGACCTGTATTTGAGCAGCAAACGAAACAAGCAAGCAGAACGCAAAGACATGGGGCTCGCCGGAAATCTCAACTCAGACAACCTCAACTTCTTCAACTCTCAAGGTTTTTGTATTTGTTTTTTTATTTTTTTATTTTTGTTTCCCAAAAACAGAAACAACCATGTGTATTTATTTCGAATGTTTAACTGAAAATCAGCTTTTGATAATTGAGACAGGATATGTGGTGCTAGAATCATTTGCGAGTGATGAAGAGATTGAAGCCATGAGGAAGCAAATGGATCATTTACTTGACGGTTTTGACTGCTCCACCTCCTCTGTTTTCTCCACAAAGAATCAGGTTTTTTTTTTCTTAATTCAAGAGTTAGATTCATTTAATTTGGTTGATTATTAACTCCAATTTGATTTTCTTTCTCTGGGTTTTCTTGTTTTATTTTGTTTTGTTCGTGTGTTTTTACAGCAAAAGGTGACTGATGATTACTTCTATGAGAGTGCTGAAAAGATTTCGTTTTTCTTTGAAGGTATTTTTTTTTCCCTGACTCTTGCTGCCTTTTATTTTTATTTTTTCTCATTTTTGTTTTCTAATCACAATTTTGTGTATTTGAGCATTGATTAAGCTGAATTTTGCTTTGAATATAGTAAAATTAGTTCAGAATCTATACCTTTATCTAGTTCATTAAACATTTTTGAAAAGACACAATAGAATTGTTTGGATGTGTATACGGAGTGATTTGGTGTATAATCCTAATTTGTATTGGTTAGTATTGTACAGTTGAAAAGACAAATTTAGCTAGGGAAACTGCTTTTTTCGGATTTGAAGGTCTTGAACTATTTAAGCGATTTTGATATTCTTGGGTGCTTTTAGAAGGCAACGTTAGTTTGCCTTGCTGAATCTTGTATCTTGGTTACTGTTAGCAGAAAAAGCATTTGGGGATGATGGAAACTTAAAGCAACCGAAAGAACTCTCTATCAATAAAGTTGGCCATGGTATGTTGTCAACCTACTGTATCTCTAATCAGTTTCATATGAATAGGATACAGATATGGATTGGAGATATATAAAATGTCTGTGCTTATCTGAACAGAACTGATCTTGCTATTTATGGGATGAACTGGTGCAGCATTACACGAACTTGATCCAGTTTTCAAAAAGTTTTCTTGCTCTGAGAAAACATCAAATTTGCTGCACTCTTTGGGTTACAAAAGGCCTGTGGTCATTCAATCGATGTACATATTTAAGGTATTCCGTTTTCTAAAAGCAGTGAATGTTTAAGTCTTTGCTGCTAATCTGGGCATTTCGGGCTTAGGTTGTTGAACAGGCCATGCTCTCTTACTTTGTATGGGGTGAATAGAGTTGCATTTTCTTTGTGGAATCAGATGGAAGAATGAATTATATTATATATATGGTGATGTAATAATGGTTAGTACCATCTCGCAAGTTCTCTCAAAGGAGTTAGCTAGCTCCTAGTTCTAGAGACCAAGATTGGGTTTGGATCTGGAGATATGAACACCACCAAGCTGTGGGGGTGGACAGTTTCAATGGTTTTTCCTTGTACTCAAATGACAATTAATTTACTTAAAATTATGTCAATTCTGCCAAAGTTATCTGTCTGGAGATATGAACACCACCAAGCCGTGGGGGTGGACAGTTTCAATGGTTTTTCCTTGTACTCAAATGACAATTAATTTACTTAAAATTATGTCAATTCTGCCAAAGTTATCTGTAGAATCAAATGGCCTTGTGTGATGTGGAGGACTATGATTGTTTGTTTTCATGTTTCCTGATACTGTTAAAAAATAATAATATGCTGGAATTTTATTGACAGCAACCAGGCATTGGAGGTGAAGTTGTGCCACACCAGGATAACTCATTTCTAATTACTGAACCATCAACTTGCACAGGGCTGTGGCTGGCTCTAGAAGATGCAACAATAATAAACGGTTGCCTTTGGGCCATTCCTGGATCACATAAAAGTAGCTCTCTCCTTCTTATCTGTCTTAATTTTTATTAGAGCTTAAAAGGCCTTGCAGATACAGCTAAACTTATTCTACTCATCTGGTAAAATTCATGTTGTTTCTAGATGGCCTTGTTAGGAGGTTCATTAGGGGTGAAGAGGGGGTTTACTTTGACCGCCCATCCCCTTCATATGACCAAAAGGATTTTGTGCCTATTGAAGTGAAAGCTGGCTCTTTGGTAGTCATTCATGGTGATCTTATTCATCAGAGGTGAGTTTGAGAAATTTTCTCTAGAGCTCACTAACATAATATATAAGAGTGATGGTTACAAATCTGAAAATTTTCCCCGTTTAATTTTATATCCTCTGCTGCAGTTTTGAAAATCAGTCCTCAAAATCAAGGCATGCCTACAGCTTGCACATGGTAGAAACTGATGGTTGCAAATGGTCTCAAGAGAATTGGTGAGTAGTTGTTCAGCTTGCACATGACACATTTCCTGAATCTAACTCATCGGGTTATGCAGTCGTCAGCAATGAATTACGTAATACATGGGTGTGAGGAGAACCTTGGATATCTTCTTGCCCTGGTGTTTGAAGCAAGAATAATAGTCTCAGTTAGTTCTTTTAAGACTAAAAAAAAGGCTGTTGTTTTATGACTGCCAATTTCATGTCAAGGACTAATTTTGCCCCTCCCTTTTTTATTTTCTTCTTCCTCTCTTTTGGGTATGCTTGCTTTCCCACATGATACTAGATTCCTCATTTTGTTCTCTATCCTTCTCTAGCAGAATGTTGATGGTCAATTATTTTCAAGAAATTTTGGGCACATGCTTGATTTTAAAGAATACTTATTGTGATGTAAACAACAGATACAATGAGTCAGTAAAATATTGAAATGTATCATTATCCTGATTGCAATTGAGGGAAAAAAGAAGAAAGGCTTTTAAATTATGATCACTCTATTGAAATAAAAGTGATGGACTATTAAAAACTGACCAAGCAATCAAGATGGGTGGCCTCTTTTTACTCTTGGACTTTAATTGATATGGTTTTCTGTGCTTTCACACTCCCATACTTGCCAACTGTTGCATTCCAACTTTTAGGCACTTTAATTTTTTAATATTTGTCTGAACTGTTCTTTCAGGATCAGAAGAAAAGTGGAACCTGAGCCCCTTTATGGTCTTGATTAAGCTTGAAACATCAGATGTGAGCAGTTGTATAAAATGCTGCCATATGCATTACAAATGGAAGTGTTAATGCTCGATTGTTACTTTAGTATTTCTGGTATGTTTATCTCAAGAGCAAGCCGATATGCCCAATAATCCGCTACAATCCGCTACGACGGTTATAGAAATGGCTACTTAATGGTTGTAACATTATCCTTGTTTCATCTTTGCAGTCTTGGTAACAAATTTGAGCTTTTCTGTTTCTTAGTATTGTTGAAACAATTACAAGATGTTCATGTAAATGTAGTTTAATGAAACACTTGAGGTGTGGCTGGCTGGTTCAAGATCTGCTAAAAATGTCATTTAGCGATGTTGCTGTTCTTCAATGATCTGCTTACAATGGAATTATTCTACAGTACGACTTGATAGTGTGGACCAGCCCCCAGCTGCTGTGGAGTTGTCATTTTATAATTGGTTCTGCCATAGTAATGCATGTGTTCCAGAGCACTGGAGTCTGCTTGAATCAAATTATTGTGGCCATCCACTCGATTGTTAGTTGTCCAAGTGAATGTAATAGAATAGATATTAAAATTATGAATGAATTATGTGACGCTGGGAATGCAACACAATAGGATTTTTCTCATGCGTCTCATGATGTTGGATTGTACACAGTTTGAGTTTTGAAAAGCAGCCCACTCTGTGAGTTAATGCTGAAACTACACAAGGATATTATTGAGGGATGGGGCTTAGGAGTCATTCTGTTACCATTGGACAAAAACCAAAATTGATTTGAAGCTTTGAACCCTGATTTATGTCATATATGTTGAGTCAATGAATGCTGATGCTGGCTGTTGTACAGATTACTAGTTTGATTTTCACTAGATCTTCTGGGGTCGGTCCCTCGGCAATCTGCGAAATATTTTTGTAGTTTGTACTGTCCATGTTCGTTTACTACGCTCACTGTTCCTTTCTCTACATGGATAGAATTCCATCTCTCTCCTTTTTTGTTTCTTGCCTGCTTTTTCATCTATATATGCAACAGCAGACTCAGCGATGAAAACCCTGCAAAAGTTTCAATGATAACTTGTACACTGGTACCTCTTTCTCTCTCTTTCTTGCTTGGATTTTGAGCAAGCATGGTGCCTGAGTTCCATGCGTTAGTACTTGAGGTTTTTATGTGTGTGTGTGTGTGTGTGTGTGTGTATTTTGTGTATATTCATGATGTGCTAATCTTAAACATTATTTGTACCGTCAATAATGTCTGGCTGGCTGGTTCAAGAGAGGTTAAACGACAAATGTTCAAGCCCCGATGCTCTACATATAATGAGAAAGTAAATCTTCTTCCCACTTATGTGAGTAGTTCGAACCCTTAACTCTTGTACCACTTATGAGATTTTACCAATTAAGTCAACAAACTAATTTCTTTAATTTTGCATCTTAAACGCTTTTCTTTTGCTATTCAGTTTTGGTTATGTAAATAGGGGCAGAAAATACCATATTAAAAAAAAAAAACCTTATGAAGTTTGTTTACTAATTTGGTAGATCGCGTCCTATTAATCGTTATTCTGCACAAATAATGAACATTTTATAGTAATTGACACACGCAGACATTTTTTGGGTGATATCTATTTTTTTATAATGTTCGATTTCATTTGAAATTTTCGTAATCCCTAGCAAGCGAGAAAGCCTAGAAAGTTTTCTTCCAGAGGATATATATGAAGTCATTATCTGCCAAGAAGAAAAGGAAAAGCTTGAAACCAGTCTAAGCTTATGAAAGAAGCGATTATGAAGAACAACGCATACTTCATTGCGCAGGAAACCCTCATGCATAATATTTATATAAAAAAATTTCCTAACACCATATTTCTTCAATACTCTCTTAAATGCTTAAGAATATTTCACAAAAAGTGGTTTCTTGCAGAGGAGATGTTCCCTCGAATTTTAATGAATCAATTTAATCTCTTTACGGCATTATGCAGACTGCTTGTTTAGGTATAAGAATTAATAAATTGAAGAGTTATTATGATGTGACTTTGTTTTTCCTTCTTTCCCCAACAGGCAAGAAGGGTGTACAGTATATATGTTGACATTGCAAATTAAGTTATCAACAATAAGGTAATATTAAATTAAACATACATAAGCTCTGAATATATACCTAAAAAGCCCCCATAAAGATGTAGTCCAAAATTTAGGTTACTTCAACATCAAACTGTTTCACATCCTTCTCATATTCCAAGTCTCCCACTAGCCACTACCGTCTCTCTCTCTCTCTCTCTCTCTCTATCAATACTCACACAAGGCCAAGGAAATAGACAAGCCTGTTAAAAACAGAAAGCTGTTTAATATTCTTTGGAGAAAATAAATTAATAAAAATTCAAAATTCTACCTTCGTCGCTTAAACCAACATGGTCCATTTTCATTTTAAGGCAACATTCCCTTATATCACCACTGTAGCAACATGCGCGCGATATAAACAGAAAAAATAAGTAGTCTCAATTTCCAACAAAATGACAAACTAATTAAAACCCATTAACATCTCCACATAAACAGCAAAGTGAAAGTGTTTTTCAACAAGTGCTCTTGTAATAACAATCACATGGCTTAGCTGCACATTATCTGTTGCATGCATGCATGTTGCTTTAATTTCTTCAGTTTTTCAGAGGAAGGAACTCAATGTACTGGCTTGTTGATGGAGTGAAGTTGTTGGTATCATTTATGGCTGTGATGGGCACTGTGTTGTCTTTCTTGGTAGCATTAACACTGTTACCATCATCATCATCATCTCTGTGAAGTGGGAAGAGCTCAAGTGTTTTAGTTTCTCCATTTTCCTGTTGGTAGGGTTTCATATCCAATAATGAAAAGCCACTCAAATTTTGATGATAAGTCTTCAGTAACTTCTTGTACTCCATTTTATGCCACGTGGCATTCATGTACTCTGCTGCTTCTGTGATGTTTGTACTATTCTTTCCCAGTTGTAATTCCCTCTCATCAAATTGTGTCCACCCATATTGTGGTCCACAAGAAGTGTTTCCTGCTCTATGCATTGAAACAAATTCCTGAAAATTACAAATGCAAAATCAAATTTCACTCTTTCATAACAACAGACCCAACAGAAAGTAACAAATGCAGCTTTTGAGCCACTTCTTTTCCAACATAAAATATAAAAGTTTATGTTGCTGCCTCAAACTTTTTTCCTTCCTTCATCGTCTTGACTTTCTTTTGACCTTTTGATCATCAAACTGTGACTTGTAATTTAATTCTATTTGATGAAAGAATATTTATTAAACAAACATTGAACAAAGACAAATTTTTATACACAGACCTCTGAATATGAAGAAGATGCCCAGTTCTTTGTCTGTCCGAGATCATAACTTGTCTTTCTCAACCCTATTTCAAAACAAAACTCGTCTTACACAACAAGATTCTACCAAAAAAATAAATAAATAAATAAAGAAAGAAAGAAAAGAAAAATCGGAACAAATTAAACAAAGATTAATAAATTAATTAATACACGAAGGTCTGGTACACACCTGATTCCTTCTTGTCTCCTGGAATATTATGATTAGTGTTATGCTGTTTTTGCTGATGAGAATTATTAGTCTCAGATTCCCGACGACGGCGTTTCTGTCTTTCTCTCGCTTTGTGGTTTTGAAACCAGTAGAACACATTTTTGCCTTCAATCTTACCAAACCTACGGAGCTGTGAAGCAATGTGTTGGATTTGTTCAGCACTTGGTGTACGAGTGCCGCGTCGGTACATTTCTTCAAGAGCAAGTAACTGCTCGGGCGTCGGATTCCACCTCGAGCTCCCCAGTGGTTGCTCATTGAACTCACTTACTCTACTTTTCGCATGATCAGGTGCAATATCAGCTGTACCCAACCCAAAAAAAAAAGAGAGAAATTGGAGTTAGTATATAAGAGTTCTGAATGTTGAATATAAGTAAGTGTCCATATGAATATCAAAAGGTGAGTGAAAAGAAGAAGAAGAAGAAGAAGAAGAAACATACTCAGATGGTGATTTAAGGGCAGGAGATTGGTGTTCTGAGAAGTGAAATCATAATAAGAAGGAACTTCAGAAATATTAGTGTTTTTGGGAGAAAAAGCAGCATTAGGGTTTTGAATCAAGGGCCTTGTTGCTGTGCCACTGGATGCATTATGATCTGCAGGGATATTATTGAGCTGATTATCACGAGTAACGCTCATTATGAGCTAGAGGAGGTAAAGCAAAGCGAAAAATTAAAGCTAGCTAGCTGATTTCTTTCACTATATAGTATTTAGATCATAACAACAATTATTCTGAATCTCACTCTCACTCTCAGATGCACACGTTAGGAAAAGGAAGGTATAGAAATAAGAAGAAAAAAAAGTGAGAAATTGGGTTAGAAAAACGGACGCAACAAAGTGGAAAAAGGAAAGGGAACAAAGGCCAAAGAGTGACAGAAAGTTGACCACGCTGCCGCTGAGTTTTTTACAATATGTGTGATTGTGAAGAAAACTAGGACAAATTAAGCAGACAAAAGCAAAAGCCCGGGCTAGGATATTGAAGCAAGCGTGGAATTTTGGAAGAGAGAGAGAGCTGAATTGATATTTAATATAATTCTGATATAAAAACAAACAATGCTAGGGCACAAGTGGTGTTATGTATATAAATAGAATTGTGAATCATGAAAATGTTTCAATGGCCTCAGCTAGCCACCTCTCCTACAGACTACGTACAGTACTACTTGACACTGTTGCATATACATTTATTTTTCAACCATACGTCGTTTCAATTGTTTGAGGCTTAATCTTATCCGGCTTTATTTAATTCTTTCTGAAAAGGGTACAAGAACGATTAATTAGCTGCACTGCTGTGTATGTATAGCAAACATGATCGCACAAACTAGAATATGTGCAATTATTAAACATGGCCAACCGCTCAAGTCTCATCAGATTCAGTGTTCTCTCATTTACTAGTAGCATCCAAACGCTCACGCACACACATGTAACAAGATTTTGGTTCAACTTGGGAGACGATTGTTTAGGGTTCCTCCGTTGTATCCCGTTGACTATTGGAATGCGAAAATCATAAATTAACACATTTTATTTAATTAACTACTTCAACATGTGACACATTAGATGCTTAATAATTATTATTAAGCAGTCAAAGTTTGACTGGTGATTCAAAATGTTAATACATCCCTCTCCGTCTCCGTGGTAATTAACTGATAATCGCCTATTAGTTGAGATCTTCCATGGTTTGTATATAGGATCTTGTTCATGATCAACGGCGTTATCGCGGTAGATTCGTACAAATTTTTTCTACTTCAACCCGATCATCTCTCAGTTAATTCTAGTTAAATGATTATATCTTGTAATATCCTGTATAATGGTTGATTTATTTACGTGTTCAAATGGATGTGTTCAAATAGAAAAGTGCATATGCTACCCTAGGCTTTCGGAGAAGCATACAAACTTGGCTACAGTTACAGTACTGCTCCCTTCCAAATTACAAAGAGATACTTTTTTTTTTCCCTCTTTTTATTGCCCAATAAATTCAATTACATAATAACCCCTGGTTTACAGAAAAGCGCTACGTTCTTGCATTGTACAACTTAAATGCATAATTTCTAATTACCATGGGAGGAGAAAAACAAAAAATTAACTGAACGACTGTTGGATTACTAAACTACAGATGCTAATCCATGACAACAGTTTTCTCTGTTCTTCCTTAAATGATTCTGATGGCTTACAAGTAACAGAATCACAGCCATTATGGCCTTCATGAAGAATGTGCAGCTTTTCTCCTCAATTGAATCATAAGTAATTGATCTGAGTTATATATACACTACTCTAGAAGCTTGTTACAAGTGCCTACACCAACAGCAGCAGCGAGATGCCAAGCAGCATGAAGGTATGGAGTTTCTGGAAAGACATCATCTGCAATGAAAAATACTCCTCCGAGCAATGATGAAACCTTATGCACAGTGTGTGCCATCCTCAGATTTGGATCATGTAATGCTCTCTTCGCAAATACTACCTGGAAAGAACAAATTTTAAGGTACATTATTTCAGTAAATAAAAAACTTAAGCTCATCAATCACTCAACTATAGCTACATGATTTTTCATTCAAGCCAAGAATGGAATTTTTCATAAGAAATCCAGTCAGTAGCTCAAGGCACGTGAAACAAATGGCACAATGATGATTGTAAGATAAGAAGCATGCCAATCAACTTGGCGAAGGCCAAACTCTCTTTTGATTGCAGCATCATGCTAAAACAGAGTGGTAGATAAACCTTGCCAGTTAATAGTTTTGTAATTACATGATTTCGTAGAGTTGAATATAAACATCTTTTTACATGTGTTAGTTAAGCTACACTGAATGAAGAAGAAGAAACAACATATTCTAATATATGTTCATACATTAAATAAAGTTGGGGAAATAATTGATAATAACTACTACATTTTCAACAAGAAGATATATTCTGTTATTTGTCACATCCATATGCAGGAATTACAAATCAACAACTTTCAGAAGGAATACTAAATTGTAAATAACACTATCAACTTGGTTGAATAGGTATTTACCTCCATCATTCCAGTGTGAACAGCCGAAACCATCAGAGGTTGGATAGGTAGAGCCAATGCAGATGCTGCCATCAACATCTTTGGGTTCTCATCTCTGAGTGCCCTTGAAAGACACTGCAAATAGGTTCTTTAGGTTTAAACTTGTATCCTAAAGAGAGAACTGAGAAACTTAAAGCAAGATGTAGGTAGGTGAACTAATTATATGCAGCAGAAACTGTGCATCTCTATTGGTTTTACCAATTGAATTCAGTTTCAGTAACCAATGATGGTAAAAGTACAGGATTCTAGAAGAGATTGTGCCCTTATCAAGAAAGAATCATCAATGCAATATCTATATCACTAGATACAGTAATTAGTTCTAAGTAATTCAAACTTCACAAGCCACATGCACAACAGTAATTAATTCTAAGCGACATGCACTTTGGTCCGCTAAACTATGAAATTGACAGTCCTTGTTCATTTTCTCTCTCGTTTCCTTTTACCTCTTTTTCAGAATAATGGTTTTGATTTTTTTCCATCCAGCAGATGTTAACCTAAATCAGTAACTAAGCATTGTTTGGTATTTGCTTTTATTTTTTTGATGTCAAACGCGCACGCACGCACACAGACACACACAACTTACAAAATAAGATGCTTAGCAACCGGGTGATTAGACCCTTAAACCACAAGTCAGCCTTGTTATGCATTAAAATTTATTTGATTTAATTTAGCACTCAATAAAAATGGGCAATGTGTAGCACAAACTTTATTACTGATTAATGAAAACAATTAAATAAATAGTAAACTTAGAAAATCAGATCAAAAGTCAAATCAGAGAATAAGATAGCAGGCCATCTGAAGATTGGTCGATTAGAGATGTATTGCACAAGCAGCCAAAATATTGTGAGTAGCATGAAGAAATTCTCATATGCTTAGTTAACTACAAGAATAGACAAAACAATTATTAAGAATACAAGACAGGCACTACTGATTTTACTCAATGCAGCAAAGTCCAGTGAGGTTAAAGGATAACACCCCCCCCCCCCCAAACCAAAAAAACAAAAAGATGGGGGCATGGGCAAAGCCCAAATTAATTTTTAGCCCACTACCTCCCCATAATCTGAGCTCAGTGGCCAGCCAAAGAAAGTTGCTTGAAACCCACTCAGCCGAGCCACTGGGGAGGGTAGAAGTATGAATACAGTGGGAATAGGAAGAAATTAAATTGCAAGTAATAAAAGAGGACATATAAAGCCCAAATTAATTTTTAGCCCACTACCTCCCCATAATCTGAGCTCAGTGGCCAGCCAAAGAAAGTTGCTTGAAACCCACTCAGCCGAGCCACTGGGGAGGGTAGAAGTATGAATACAGTGGGAATAGGAAGAAATTAAATTGCAAGTAATAACAGAGGACATATCAGAAGCACAAGCATTCATAAGTTGCACAAGGAGGGGAAGTTATAAAGCGAAAAGAGGAAGTCTAAAACAAGGTACACTCATGGTACTACTGAGAATTTACTCATGATACAGTTGTAAGAATTAACCTACCACTGTGGCTGTGGCTATCATGGTATAGTCAGCCCATCTCAAATACTTCCTTAGTTTGCCTCTTGAGGAATGGTACAAACTTGACGCAACTCCAACTCCAACCAATGAATTAGCATAAAGTGTCATATTCAGATTCTTCCTATATACAGAGTAAAGTAACTGGTAAGACATAATAGGAATATTATACTGTTGTTGCGATTATCAATCAAATTACAGAGGAATATTACCTAGGGGTCTGGAGTCCAAGAGCAATAAAAGGAAGTGATGTCAGCACATTTGCAACTCTTTCTAAGAGATGCAAGTCACCTGACAAAAGAGGGAAATGGTTGATGCAGGTGCATATTCTTAGATAAGAGATCAAAGAACATTCAGAAGAAAAATGGAATGATTTATAATATAATACCATGAATACAACCCCGAATGGGCCTCAAACATGATGGTCTTTGCTGCCATGCTCGTCTGGAGTACATGTAAGCAGTAAGTCATTGAGGTTGCAATAACACCAATTTTGCATGTATTCAAATAAAAATTCCAGGAAATCTGAACTATTACACTTGACAATCAAATAAGCATTACTTTATTAAGTATATGTCCCTGGAAAAAGTTTCTTTTACACTTACTGCATTAACAGAAATTGATTGGCTCCAATAAACGAACTTTTACAAGTGGACTCGTAGTCTTCATGTTCAGAAATTTCCTTTAATGCAAATGGTGAATGAGGCACCACATGCACCCCGCGAACACCGTCTAGGGCTTTAGTACGATTCAATGTACTCTCTAGACTCATAAAGTTTTCGAGGTGCAAATCAAATTTTCTTTATTGCCAGCAATGCCTTGCTGGCATCCGAAGGAAGAAGTGAGCCAGAAGCAAATAGTTGTTCAGCTCAATTTCTATACCACCAGAAGACAAAGTTGAATTACTACAACCAGTATTCTGGCAAAACCAAAATCAACGAACAAAGCTGACTCCACAAAACATATCATGCAAAGATAACAATAGGATATAACATCTCATTGTAAATTCAATTTTATTGAAGACAATTACTATGAAATTACAGTAAGATGAGGAAATAAAATAAAAGACCAAACAACTTCTATCTAAGCAAAATAGAGATAGTCCAATGGGTAACAAAATAAACACGATGAGTAAATCCGTTCAAGCAGTTTCAAATTGATACTCAACTAGATCACTGGCATTCAATTTCAAAGCTCTTGACTAATCCCTGCACCCCCCCCCCCCCCCACACCAAAATAAAATTTGTAAATTTCCAGATGATTCGAGCAAACCCAATTCATTATTTGTCTTGCCAAAAAATAGGTTCAAACGAGAGTAGTTTCCAAAAGATATCATCAGCATTCAAAAATTTCAAATTAGGAACTCAGAAGCCAGCAGTCCCCTTATTTGTCACGTTTTATCATGAATTCAATACTTCGCAAAACAAATTAACATGGGAATTTCCCTCAGCTAACCATAAAATCTCAAATGGGTCCATTTAATTCAAGCAAAAAAGGCAACTTCCCCAGTTCACACAACATATGGGAAGATCAATTGATATATTAAAAAAAGAAAAAAGAAATACAGATGGAAATTTGAAATAAGACACATGCAAATGCAATTGATGCATTTAGAGAGAAAACAGAAAGAAAGATACCTGAAAATGCTGAAGAGTTAAGATGGGGTTGAACTGAAATGATATGAATATATATATAAACACGTAGGCAGAGTTACTGAGTTAGAGAAGAAAGCAGGCGGTCAAGTCATTTTAAGGTGAACTAATTTTAAGACAAAAACAAAAGAGAAACACGGAGATGCGCATTATGTCACGAATCTTCCCAAAATTCCCATTTCACTTTGGGCATATTCTTTTCTCCAATAAAATTGTGCTACTCTAGCATTCTGTGTCAGTGTGACACTTACGTGGACAACCAAACTGTTCAATAATTTCCTTCTTCACTTGGATTCATATGACAGTTAATTAAGGTTTAGAATTTTAGATTATGGTATCTAATCTTATTTATTTATTTATGAAATCAATTATGATTAATTAGAACATATTTGGTATCGAGGAGTATTCGACTGTATGGAAAAAAAAAGTTGAAGTTGTAAAATAAAAAATTGATAATATAGAGTAAATATGAATTTTAAATAATAAAAATAAAAAATATATTTTTTATTTTTTATTAGTTTTAAGCTAAGCTTCCACAATTATGAATCAAGCCCTAAAGTATGCACGTTTTAGAAAATTTATGATACCCGTGAGCACTGAATTAACACATATCTTATTGGATAAAACAAATCATATGAAAATTTTTCTAAAAATATATGTGTAATTAAGTCGACATTTGTGTTTTATGATGAATGTTTTATTTTGTGGTGGCCACTTTTTATAAAGTCAAATTTTCAATTCAGCATATTCCATTAACAAAGCATTATTCCTATTGTGTTCCTTCAATCTTCGTACTGTGGTGTGCTGTGATTGATTTTTTTTTTAATTATTGTTTTTAAATGAATAAAGAAAAAGTTCTAAATTGGGAGGGCGGAGATGAATTTTAAGTTAACATCATATCAGTAATAGGAACTAGTTCGATTGCAAATTGAGTTAGCTTGGAGATCGCTTATACACTGACGTCCTTTCGGTCTATCGGCACCGTACGTGTTCCTATAGGTACGACACAGTTGGACAGCACTGCAACAAGGCCTGTGATCACGGCAGGCCAACTGATGGGCCGTACTGGGCTGACTTCTAGGCCCAATGGACAGGAACAATAATGGCAGTTGGTAAATGGGCCGGCCCATTAGGCACTTGAGTTTTTTAATTAATTTTTTTTCAATTTTTTTAAAAAATTTATTTGTATGATATGTTCAAAATTGTAATTATCATATAAAATTTAAATTGAATTTGTTATTGTAGTTCAGACATGAAATATGATGTGATGCTTTAATTATTTTTCGAATCACACTACAACATGTGTTTTGATGTAATTTAATTAAACAATTTTAAATCCAATGAGAAACGTTTGTTATATTTAAATTTATTTCATGAATTAATTGTAATTGAGTCTGGATGCAATATGTTCTTTTAAAGTAGTTTTATTCAATGGCTTTCAATCCATTTACGTTTTGTCATATTCCGATTGGATTAAACTTTACTTCTAAACTACTTGTTACGTATCAAATTGTTTATATCAATACTATACAACTAATATTTAAGTATTTCCATCTCAAGTACTGTTATAGTATTTATCTGTTGGGTAATGGCTGCTTATTACTCAATTTGTTATTCAATCAAATCGATGAGTGACACATTACTTATTTATTTAGTTAAATTTAGTTGAAAATTATAGTTATCCTTCAAATTTGTTAACTTGATTTTACATTACAATGCATCATTCTACAGTAGTTGAATTCAACAACTTTAAATCTAATAATATTTATCGCAATGCAATTGAAACAAGGTTTTTTTATTAATCAGTATTAAAAGACACCAAATTATGATTCTAGCATTCATAAACTGTTGAATATACATGATAGCATTCAATTAAATATATATGTTAATGTTCATTTGAGTATGCATATATTTTAATTATTAGGATTTATGGAGCATGTGAATAAAAAAAAAGAGATTTAATGTTATTTATTTATGTGAATATTTAATATAGATTTTTCTAAAAAGTTAAGACCTTCCTAATTTATAGTGGGTTTCTCCAAAACCTGTTTGATTGTCGCCATCATCTTTCCGATCATTGCTGGGCTTCAGATTTTTATGCGTTCGATTGTAGATTATAAATTTTAGGGCTTTTGACAATTGTCTGCCTAGTGATATTGCTTCACATATTCCATTAACAAAGCATTATTCACAGTTCATGCTTTGTCCTGTTGTGATTAATTTTTAATTTTTTTTCAAACCAATTTGTAAAAACTTAAAATCATGGCCTATCTGAAATCAATTCGAGCGCAAATTGGGCTGGCTACATCCAAAATTGGATTAAAAAAATGAATAAATTTTTATTGCTTTAAAAAGACTTCATTTGCTCAATTGTTGGTTCTTTTTTTTTTTTCCTTCTTTATTGAAATTTAAAAGATTTGATCAAATTATTTCTATTAATCTACATCTAATCAGCTGATATCAATTAGTTTAGTTAGTAAAATTTCTTAATGTCATCACAGACTATTTGAATTTCAAACCCTAATCACATGAGACAAAGAAAATTCAATTTTTAGTTGTAAAATATATCCAATCGAATTTGACTAATCCATAAACGTAAAATTGTTGTCCTTAAATATTTTACAAATTAAAAAAGAAAAATTGAACTAACGTTTGGTTGGTTTCGGCACAAATACTTTTCAGCAATGAAAATTAATCAAATAATTTTCTTGTAACGAAAACAGTATGCTATATTGCATCGCATTCATCTAAAAATTATTTATTTGAGAGATATTCATCTAATAATTTGACAATTCCATTTGAAAAAAAAAAAAAAATCCAAAAGGATGCCAATGACTAATGTTGTGTATTTCCCTTGGACACGTTTGCGCAAGCTCGAACTTAGCCCATGGGGAAGTGGAAATCTGCTGAGATGCGCAATGTTCGGACACCATGGAGCAGTTAGAGGCCCAGGCCCGCAACCAATAATACCAATACTTTTTTTTTTTTTTCCCCGCGAGTAGGAGGTTTTAACTTTATATTAAATTGAGGCAATAAATAAATACATAAACTTTCCTCTCCTCCTCCTCCTCCTCCTCCTCCTCCTCCTCCTCCTTTTTGAATTTTAATATGAAAGATATATATACTTAGTTTCTCCTTCCTCCGTAGAGGTTTGTCGATATTCAAATTAGTCCCTCCTTGCAATTGAACTTATTTTTAATAACTCTTTCAAGATTAGATTAGAAAAAAAAAAATGACTGGGTCAAGCATTTAATTTGTACCATATAATAAAATAAGAACGGTGACTAATCTCATTAATTTTATTTAAAACATATTCAAAATGATAGAAAGTTCTGTGAAAATTGAATTTGTATTTTTTTGGACCTATCATTTATATTATTATTAAGCAAGCAAATAAAAACTATGATTTATTAGAAGATCAATTGACCATTTAGAACACATAGAGTATGCAATTGAGCAAACTATTCTGTACATCGTGTGAGAGCTATATAGCATTTGTAAAAGGATTATGTTAATGTGTAAGGCTTACAAATGAACATTTTAAAGAGATTTTAGCTATAACAAGTATAATAATATTTTCAACTTAAGTCCCAATATTATATATCACTTATTTATTACATGATGAATATAAAGGTCCCATTTGGGATTGAGGTGAAGCTACAGGTACTGTGAAAAAAAAGATATAATTATAAAACAAAATTAATAATAAGTAATAAATATAAAATTTTTTCCATCATATAAGTAAAAAATCATATTAATATATTTTCTAAACTATAGCAGCTAATGTTTACTAAACACTTTAGTGTTTTAATTTTTAAGATACAACTGTCCAATCTCAATCTCAAACAGACCCAGAATTATTTTTTACTTTATTTAACTATCCAATTGATGATTATCACAACAGTTGAGACTTTCTTAATTTATTCTACTATACATCAGTTGGAACTTACTTATTACTTTATTCTAATACAAGTGATTAAATTCTTGTATCCGCACCCAATTAATTTCTAATCCATTTTGTTTATTTGAAATTAATTGTGGAGGCCGCCCATTAATTGCGTTGTCGCACACAAGCCAGGTAACATTTTTGTAATTTTTTTTTTTAATGGTAGCCCTTCACTTTTTTCTTTATTTATCAATGTAATGATTTTGATCATTTTATGATAGTTTATGTTTGCAATTACTCAAAAAAAGCCGTATATGTTGTGTACTTTGAAAAGAAATGCTACATGTGTAGCCATTGTATACGTGATCTCTCTAAGTAGAAATTGAGCCCTTTTTCTTTTCCGAAAATTTCAATATCGAGTACTCCTTCAAATTTACAATTCTTATTTTTTGCCTCCGTAAAGTTTGTTGTTTTTACATTACGGCCCTAATTGTTAATTCTTAGTTTTGCACGTGGACTCTTCATCTCTTGTCGATTAGGTTGGTCCTCTGGCTGACTAGCTCACTTTAGCCCTAGGAGTGTTGGACGCTGAAAGTTACACCAATGATAAACAATGAAATAACGGAGTATTGAATTTTTTTTTTTTCCCTTAGTTTCATTTTCTTTCGTCCAATCAAGACTTTGATCTCTAAGTTGACAACTATCCAACTTTGACTGTATTAATTTGACCTCATTTGATCATCATTGTCATGGGAGCGTTTTATACAGCTGTGAGCTGTCATTCCCCATATGCCGTGGCAGCTATAGTCAACATCTCATCTCTTCTGAATGCTTGAAATTGAATGTGAGTAATCATCACTCGGTTCCCATAATAACTATGAAGAGGACATGCAAGGCTGTGACGTCTCATCTCAAGCAATCACAAATCTTTTATCTTGTAATCATAGTAGCTGGAAGAATTGGAATGAAAATGATTTTTGACTTCAGTAGTTAAATTATACTCTCGAAAGGAACAATTTAGTCGAGAAGTTACATATATTGTAAAAATAAGAATAATGATGATAATGATGATGATAATGATATAAAAATAAACGTTTACATAAAGATATGCGTAATGATAATTTAGGCAACGCTGCTGGCTGATCATGTAATGAAGAAGGATATTACTAGTTGTCCTTATTTGGTGAATCCACAACCTTAATATTATTTATAAATAATTTGATGCAATTGTATCACATGGCCGGTTACTCACTATATGATCGATGATGTTCTTAATGGATTTTTTTATATATACACAACTGAAGCGACTTATCATGAACATATAAGTGATGGAATGTGGAATCGCCTTTATGGGATTTGTGATTGCTTATCATAGACAGGCATATGCAAGTAAAATCGTGGCTCAATGAGGCAAAGAAATGGAAGAAAAAAAGAGCTGAGGGGGCAACAAATTCATATATCACAAACGTGGTTAGAGAATAAATAAGGAAAACTCTGAATAATTAATTAAACCAGTTACCTTGCTGCCATAATAAGAAAAAGGATATGGTAGAAGTAGAAACAAGCAAGTTTGGTTTTACCAATGTTTTTTCTCTCTCTTTTATATAAATCCCATTCAAAAAAATATTTAAATTCCGGAGACATCGGCTATTAATACTGGACAGTCCCACAACACCTTCTCCAAGTAACATAAGAGCAAAAGAAATATAATAGTACACAATTGAAACAAGAAAGCAGATGCCAAGAGGCAGAATACAAAATCAAAGCAGTTTTGCTAGCTTGGAGGTGTGAGAGAGTGAGAGACTAGTAGTAATAGTAAAAAGTGCGAAGTCCAAAGATTCAGATTTCAGCAGAAGCTCCAGAAATAAGAAAATATTAGAAGGTTCCAGGAATCAAGGGTCAGGATCATGTGACTAGACCCCAAGGTAAGGAGAGAAAAGAAAAGCACCGAAAAGAAAAGAGATCAGAAATATCCAAAACCACTTCACTTCAGTCTTCGTTTTTACACTATATAGTGTAAGTTGAGAGATCCCTCTGAGCCTTTCTTTGGCTGGTCAAAATCTAAAGCAGTGTTATTATTTTCTCGATACAAGCACAGTCTCAGTGCAAATGACAGTTCCTAGAGATGTTGTAAGCGCAAGAGGAAGAAGAAGAAGATGCGCCGGAGCTAAAGCTGCAAGTTTCTTCTTCTGGGTCATTTTAATTTTTTTTCAGTTAGGTCTGCTTTGTGCTCTGCATGATGATGAAACTGGTGCGTATAGTAGTTTTTCAGCAAGAAAAACAAGGTCTTTCAAAACAGAATCAACCTTCCATGCACCTCCTCCAAGCTTATCAGGTCTGTTGATGGACACAGAAGCAGACAATCCAGGCTCATCAGTATATGAAGACGACAAGAGAATAATTCACACAGGTCCAAATCCTCTTCATAACTAATAAGGCATAGCTAGGTTTGGTTTCTGTGTGCAGTATGTTAATGCCTAGCAGCTTTAGTTACTGTATTGTTCATTAATTTTTGTACTATTATTTTTGAATTAAGAGCTGAACGAGTGGAGAGCAGAGCATTGGCTTTAGCCTTTTTCAGTGATGTTTTAAAGAGTTTGGGGCAGTGTGGTGTAAGATGAAAAAAATACAATTAAAAAAAAAAAGGGTGGTGAAGGCTAGTGTTAATGCTCTTGTTTCTTTGTTTGCAGTATGTTGTTCTTCTGTACTCTTCCTGTTAACGTTAAAAATATTTAATGTGTTTGAATTTAATTGTAGTTACTCCAATATATCTACTTCTCTTCCATTTTCTGCAAAATCTTCCGGCCACTATTTAACCTTCTGTCTCTATTATTATTGTTGTCATTTTTCCTTTCCCTTTGAAATATCATGGGGATAGCAAAACCTAATTAATCCAACGAAACCACCTAATTCCCCCAAAATGATGTGCACGCAGCTCATAACTTGGACCCAAATCCTTGTTTTTTCTGTTCTTTTCTCATTTATTCTAATATCAAATCATTCACATTTCAGAAGCTGCTTATATCAATCAATCTTGAATATTATTCACATTTCTACTATAAAGACCGAATTTTTAAATTTAATTATGATATATGTCACATTCATTTTATGTATCATCAACCAACCATTCATCCAAGAGCCAAGATAATCCCAAGGTACTTTTCTTTACTACAAAATCCATCCTACACGGCAGTGTTGCTTTTTCCCTTCGGTTCCTAAAATAACAAAGACAGAAAAGAAGTCAAGTGAACACGGTGAAACTGAGGCATTTTTCACATTTTAGATTACTACATTAGGTCCCTACAGCTTTAGCTGTATCCTAGATGTGTCCACAATCAATTATCAAACCAGCCGGGTCTTGACCGTCTGATCAGCATACCAACTATCTTTAACAAGTTTGAGGCGGATGTATGGTAAGCTCAGAAGCAGCAGAAAAACCGTTGGTCTTGCTTTAAATTATAAGACATGCAGGCCTCAAGAGAAATTCAAAGAGTCTGTGATTGATTATTCCTAGGCACCCCAATCCGGTTTAACTATTTTCTCCTTCTTGACTTAAATGCGTCCATGTTTCTCAATGAGGATGCCTGTCCTACTAGGCTAACACGCTTTCTCAAGGCTGATAGGACCCTGCAACCCCCCAACACATATTTAATGGCGGCATTACTCTATTTTAATGTTTGCTACAAGATTTTGAGAACCGCATAATGTTTTTGGGCACTCCTAGTCAGCAATCAATTCGTAAATATGGTTCCCAATTCTCTTCAAATGCCAATCATACCCCTATCATTCCAATAATAAGAAATGTAATTACATATATGTACAATTACTTGTTTATGTATTATTTGCTGTCCCAGTGTCAGCCATTGACAAAACAAAGTTCATGATCTCAAGGTGAGATCTATAAAGAAGCTTTGGAAACTTCCTTGGAATTCGCTTTGTCAGCCCTTGAAATGGCTGGAGAAAAGGGGCAGATATCTCTTATATTAATAATCTAATTTTATAATTTTATTTTGATGAGTTCAAAAGATTCTGTGCAAAGTATGAGAAATGATGTGAAAGATTTCATAATAATATGTGCAACAAGACGGGGAAATAGTATTTCCCCATGAAATGAATGTTTGCTTGGAGCCATAATGATGCATTTAAATCTCTGCAATGAGTTAAAACAAAATGTGATGATGAATGAGACTAAAACTAGCCACCTCATTTCTCTCTCTTTGTAAACTTCCATGGAACGTACTCTTGTTTATTGCTTCCACCCACCAAGCTTCTGGCACCACAATGAGCGTATTCAAAATCTTCTTTGGTTTTATATTTCCATTGCTATCACCTGTTTGGAGTGCACGATCTTTTAAAGTGTCCCACAAACGGTCCAAATTTGTCAGCTGGAATGGCTAAATTCATTGCAACATCAACCACCTAAAAATTTTTGTATTAATGTTAATCAATGTAGGTCGTATTCCTGCTTGTTCTCAATAACGTACTATGCCACGGATACTGTTAATTTCCACTGGATATTTTTATTTCAATTCTTCCACACAACAAATTGAAGAATTAAGAAAGGAAAAGGAAAATTTTCGTGTGCTAATTGTGCCTACTTAGAAATCTTTGATAAGAACGTCAAATATTGTGTGCATTCTGCAGAAGTTGCAGAAGAAATGCATCAATCTAATTAAGAGTTTCAATTCCAGAACTACCAGCCGCCTGTCTATCAATGATTTAATTATGTGGAATAAATATATGGTCAAGCAGCTGCTACAGTAAATATTGACCATTTGCACTATCATACAAATACGTAACAACAAAATATCAGGCTGTAAAGGCAAAGCTCTTGGAGTTTGTATCATACGTAATTCACTCCAAAGCCTACTTGAAGTTTATTTTAGAGTGTGGCAGAACTGAAAACAATAATTTGACCGGTGCTGCTTCGAGTTCTCTCAATTTTTTTAATTACTTTTCGTGTTTATACGGCCATGTAAAGACACTTAAAATAAATAGTTTTCGTACTTTGTAGTGAAAGAGGCCAAGGGGATGGACTGGAAGACTAAAGTGATGAGCAGTTTTATCCGATCATAGATAATAATAAACGAAGCTTAAGAGACCTTTCCGTGAATTAGTAATTACTACACACATGAATGCTTGTATTCTAAGAAAAGAAAGATAAGTGAAAATGTGAAATGGAGCTCTGAATTTCAACTTTAAAGTGCAGAACCACCATTTTCAGATTGCTCGTGTGTCATTATGCTGGTGCATGAGCAAGAGTAGAGATGGCCAATGGTTTATACCGTACTAGTTCGGCTTATCAAAAGAAGGTCCATGCGGACTCATGCTCTTACCGTGCTACGCCCACCATATGATTTGTGTCATGCAGTTGGTCGTGCCTTCAAAAAACATGAAAGTTTTTTTTTTTTTTAAGAGGGTATGTCAAGTTGCTGGAGTATTTTTTTTTTTTCAAGATCATATACTTTTTTTGGATCCATGTGTCATTAATTAAATTTAATAGAATCAAAAGTTAAAAACTCAAGCGTATATTCAATAATAATAAATTAATAGTAATAGCTTTTCAGAGTATGATAAAATTTGGACCAACTCTTCAATTTTTATCTTATTAAGTGTTTTTTTTCTCATTTTATTTTTTACTTGTAAAAGGAGCATTAATTATTAATCAAAACAATCAATTCAAAATTGCTGTAGTCTAGTTACAAGCAAAATTCTCAAATTCCTACCAACCACACCATAACTATAAATGAAAAAAAACTCTCTAAAATCAATTTGTGATCAACACATAAAGTTTGAACTTGGGCTCTCTCCCCCTTCCCCGACAAAGATTTACTCCAAGCTCTATCCCATGATGTCGCATTGTTTCCATAAAAACTGATTGAAACAAATATAAAATGGGCTAAGGCAGCCCTTCTGAAAAGCCCAGAAAAATTTATTGGACCCAGTCTGATATACCCGTTTGAGACCTCTACATTTAGGAAAAGTTTAATTTGCCATGTGCGTTAATAGCATTGCCTTTTTCATGAATCCAACAAAAGTGGAGAGGTGGATAATTTTCAGATGAATTTTTTAATCTCATGTCTCTCCTAAAATGTGAATTGAGGCGACTTTATATTTTCAACTTAAAAGACATAGAAATATCAAATTCGCTGCAAGCAACGCAACAATAAAAGGTTAAAAGCTGAAGGCAACTCCTGAAGATATGACAACGTGTTCCTTGGTTCATGGTTCATACAAGCATAAGGTCACTCAGAATACGCCGCCCGCTAACGCCTCACCTGTTCTGTTGTTCTCCGCGAAAATGCCAATGGACAAAACCAAATAAAATTATTCTGATACGACTAATTAGTAGTCGTCGTTAGAAAAAAAGAAAAAAAATAAAAATAAAATGAAACTGCGGTACTGCTCCTTCTCCCTTTTGTCATATTCTCCCCGTTGTTATTTTTCTTATTTTGCCATTATTATTAAAATGCGTTTATACTGAGACTTTGAATCTGTAGTTTTATGACTGATGGTCTATTACCCAACCTCATACACAATCATCCAATGAAGATCCGACACGAGTATCACACTCACGCCAATCGCCAAAAGATCTGAAACTCTTTTGCTTACGTGGTAGCATCCAACTGGTCATTGACAAGATCTCCGAAGAGAGAAGCGGGGAGAGAGAGAGCTGGAGACCGCTCTCTCCCGCAGTCTCAGACTCAGTTTCTAAACTCAAGATATGGCCACCACGGCTCCGGTCTCTCTAACTCTATCAAGATGGTCAACGAAGATAGCTTCAGATTGCTCGACGGCTGAACTCTCTACTGTTCCCTCCAATTCGTCTATTTTCATCTGCTGCCAGTGCCACCGCGTTAATCGACCTCATTTTACCACTTCTGCTTTGCACGACTCCTCTTTTTCTTCTGTTGCTTGCACTAAATCAGTTTCGAGACCGAGAAAGTGGATTGATTCCGATACAGCTTGCAGCTCGAAACCAAATACAGTTGCTTGTTACAATTCAAAAAACGACGTTACTTCGGTCTCCAACTCCAAGGATGGAGTTCGAGCTCGGAGTTTCAAGTCTCTCTTTGGAAAGCGATCTCTTTGGCGCAGGATATTATTTGCCTCTAAGAAAGTTAGGAGCATCATTCTCCTCAATGCCATCACCGTTGTTTACGGTAAGCCTCCTTCTGCTTGGTTGCCAAGAAAATTGAGGAAAATGACTGGTTTTGGTCAATGAATTTTAGTTAAGTTTATCAATATTTTTCATAGTCAATTAGGCAGGCATCATGGATGCATTTGCACTCGTGGTTGCCTGCATTCATTCATTTTAAGTCTGGCAAAATGATATATTTCTCTCTCTAATTAACTAACTGGCATCATGAATTTAGTGCCCGTGTATTTTTGTTCATTCTAATTCATCCAGTATCTACTGCTCGCAATTTTAACTTTGCTTCCCTTTCCTCTTGTAGCTAGTAACATTCCAGTTATAAAAGAGGTTGAAGCGATCACAGATCCATCAGCCTTCACTGTTGTCAGATTTGCTCTGTCTGCAATCCCATTCATTCCGTTTGTTGTGCAAGCACGAGATGATGTTCATACCCGAAATGCTGGGTTTGAATTGGGTTTGTGGGTTAGCCTAGGATACCTAATGCAGGCACTTGGACTTGAAACTTCCGATGCTGGACGTGCCTCGTTCATTTCAATGTTCACTGTAAGTTTTTTGATTAATCTGTTAACTTTATCAAAGAAAGATCCCTGCTGTCTGCAGTGCTTCAAGGGTACATTTATGGCATATTTTACCTGAATTTATCAGGTAATAGTTGTTCCCTTGCTTGATGGTATGTTAGGAGCAATAGTTCCTGCTCGTACCTGGTTTGGTGCTGTTATGTCTATCTTAGGAGTTGCATTGCTGGAATCCAGTGGATCTCCTCCAAGTGTACGTGTTCTTAATTATGAGCTGTTTCTCTGTTCGCATAAGTTTCTTAGTTTATTTGATGATGAACCAACTGTATGCATTAGTATTCTTTCAAAGACTTAAAACTAAATATAGCTTTCATCTTTCTTCTAATAATATGTTCTATGACAATTCAGGTTGGAGATCTGTTAAACTTCTTAAGTGCAGTGTTTTTTGGAATCCATATGTTAAGAACGGAGCACATTTCGAGGAGCACGAATAAAAAGGACTTTTTGCCCCTCCTAGGATATGAGGTTAGTATATTCTAAATATGCTTTTAGTTAAAACCGTGCTGTGTTTGTCTTTGTGCATAGGTTGATCAATGTTATGCATTCAGGTATGCGTTATTGCTCTGTTGTCAGCGGTCTGGTATTTTATTGGAGGCTCGCTTGGTGGCACCCAGGGTTCTGACCCATCATCTTGGACGTGGCCTATGTTTTGGGATTGGATGGTTGCATTTCCATGGATACCTGCACTTTACACAGGCATATTCTCAACAGGGTTATGTTTATGGATAGAGGTATTGAAATTTCCCGTGGAGAGAAGATTTTTGTGCTAGATTCTACATAATTCTAAGATTTAGTAATTTAGAGGCTTTGGGTTGAGGGTCCTTGTATAGTTGATGATTAATTGCAGGGTGAATATTTAGCAGTTACAAGTATTTACTTGTGCAGCTTTTGCAAATTCAGGATACTTCACCCTGTGTTAAGTTGCTCGATTTTAAGTTTTGAGGATTAAGATTTTCTAGATCACTTGTTTCTTGGGAATGCATATATTATTAGGATAACTGAAAGAAGTTTTATATAAGCCTGTGAACTCTGATATAGGTTTTGATTTATGATCAACTATCATTTATTTTGGTCTGGAAGGTGTTTTGCTCAGTTTTATCCCTTCTCTCTCACTTCTTTATTCTTTTATGGGGCTTTTATTTCTTCTCTCCAGTTTTTCCAAATTCACTGTACATTGCTATTTTTCTGAATCAGCAGCAGAACCTTGATTTTCCTTCCTAACTCCAGTTTTGTCAATCTCTATTAAACACCACATAGTACTCCTCCCCACCACTTCCTCTTACAGACACAGCAGTTTAGAAGTTAGAACCACGTATAATTGCTATCCTGACCAACAGTATCAGACTAATTGATTCTCTACTGGCCTCTTTTCTTCCCCCTCCAATTTTTCATCTTTTCAGCCTGTTTCTCTATCTGAATTCTAATTTCTTATTTAGTTAAGAGCTTATAGTCGTATTTCTACTAACACATAGCCAGTCTTTTCTCTTCATTTCTAATTTCGAAGCCGAATCTGTCAGTGTTGATCAGCTCATCCATCTACAACCACTGCATTGTTCTTTTACAAGATAGACCTGTATATCTAATGTACATGCCACACACTTTAGGTATGTTCTTTAAGGTTCTGGTGAGAAAATTCAAGTTTAAAGGAAGTTTTTGGGCATTTTGGTTCACATTTTCTTCTCATTCTCTCTTATGATGATATCATTCTATCTCTGCTACTCAAATTGGCTTTCTGAGCGCCTTTGACTTCATGGAAGCCTTAAGTTGTATATTGGACTGACGAGGCAAAACCCCCCAGCTTTCAGAGTAATGTGTTTGGTAATGATTGTCCTTATGTCTTTTCTATGTACCATTATACCTTAACTCATTATTTTGGTCTTTCTCATCTAGTTTTAGTACCCCAAGGAAAGCTGTAAATTCCAATGGTCTTTTCTTGTTTGTATCTTTAGTCATGTGCTTCTGAGTTTTGGTGTTTATTTTTGTAAATTGAGTTACTTTGAATGAAGGGGAAAAAAAATAAGAAGAAAGGAAACATCTGGACAATCTCACATTCCGTATTTTCCACCCATCTAATTTTAGTATCCTGACAAAAGCTTTAAATTCCATAGATCTTTTCCTGTATCTTTAGTCCTATGCTCCCAAGTTTCGGTTTTTAACTTGTAACTTGAGTTACTTTAAATGAGAAAAAATAAAATAAGAAAGGAAACATCTGGAAGATCTCACATTCCATATTTTCTACTAGTAATAAAACATTTTTAATTAATCTTTCCATATGAAACATATTTCTGGAAGTTTTTTTGGTAATAAACTAGTTGACTTTGCAGATGGCTGCAATGCGTGATGTGTCAGCAACAGAGACAGCAATAATATATGGATTGGAGCCCGTCTGGGGTGCTGGTTTTGCATGGTTCATCCTTGGTGAAAGGTGGGGTGCAACTGGTTGGCTTGGTGCTGCTCTTGTGCTAGGTAAGAGTGGTTTTCATTTCTTAAATTTTACATACAAAATTGGATATGCCTGTAGTCATATTCTTTCCTATTTGTCCCCTTCTCAAATTTGTCAAATTTATTTTCCTCTGGATTAAATGTGGCCGGTTTCTGTGACTCTCTTCTGTTGTTTGCCTGCTGCACCATGATAACAGTAAAAACACTGAAGGATCATATCTATTTTTTGAGGGGATGGAAAATATCACCCCAATGCATTTATACAGTGTTAAATGATCATACACAAGTTTGAAGAAAATCAGATTTTTTTTTTTTGGCACACAACAATTTGACTCAGACCAGTAACTGAAGTCTGAGTTCAATTACCACCACAACTACTCTCCACTCTTTAACCTCTACCATAAAACCCGATGGCATCTTCAAATTCTGAATGAGGACTTCTCCTTTCAAAATCGAGGCATATCTATGTGCATCTTATTGGTGTGCTGACAAGTGTTTTCATCTCCATGTAGTTGGAAGCTTAACGGTGCAGATATTTGGGTCATCATCTCCCAGCAATTGCAATGAGGATGAAAAGAGAAGTAAGAAAGCAGATCAAAAACTAGAATTGAACAAGCAAAATGGTTTCTCCACCTCTCCAGTTGCTGTCACTTCCAGAGAGGATGCTCCTAATCTATTGAAAAAGTAAGACAAATCAGTTGCAACTCCTGTCCCCATTGTTTTCCAAAAGCTGAATTTTGTAAGCCGGTAGGCTTTCATCCATACATGTGTGTGTGTGTGCGCGCGTGTGTGTGTAAATACTCAATTATATATAGAGGAATAGAAAACCTAAGAAGTTCAGTATATCAGTTATCGTCTCTACTTTGGTATGTTAAAGAAGCTTCTATATGAATGGTCAAAGAGTAGCAAATGCTGGTGGGGGTTGATTATTGGCTCGAGTCCATCTCAATTGCCCAGGATACTAATAATATACTATTATGCCTGCATACCCATCTAGCTTATCAACACTAGTAAAGCAGTTGAAGGTGGTTATCACCACGCCTCATTGACACAAAGGATAGCAAGCTACTAATTGTAATGACATTAGATACGAGGAAGAATCAAACTATAATTATTGTATCCACTGTTCTGTATGACACTTGAGATTTGTAAAATATCGTAAGTTCTGGCTTTCTGTGGAATTATTTATTTATGAGGATACAGTCCTCTCCAGTAGATACTAGATAGTATGTTTACTCCGACCCTCTCATTCTCTTCCAGAATTCAACAGAAGTTGGAAATCTAAATCCATTTTGCATTAAGGTGATAACAAATATAGGCAGAATTCAGGCATTCACACCTATCATTCATGATTGTTATTTCGACTTGTTGAAGATTAATTGCAAATACGATATTTTGCTGATGTTTGTGCTTTTTCTTATTAACTACCGTGATTATTTCGTGTGTTAAATCTAAAGTTCGTATGAGATCTCTCTCTTCTTTAACTTTCTTAATTTCTGATGATGGATCCAATACTGTGGTCATCTCATATTTTTGAGATTTCATATATAGATCATAATATCATATGGCGTTACCATTGATGTCTAAGGCTCCGTTTGGTACAACTTATTAAATAGAGTTTATACCAATAGAGTTTTTGGAAAAAAAATCATTGGGTGTTTGGTTATCAATTAAAAAAGTATTTTTTCACCATTAAACTGTTTGGTTGTATAAAATAAAAAGTATTTTTGTGTAATTAAATTACCAAAAATAATATATATTCATAATTATATAATATGTAATAAAATACATCTAAGTTATTAATTAATAAAAAAAATTAATTCAATCATTTCTTTAATTTTCAAAATAAAAAATTACATCATTGATATATCCTTCCAAACAAATAATATTATCCAAATTAAATATCTTTACTAAATTGTTTATTTCACTTTCGTCCTTTTGTCGCTTGCAAAATTGTGAATCAATTATACGATCTGTGGTAAGTAACGGTCATTATCAGCACTGATTTTATGACCTATTTTTGTAATTTTATGGAAAGCCGGCGTGGCTCAATAATTATAGTATAAGAGTTGGTGTTGATCGCTTATTAAGTTCTAATTAATAGCACATCCGATGCTGTAGCTTTTCTGTATTTTTTTAATCTTTTTTTACTATTATTATTATTATTATTATTCCGCGTGAATTGTTTTTTTTTATTTAAAAAAAATCTCTAACTTCTATTAAAATCACTCTACAGATAACGCGTCGTGGTGGGGGAAAAGTGTTTTTAAATATTTTTTAAATCATAATCTAATTAAATTTTGTAAATCTTAAGAAATTGACATCGTTTTGAGTTTTGACCATCGGTTAGATTAAAATCATATTTGGCCTTCCCAAATGAAAGAACACTTCTCATGGTGACTATAAAAATATATTTATATGACTCGCAATCTTCTTTTTTTTCTGTATTTATATATGAAGAGATATTGAAAAATATAAAATAAAAGAAAAAGAAAAATCTCTCGAAGAAAGTTGAATTCAAAATCGCACTTCCTCAATTGAGATTGATATCTTCGTAGATGCTATTAAATGTATACATTTCATGTCGAATCACCTACCCATCAGAAAAGAAATAAAAGAAGAAAATATATTTCTTGTAAGAATCGTCATTTCTTAAAAAATATAAACCATTATCTCATGGTAGTTGACATTTATGTTATTCATCATATATTAATCAACAGCTGAATTGATAATTGCACCTGCCCAAGTGATCTACTTTGACCCCCTCACAGTGCTTAAATCACATGATTCACATTGAGTCACCCGTAGTACTTTAATAACAATGCATTATCTTTGTAGTTTAGCTGCCTACTTGCCTTATGAGAATCTGATTTATTTTTCTATTGAAAGAGAACGGGCAATCTGTTTCGGATTTATTAAACTTTATCCATGCATCAATTTATTAGCAGTTGGCATCGAGGATTATAAGATATATTTCCAAGACATGCCAATTAGTTATTAGGGAGATTGTGCTCCTACAGCAATTTCAGTAATCTCTCGTAATACAAAAAAAATTTCTTTGACACAAAGTATAAATGGAGAAAAAAAGATAAATAGGCCATTTACTTAATATTTATTGGCTGTAATTTATGTTGTTGTAATCGTTGTGACAAGTACATATGCATTTAAGATTAATTTTTTTTAAAGTTCTATTTAATATTATTTTAGTTTATAAATAATAAAAAGGATTACAATAAATAAAATTATTTTCTTATTTTTAGTATTAACATTTTTAGCTTTTATTTAATTTATCTAATTTATAAGAAATATGAATAAAAATATATTTTTTAATAAGAAGGCTAATAAAAGAATAATAAGGAGGTAAGTGATAGATAGAAAGAAAGAAAATGATTAAATCGACACTTTATCTTTAGATTGACACATTTTAAAGATTCGTGCGATGATTATGATTGAGGATGGATGGATGCAATAATACACATTAAATAATCATTAATCTTAATCAAATAGATAATAATGGCTAAATTAATAAAAGATACTTTTAAGATTGTGACTCTATATAAAGAGAGGGTAAATCATCCTCTCAATGCACTGCCTTCTATATACTCGTTAATTCCTCAAAATATCAATACCTTGTGGTAATTAAGTTTCTAGTAAGACATACGGATATGGCTCTAGTTGGTAAGATAGAGAAACAAATAGAAATCGAAGTACCAGCTGAGAAATTTTACCATATTTGGAAAAAGCAGAGCTACCACGTCCCGACCGCATCTCCGGCAAACATTAAGGCTGTTGACGTGCACGAAGGGGAGTGGCATCACCATGGTTCTGTCAAGCTCTGGACATATACTGTTGGTAATTAATTAAGCAATCCTGTCTTATAATTTGATTTAATTTAATTTGAATTATATATTTTTCTAACTTGTATACATATGATTACGATGAACAATATTTAAACATGCATGCAGAAGGAAGAACTGAGACATTTAAAGAGAAGGTAGAGCACGACGATGCAAATATGTCAGTGACTCTTATTGGCCTAGAGGGAGATGTATTCAAGCATTTCAAAAGCTGGCTCCCGGTTTATAAAGTTTCTCCAAAAGCGGATGGCAGTGCTGGCAGCGTCGCAACATGTAGCATTGCGTATGAGAAGCTAAACGCTAATGTTCCAGACCCAGTTGCGTATGTTGATTTTATGGTCAGCATTACTAAAGATGTTGCTGACCACATTACCAAGGGATAAATAACACATGGTAAAAAAATCAAAAACGGCATATCCTTTTTCTACAAACATATTACCTTGCTTGCTGTTTGTTTAATAAAGATACTTGAGACCCTCAAGTTGTTAGTTGGGTTGCTTTCAATTTGGCATATATATATATATGTGTGATCTGAGTGTGTATATTGTGTGATAGATAATCGTGATGTTAATTAGTAGTGTGCTTTGGAACTAGTACTGCATGCGGTGTTTGAAGTTTGTAATTGTATGGTGTGTTCAGATTATTAATAAATAAAACTGGCAGCATCCGCCCGCGGCTGCTCCCTGCTTCCTTCATGAAACATGGTATTAATTGCGATTGTTTTGGGGATCTGTATTTGGTGTTCCAGATTATTAAAAGCATCCGCCTCCGGCTGCTGGCTGCCCCGCCTTCATGAAACATGGTATTAATTGCGATTGTTTTGGGGATCTGTAGTTGTGATCGTTTCTCATATGCGTAGATTGATTATATAAGACTTGGAAAATCTTTTGGTCCTCATTTATTTTGATTTTCATTTGATGGGTAGGCACGTTATTGTTACTTGGACTCACCATAATCAACATACCCTCCTAAAGTTCCAAATAAATGAAAGAAAATCGAGATTTGGATTACCATTTTTGCCGACACGTACATACGCGTGTGTGTGTGTATACGCACAAACATTATTAAAAGGCAATATTTATTTTTTCAACGGCGTGCTTGTCTGCGCAGCACCAAATGAAAATTATTAATGTATCCCATCAGTGTAGTAATTAACACAACAATTATTGAAGCAATGGTTGATTGCATTTTCTATTTTCAACATTATTTCAGAAATTTTAATTACGTACCTGTGCTATTATTATATGTTGTTCCGATAATGCGAGCACGTGACAAATTTATTAGAACTGGACCGGCCTGATATTTATGATGGCCTCGTGTTAGGCTATGTGGAACACATATTCTGTTTAATTGTAATATTTATAACACGCGTGGATGAATTTTCCGCCAAAAACTGTCCATGACTCCATGCAATAGGAAAATTCAAACTCGTGGGGGTAGTAATGCATCTATTAGCATTTAAGATTGGGATAGCAAAATTATCCCCCAACTCAAAAATCTCCCCAAACTCAGCTCATTGCGGTTAATTTTGTGGGTTGTAGGGGATTTGGTGTTTCAAACCAAGACTTGTTGCCAATTACCGAGTGAATTTGGTATTAAACAAAAAATATCATTGGATACTTCTACAGACATCCACCAATCCATATTTTTTATTTTAATAACAAAAGTTACATTAAAAAAATTTAATCATAAATATATGTAAGTTAAAGTTCTTAATCCTAAACTTAAACTTATATCACAACAGCGTACATACTTACACACACGAAAAAAAAAGATTAATAACTAGAAATCTTTTTCATTTTTAAGTTTAATTTACTAATATTTTATTTTAATTGATTGATTTGGCTTGTTTTACTTTAATGACTTCAGCTTAATGATTGCTTGCTAAAGTTATATTTTAATTTGTTTAGTTAATTGTTAACAATAATTGTACGAAATTTACTTGTTAATATTATTGATAATACTTTTATATTATTTAAAAGATGGAGCAATGCATTGCTGTTAATGATGATGATTTGCTTATAACAGAAATATATTTTATTAAATTAATATATTTTGTGAATTTGTTTAATGTTGAAATTTTAATTCCTCATTTACATTAATAAAATATAGAATTGAGTATTGTATGCAGATTTTTTAAAATCTTGTTATAAATTTATAGTTTGAATTATGTAATGTATTTTTTTACGTATTATCAAAAGTATTTTTTAATATTTGTAATTTTTAAATGAAAAAACCTGTAAAAAATCTTCTGTAAGTTGTAAGTAGGTTTGATAATTGTAAAAATCCTCAGCGGGTGGATTTTTTTGAAAAAATAAGAACCCATTGGGAGTTGTGGGTGAATTTGTTAATTTAATTTTTTTTTCAGGAGGGATTCAGTAATGACAAACTCACATGACACCCATTGCCATCCTTATTTAAGAGCATCCGCCAAGCTCATTTCCTTTTCAAGCAGCTTGCAAATCAAGAGCTATTGCTGCTATATATTCTGTTCAAATATTTTCCCAATTATAATAGAATATTAATATGGCTTTAGTTGGTAAGATGGAAACTGAAGTGGAGATCAAATCTCCTGCTGATAAGTTCTACAACACATTTAGCAGCAAGGCACATACGGTGCCAAACATGTCTCCCGGTAATTTACACGGAGTTGAAGTTCATGAAGGTGACTGGGAGAGCCATGGCTCTGTCAAATCCTGAACTTTTTCTGCAGGTATACATGTCAACGGCGTGTTCTAACCTCACTTAACCTGCATGTTTAGTATTATATTATGAAGATCTTCCTAGATTGTTTTTAGTGTTAAATTAATTAGTTATAATCTTCTTTTTTCTTTTTCAATTTCTAAAATTGATCCCATAGCTAAGACTCTGATTGGTCTGCTCATTTACACACACACACACACACAGCGCATTGAAAGGGCATGTTTTTTTTTTATTTAATTAGTTTTTTCTCTCTCTTCTTATGATATGGCAAAGATGGAACAGTTGAGAAAATGAAGGAAAAGGTTGAACTAGACCCAGAGAACAAGACGGTTACCATGGTTGTGATTGAGGGAGATTTAATGAAGCATTTTAAGAGCTACAAAGTGATTATTAAAGTCATTCCAAAGAGTGAAGGTAGCTTGGTCAAATGGATTTGGGAATATGAAAAATTGCAGGAGGATGGCCCAACACCAAGCAAATATGTAGATTTTGTGACTGATCTCACCAAAAATATTGATGCACATCTTCTCAAGGAAGAGCAGAATTGATGTCTTTTGGGAGCTCTACATATATATATATAGCTTGGAATATTGTATGCAATAAATTCCAAGAGTATGCACTAACGAAAAATAAAATTGGGTTATGTGATCATGTGAGTATCTGTATTGTGTGGGCGATGATGATGTCAATTAGGCCGTGCTTTGGAAATAGCTCTGCGTTGTTTGAAGTTTGTAGTTGTATGGCGTGTTCAAATTATTAATTAATAAGATTAGCATTATCTGAGGCTTATCTCATCCGGCCGGGATGTTTTTCTGTGTTTATATTTCTCATTATAAACACATGTTCAATTTTAGTGTTTCTTTAAAAACATATGCGGTGTACAAATTTGGTAAATCTTAAGAGATTTCTTGATAACGTTGTGATAGATACATGTACAAGAAATTTCATGATGAATCACCTATTAATACATAATTTAAAAAAAAAAAAGAGAAATAGAAGAAAATGATAAAATTATTAATTGTATCAACTCGAACAATTTTAAATTATTAGTGAATCACAATATTGTTTTGGTACATATACAAAATTGATAATTTTTTTTTTAAATGTATTTCTTGAAATTGATTTTATAATCACTCCGTACAGTGGGAGTCGTTTGATTAACATTTATGTTAACGTAACATAAAATAGCATCAAAGGCACATTTGGTAAATCCTAAAATTTACTTTCTTATTCATCAAATAATAAGAGGTATATAATTTTATGAAATTTCAAGTTGAATCACCATATGGTCAGATCCGTCTGATCCATATATGATATATCTATGTTGATGATTTGCAATATCACTGGATTTTAAATACAGCATTGATAGGTGCACAAATTAACACAAGACCAACATACCGTCACTATATAAGTATAACTCAACTGAAAAAAAAAAAAAACTACTGTAAGGCAATTTTTTTTTTTTTTTTGTCTTCTATAGGTCTTGGTCCAATTTTTGTATTATTTTAAGTACAAACATCTTTATTCTTTTAAATGAGAATCCGACTTCGAGAACTAATAATTATGAGACATTTTTATAGAGAATTTATAATAAATAAAAGATATATAATAATGGGGAGATCAATGAAATTTGCTAAATACTTAGCAGCTTTAATTTTCGGAGGATTTTAAAATAATGTCTCTGTAAATTATTTGTGAGAATCATGGTTATATAGAAATGGAAAGAAATTCTTTAATATGTGGATAAAAGTATGTAGCAAGCTCCGCAACGCCAGTCCTCACTATATCCACATGAAGACAGTTGATGTTCATGAAGGTGACTGCAACACTGCCGCCTCCCCCGAGCAAGATTTGGAACCATACAATTGGTACAATTGTTATTGGAAGCCTGACGCTAATGTTCCAATTAATTACGCAACTATTGATTTATCTAACAGGAGGTGGCCTGAAACCAATCATTAAAGTTACTCCAGAAGCAAGTACTACACGTGTGTTGAATCTGAGAAACTAAACGGCGACGTCCCAGTTTCCGAATGAATATTCGGATTTTATGGTTAACGCCTTAACGGTACTCTAGAGATAAACGCTTCACATATTCTTGGCACTTTCAACCATCTATAAACTTAAGTGTGTTTTATCTAATTTTATGAAAATAAATAATCCTTCGTTCGTTATCTTTTAATTTTACCCTTATTTTCTTAAAAATGAGGACTCTCGTTCTAAATTTCTCTCCCGAAATATCAGATTTAAACGCAGTGGATGTTCCTTCCAAAGGGTCCGACTGTCCGACAATGCATGCATGTCACGACAATTGAGCGCCAGCCCGTCTCGACAATTTTGCCAGCCCTTCTGGGCTCTGGCCATCATTTTATGGCCCTTAATTAATTGCCGCGTACAGAAGGAAATTATTAGCCACAAACTCTTGGTTGTTACAAAAAATAATACAACATTTTTAAGTTGTATCATTCATTCAACTTAAATTTACAATTTGTATGATTCATTCACTAAGCCGTTAGCCTGTGTTAGAAAGTAGTGTCGTCACAAGGCTAATTTAAACATTTAACGTGCTAAATAAAAATACAAAAAAAAATTATCAATCATTCATCTTAAGTTTGCTATGCTATTAAAAATATTACAAAAGTTAAAATTTATTCAATTTTTCACCTTAGATTTGTAATTTGTATCAACTATCCACTAAAAAGTTCACCATTGTTTCAAATTGATGACGTCAAAAGGGTAATTCAGATATTTAACCTGCTAAATACAAAATAAAATAATAGTTTAAAATACAAAAGTAAAAACAATATTGTTTGTAACCAATATTCAGTTAAATACACTGAAACATCTATTTTTTCCTAATTAAAAAATTCTAATTTGTCTTCTCAATTAAATAATCAAATTAAATCCAACAGTTATCCTAAACCCTTATTCATAAACAACCAATCAATCTATTCTTTAAATTCAATTTCAGAGTTTAAAAAATAAATTTTATTTTATTATTAAAAAAATAAATTTTTCATTCATGGAGTTTTTGCTCTGTAGAGCATCATCCTTCTCTAGCTCTTATTATGAGAAGACTAGTGTTTCAAAAAACGTGGTGAATTCAGAAGAATTCATTATTGAAGATTTTAATAAAGCAATTGACAATTGGGATTTACCAAAGGTTTCTAAAGATAAGATTTATAAAATGAAAAAACTTGATTTCTTAAAGACTGATTGTGTTATAAAGACAGAATAAAGAGATATCACACTTTCAAAGCCATTTGAGACAATTCAATTGTTTTCTGAACATTCTTTAAAGAAATTAAAAGAAAAGAATTTTAATTATGTTCACATCGACTTTAAGAATAGGAATAGAATAGCAAAGCCTTTACATGATAGATTAATAAAGAATCCTGTTGCATGGTCGGAAGATCATACTAAAATTGTTAGACAAATAAAAAATCTTGTTAAAGATATTCCTTGTTTATCCCTTGCAACTTGTTTATCCCTTGCAAATCCCGCATTACCTAAAATTGTTGAAACTGATGCCTCAGATTTAGGTTATGGTGGGATATTAAAGCAAATTGATAATAATAAAGAGCAAGTAGTTGATTTTGATATTGAGTTTATTAAAGGAGATATAAATTCTCTTCCTGATTTTTTAACCAGGGAGTTTCTTCAAAACAGATAATGCTAGCAAAAAGAAAAGACAAAGGGAAAGGGATCTTCAAAGACCTTGTGTCCCAAACACCTTCTAAAGCCTCCTGATTTTATACAAAGAAAAATTTCTGATTTTAAAACTTTAATTGAAAAAGAAATATGTGCTGATTTACCAACTGCATTTTGGAACAGAAAACAACATTCGGTAGATTTACCGTATGAACATTCTTGCGGACTATTGATCTGTTCTAAGTCAGATCTGGGTCCAAAGGCAGACTAGTTTCTACATCGATCTGGTCTAATAATGCCCCGTACCAATTAAAATTGTTTATTAAAACCTTTAATATTGAAATTATTCTTGGACACTCACACACACTGACTTTAATAAAAAAATAAATTTTATTTTATTATTAAAAAAATAAATTTTATTTTATTATTAAAAAAATAAATTTTATTTTATTATTAAAAAATAAATTTTATTTTATTATTAAACAAATAAATTTTATTTTATTATTAAAAAAATAAATTTTATTTTATTATTTATGGCGCAAGGCAAAAATTCCCTTGAACTCAAGGTTAAGGTAAAATGGCTATTTTATTTAAATTTTGTCAAATATTCTAACAATGTTAACATTTGGGTGGACAGTTGATATAAATTACAAATCTAGGGTGAAAAATTAAATAAGTTCAAACTTTTATAATATTTTAATAGCATGGTAATTTAGGGTATATAATTAAAAATTTCCCTACACCCTTTTATGTTAAATTGAGTTTGTATGACAAAATAGTCTATTTGTACACTTCTATTAATTTTCTAATGGACGCTAATGATTTAGTGGATGAATGATATAAATTGTAAATTTAGGATGGATTTAAAAGTGTTGTAGTTTTTTTTTTTTACATATAATGGGATAATTTAAGAATAAATGGATGATAATTTTCCTAAATAATTTACTTTTAGTAGTAAATCAATTAATGTATGTTAAGTTACATAAATGTAGTTATTTGTATGAGCTTAAAAGTACTACTAAAAGATTTTAAGTATTATTTAACTGTCAAACTATCTTGAATTATTGAGTACAACATCAGTGTTTTGTTGTCACGTCCTTTGCACATTTAAAATTTTTTACTATCAATTATGCAACATTCATCAATTAATTAATAAAAAAATAATTAATTTACTTAATTTATTTTAAAATTATCAAACACTCAATAAATAAGACATCATATAATTTAAAATATAAAATTTTAGAATATTTATATCGTTACTCCTGAGTGATTCCGGATTCGTACTGTCTAACGAGTTGTTTCTTCCCCAGCCAGCAGATTTATTGGTTCACTGATTCATTCATGAAACGTCCACTCATCACCAACCAAAAGATAAGTTAAATTATTCGGGTTCTCGAAAGCACACCCATATCTTCATCAACATGTATTATTGTGGGTAAAATATAAATCGAGATCGCTGCGTTTTATCATCTCACAATCCCCCCAAAATTTCAGTGGAAAGATTTTTGGAGGGACTTCTCTAAATTCTGAATGACCGATATGATAAAGAAATAATTTTTTTTTGTTTTAAATAATATTATATCACAATCTACCAGACACGAGTATCAATAAAAGAAAATCAATTACAAATAATTTTAGTCAGAAAACAGATGAAAAATATTCAATCAAGGAGTGGAGTGCTAGCTCTTCTCTAGAAGTGCTCGTATGAGTAAATTGTTGGGATCAACTTCTGGCTTGTGTGTCTTCCCATTATATATTTATATGGCGTTGTTACCTTACATAATAAGGTAACAAACGTAGCAAAATGAGAAGCGTTGAATTTGAAATTTTAAATCCAATAGCTAAAAAACACAAATAATGAAGCGTGAGGAAGTGTGGGGAAGTGAGATAAATTCTGATTTGAAAGTTTTCTCTTTCTTATTTTAATTTAATTTATTTATTTCTAAATAATCCAAGACTTGCATGACCATGAAATTATTTGTGGTCCTAATGTAAATTTTAGTAAATTTGTAGGTTAATTAAATATGTGTAATAATAATAATGACATTAATAAATAATAACAACAACAACAATAATGATGATGGTGATGAAAATAATAATAACATTGATAAATTTTAAAATAATAATAATAGTAGTAATTATAGTAATAATAATAATAGCATCAACAACAACAATAGCAATAATAATAGTAATAAAAATAATATTGAAAATGAAAATAATAACAACAAAGACAATAATCATAAATAAATTTTATAATAATAATAACAACTTATGATGACGACGATGACAACAACAACAAAGACGATCATTTATTTACTTTATTATTATTTATTCTTATTATAAATATTGTTATATTACAATTTATTATTATTTCTTCTAATTTTTTAATTATTATTTAAATTAAGGATAAAATGAGTATTAGAAAATTTAGTTGGGAATAAAACAATATTTCTGAAAGTGGAGTTCTGATTCCCAACCTCCCGAGAATCAGAACTCTAGTAATGATTCATGAATTTAACAAGATCTTATATAATAAGGTAACAAATATAAGAGTTTCAACAAGCATACTATCAAGATTTCAGCACTTGTAGCTGGTACAAATACAAGTTTACCGGTTAAAGTCGATTGAAAAGATGGTCAAACTGTAAGGTAATAAATGCCTTTAGTTTTATAAATTTTGAAAGTGAAATCATAATCCCTTGTTTGCGGATCGGATTTTGCGGATTGGACATCAATCTATATCTAATTTACGATTTTGTGAACTATAAATTTTTAATCTAATATAATCTATGGATTGATGAAATTCAATCCAAATCCAATCCATATGTTTGCAGATTGAATGCAGATTTGACCTAATCTATATTTAATTCACTATTTTACAGATTGGTTTGTGAGCTAAAAATTTTTAATTATGTCAACGAACTAACTAAATAAAAAATTTAATATAAAAATAATTTTACTACCAATTAAATTCAAAATAAAATAAGATTTAAATAAATTAATTGTTTAAATAAAGGTAAAAAATACATTCAAAATTTCAAAATATAACACACCAAAAAGAAAAAAATCTCATTTGTTTATATCAATACATGAAAATTAATTGTTTGGGAAGCAATGTTTTTTTTATTTAATTATTTTTAGTTTATATAATATTGTGTTAGGACCACTAATAATTTCATGGTCATCCAAGCATTGGATTTTGACTCTTCCATATAAATTAAGGATAAAATGTGAGCAGTGTGGACCCATAAATTTAAAAATTATTACCATAGTTCTAATTTCCAGGAGTGTTAGAAATTAGAATTCTATTTCAAAAAATAAATTTTTTATCCCAACTAGATTTTTTAATACCCATTTTATCCTTTATTTAAATAATAATTAAAAATTAAAAATTAATAAAATTATTAAAGAATAATAAAATAATAATAACAAAATTAATAATTATAATTATAATAATATTTAATAAATAATAATTATCATTGTAATAGTATTTTAAATAATAATAATAAATAAATAATGAATTTAATAAATTATTACTTCTTTTATTATTATTATTATTATTAAACTTTAGTATTGTTATTATTATTTTTGTCATCATTATTATTATTGTTGCTATTATTATTTATTAATGTCATTTTTATTATTACACATATTTAATTAATTTGACATCTTTACAACAATTTGTTAAGATTTATATTAGGACCATGATTAATTTTATGGTCATGCAAGCATTGGATTATTTAGATAAATAATTTAAATAAAAAAGAAAACCTTTAAATTTAAATTTATTCTACTTCCCCACAATTTCCTGACATATTATTTTTCTTTTTCAGCCGCTACCCATAATTCTCCTGACACATTACTTTTTCTTTTCAGCCGTTGGATTTAAAACTTTAAATTCAACGGTCCTCATTTTGCTAGGTAACAGCCGTTGGATTTAAAACTTTAAATTCAACGGTCCTCATTTTGCTATGTTTGTTACCGTCTCATGTATGGTAACAAACGCCTATATATATATACCACAGCTATTAGCTTGCACACAGGTGACTGGTGAATGTTTGTTTATAAAATGGTCATTGTGTGTTATTGAATCATGATCATTCAAACTCAAGACCAAGTGAGTTATTCTAGAGCTAGGGTCTTGAAATATGAAATAATCTACTATTCCAATCGGCTGGACTAAAAAGCTAAAGTATTTGATACTGAACTCATCTCCATCTGGTTAAATATTTGATGATTAACTTTCCTCGTTTTCTATGGCTTTATGAGAAGTTCAATTCATTTTGGGGCCATTAATTTTGAGAAAAACTTAAGCAAGATCGGCCTGCCGCTTAGATGGTAGGAACGAATGTTCTGCTAGTTGGTAAATAATGGATCCCAAAGTGGGATACATTATTTTATAATATTAAAATTTAAACATCACAAAATTTTAACATATAAGCTCATCACGTAATATATACGATGATTGTGATTTTATCCAATCAACGGTTATAAAATAATACGATTTTTATCTCATACACAAACTGATTTCATCCAAACAACTACGTAACACATAACATACAACCTAATGGCAGAATACTAATAATTGGTCCTAACTAAGATTTTCACGTTAATTTTATGGTGAATATAGTCAGAGACTCAGTGGCTGTAATAACTTTAAGAAAGATATGATTTGTTTGTACGTATTTGAAACTCAGGGGTCTACTTTTGGACATCTAAGCAAACGTTTTCCTTGGATAATATTTTATTATAAATCAATTATATTGGTGAGACATATGCTGAAGCCGCTCCAACAAATGCTTTCCACAAAAACCAGTAAAGAGGATGCAGGCGAGTGCCGTTCTTCAAATGTACTGCTTCTTCTTTCAGCTTATGGTTGGTTACTGAAAGTTATTAGGGTCTATAAAAATGTCTCCGGTTAGTAAGGTGGAGAATGTAGTTGAAGTGAAGGTTCCTGCCGCCAAGTTTCATGAATTTTTCAGCTGCAAGCCACTCGTCATGGCCAGTACGAGCCCTCAAAGTGTTCAGTATCATCTGCTGGAGATATTTTCATGTTCAGATTGTTTACATCGCATCGCACTATGACCATCTTATCATACAGTATCAGTATTTGTCATATCATCTTTGTACTGAAGAATCTTAAAAACAACCATGAAAAAAAAGATATATATAATAAATTAAAATGATTAATGTAATGTCTTCATTTGTTATAATTATCCATATCAAATTCGAGTGACTACATCTTTACTAATCAATCATTATTTTTTTAATTATAGTAATTGTTTCTTTTTCTTTCTAGCCTCACCAAAATTACTGACGCACATCTTCTCAAGGGAGAGCGAAATTGATGTCTGTGAGAGCTATGAGTTGGAATGTAAGCAATAAATTCCAAAAGTACATGAAAGAAAAATAAAAGCCATAGGGTACATGGGTGTCAAGCCATTTCTTCGATGTTTGGGCCTATTTCTATACGTATCGGTCTGTATTATTGGCATGAAATTAGTTGATTTATGCAAGCGCAAGGTGTGCGTCACTGCTGCAACTATTATCAACTTCAACTCTTGTGTTTTCTTCCGAAAATCATGTGTCTTCTTCCGAAAATCATGTGTCTTCTAAATAACGTGCTAACCATTATTGCATATAGGGTGGCAATTTGGGTTAGAATTTGTTTATTTGATTCCATTCGAAGCGAATTAAATGGGTTTAGATTTGAAAAAATTAATTTATTTTAATAAATAAGTGAATTTGATTCGATTCATTAATTAAATGAATTGAATTCAGGTTTGAAGACCTTGATTCGTTAATTTGTTTAGGATTCGTTTTATAAATGAATTATAAACAAACCGAATACAATCTATTCGTTTAATTAAATTACTTATTTATCTTAAATAATTATGAAAATTTTGAAATTTAAAGGTTAATCTTATAATTATAAATAATAATAAGACAATATATAAATGAAATGAAAAATTTTATGGTTTGGAATATTTATTTAATTTTTGTAAACAAATTCATATTCAATTCTATTTTTTATGGATTCGTTAAACAAATAATAAACGAATTTAGATTCGATTAGATTCGTTTATTAATTCTATTAAACGAATTGAATCCAAATCCTAAGATTTCAATTCGTTTAATAAACGATTCGAATCTAAATCTACATAATTTTAACCCAATTCGTTTATGATTCGATTAGATTATTCGTTTTGCTATCCCTAACATACTAGTGGAATGCATAGTGTGTCTAGTCATAGGAACCCAAGTGTAGCCACATATGAGGGGGCTTAAAATGAACCACAAACAACATAAGAAGATGAACATAAGCACCTTATTCTGTTATATTTCTATAATCATAGAGCAATGATGTTTCGAATCTTTAAGCCTACCTCATTGCATTCTGTTTTCATCATTTAGGTTGTTTTCAAATGCATTTGCAATCCAAATCTTTGGAAATTACAGAAATTCCAAGATTGAAGTTCAAAAAATGCTATAAGATGTATTCATGTATAAAAATTACCTGAGAAATTACAAATCAGGTGGTACTTACTATCCATCTTAGCTGCCAAATCCAAGAATATATGATTCCAAATGCACAATATGTTGAAATCAACATAAGGGGTACAAAAGGAAACTTATCACCAAGAAGGTGAGGGTGTAAAAACTGACCCCATATCTCAACAAGCAAAAGACCCAACAGATAACATTTTCCAACCCACCCAATAATGAATCCTCCTTCCTCAGCTGCAGGACTGGAACTTTCAATTGATTTAGATTGAGCACCTTTTTTCTTTGCAGTTACGGTTGTGTTAGGTGCTGAAGCTCTAGTGAATTTTGCAGAAAAACCAAGCCACATTAAAATTGAATGTAACAGCAACAATAAAACTTTTATTGGGTATTCTTGAGCTTCGTATAGCAGTGGAAATAGGGAGTAGCAAGATACTGCATAACATACAAGTAATATCCCCATCAGTACATAAACTTGATGTAAAAACTACAATTGTTTACAACTCAAACAAAGTGGAATCCATTCGGCCTTAAATAATTACTCGCATTAGCTAATAAAAAGGCATGATAAGAGCAGGAAGAAGCATACCTATGGATAGCATGAAGTAATGCTTCGCATCCTCCAAACTTTGCACTGCAACAATGGCAAGGGGAACGACAAAGTGAAGTGATGCTTTCTCATGAACATGCCACCCAAATAGAAACCCACAGGTGTAAGCATAGGCTATCCATCTAGCAACCATCCGTGGTTGTGGATTCCTCCAAGCCTTAATGAAACAAGGAGATAAGGCAAGCAGGACCATGATGAAGGTCGTTGAAGGGGAGATCTACCAGTTCATTGATTCAAACATACAGGATTAAGCCTTGTCAGTGCTTGGAATATAAGACATACAGACACAAAATAACACATTCTCTCATAGTCAAATAGCATAGTCTATATATGTTGGCCTTATGGGGGGCCGGCAACCACCCTTAGGACTACAGAGGGATAAAGCTAAATGGTCCCATTCTCTTAGAACCAATTGGCTTTCAGACGAATATGGCAACATTAACTTCAAAACTCCCAATGTAAACAATCTTGATTCATAAACTACGCTGTCAGAAATTTACACCAAGTCCATTGGGTTTTTTTTTTTTTTTTAATTTATAAATATTGCTTGAGTCTGTTGCATGCTATTACCTTAGGTAGTACCGCAAAAGGCGATGAATCCCCAACTAGCCCACCAGTGAATGAAGCTGCAGGTATCTGGATACCAAACCCCAATTTTTTAAGAAAGAAAGAAAATACTTTATCCAATATGATATAGAAAACCCAAAAGTTTGGAGCCCAGTAAGCATGGCATAGTCCCCTGCCAAACGGAAACATTCGGTTGAAGACTTGTTGCATCTGCACAGCAAGAATTAAATAATTTCAATCAAGTTTGAGATTATTTAGCAGTTCTAAAGACAGAAAATTCCTTGCTTAATATCCTGGAAGCCCTACTTATAATGTGACTTCAACTTGCTACAGCCTACATGACACCAATTTGCTTGAAATAGAAGATGTGCTTTGAACACTGCCATCTAGTTACCAAATTGGTCCCTGCCCTTACTTGAGAGTTATTTGATTTTACAATACATGCACATAAAGCAGAAACTAAACACATTCAAATATATACACATGAGTAAAACACTGACCAATTGACTAAAATTACTAAACAACTAGGCACACTCAAGTAGAAGAGGTAATACTAATTCATCCTAATCCTATAATGAAATCATCATTCAATGTGAGTTTGTCACCTGTCCATGATAAAGAAATGGCCCATAAGCTGCCGCGAAAACAGCCACAACAACCGCACCCAAAACCGAAAGCCGAGAGAAGCCCCTAACCAAGCCCTTCCAACAATAATGTCTCAACAAGTACACAAAATAAACAGGAGCAGCAACAGCAAACAAATGCTTAAAACATAACAAAACCGCAAAAAGAAACCCTCCCATCAAATCCTTCCCTTCTTGTAAAAACGAAATTGATAGTAGCAGCCAACCCAACAAAAACCCATTGTACTGAAAATGCAAGTGATCAACGGTCACCAACGCAGGAGACCAAACAATCAATACCCAGATCAAATCTCGCCTTTTCACATCAGCATTTTTAGTCAATCTGTAAACCCCGTATAAAAGCCACAAATCTGATAAAATGACACTGATTCTCAGAAAATAGATCGTTGAGTTGGCCTTATAGTTGAGGCCATTGTGTAAATCGACGATCTGGGGGTCGATGTAATGGGCGAAAATGGAGAGGAAGCGTTCGAAGCAAGCGAAGAATGGAGGGTAATCGAGAGTCCAAGGGCTGGTTTCGTCTGCGTACCAGTCAGAGAGAGGAAGAGAATAAGTGAGAGCTAGCCAATGGCGATGGACTTCGAAGTCAGTGCTGTGGTATGCTGGGATCAGAAGAAGCTTTACGCACGCGGCTATTGCGAAGAACCAGAGCAGTTGCGAAGTTGAGCTTGACGACTCCATTGAAGAATAAGCACAGACAGCCAAGAGTTCATAAGGCGAGTGATTACTAAATACACCCCGCATGTCTACAAAGCATGGTCAGACAAAACTGACGGGCCAGAAAACTGGACCAGAGATTCTAAGCACAGCCAAACCAAATTGGCCAGTCCGAATTAGGGAGGTGTTTTAGAGTCTCCCATGCGGTTTATTGCGGTAGTAATCCTGTCTCTCCATTTGGGGAGCATGTTTACGAGTTGGACTTCAACTATACATGATATTTAAAGGTAGGTCATGAGTGAGTGATTTTTTAATAAGGATTATTTATTTTATTAAAATAAAGAATAAGTTTATATATATATATATATATATATATATATAGAGTATATTTGATGAAATTTGTATTTTTTTAATATTTAGTTCCTTACCTTATTATAATAAGAAAACTCTTATTAGATAATGACTTTTTAATAAATATCTATTAGTATATTTGTAATTTTCAGAAAGTATTAAATGTAAAATTAATATGTGAAATTTTATTCAAATTTTATCACTATTGAATTTTATTCTTCCAAATAAAATTTATTAGTAATTTCAGTATATTAAATGTAAAACTTATGTTTATTATTTATTATTTTAAACTTTTTTTTTCTAAAATAACTATTTTTAACGTTTTAACACGTGAATACCGTTTTTATATACGTAGTTATCAAATTTTAGTTTGCGAAAGTTTATCAACTCTTAATTAATTCTTTAAAAGCCAGGCGCGTGGTAGATGGTTGAAATTTCTTCTTGCCATGACGTGAGGCGGTTAACACATGCGTTGTGAAAACATGATATTATTCTTCTACCATGAAATGTGAGTGGAGTAGGAGCGTTCTGGATATGTACTTTATAGAATTTAAATGTAATAATATAAGTCGGTAATATTTATCAATATGTAAATATCGATATCTATAATAAATATAATAATATAATAAGGTATAATATTCAGTAAAAATAATTCTTTAAAATTCACCTAGCATTCACTATTTTAATTCGAGCAACAGGTGATTTCCGGTGAGAAACGTCACCTAATAATTAAACTACGATGGCACCACTAATTTTCTTATAATAACTATCACATGCACGACTGTTTGCGTGCATGTTGATTTGCAAATTGTTCTCTCACTACCAATTATTAAAATAATAATAATAATAAAACAAAGAGATATGCTGCCATTTTATAGTAAATTATATAGTAGGCAGCTGGTGAAATTAGAGACATGAAAAATCCGCGAATGCATGTATCCAATAAACTATGAGTGATGATACTTGTCTGATTGTACAAACTTATCTTGTACAAACAGATGTGGCATTAATTCATTGGTTGAATGAAAATGTAAAATAATATTTGATGTCCTGAGAGTTTTTTTTTTGAGGGCCTGAGAGTTGGGAACGTCTGCGCGTAGCCATTTTATGATTTTCTTCATTATTTTTAGAATACAATTTAATGATCTTGATTTTGAAAAATTACCCACCAAAAAAAAAAAGAAAAAGTTGCTGCCAAACATTATTTCTTTTCACTGTAAACGAAAAACACAACCCTAATTGATACTCTCAAACATAATGAAAAATGAAGTGCCAAAAGCAAATTCCAAAAAAAAAAAGCCCTAAATTTTAATCAGCACTGATATTTGTCCCGGGTCAAACCCCGAAAGGACTCCAAAACGACGTCGTTTCATCTATTATTTTGTTTGTTTTAATTCTCCATAAAACGACGCCGTTTGGATTAGATAAGGCAAAAGCAATGCCAGAACCCATGTGCTTTCTCTTCCTCTTCGTTTCCCCACTCTAGAATTTTGAGTACAACTCTTACAAAGTTCACTTCTCCCAAAACCCAGTTGCCAACACGAACAAACTGCTTGCTTCACTTCAAAAGACTTGTTGTAATCAACAACTTGCTTCTGCTGCTGCGGCTGTTCTCGTTGCTGCTGTGGTCTTGAGCCCGCAAAATCAGAAGAAGCAAGTCCAATGCATAGCTCTAAGTCGAGATTTTCTTAATAATGGGTGCTGCTATGCATTATTTCTTCATTATTATTAATAGTGTATTTGTTGAAATTATTATGGTTATGAATTTGGTTGAGTGGGCGGTGAGTTTGAGGGTCAAGGCCACGGTTAAGTAACTTCTGCTTGATGTGTGTATTCCAATAATTCTTTATTTTATTATCTTGCTTCCCGGTAATCTTTCTGTTGGAGAAAATACAGTTTCTTTAAAAAAACTTTTTAAGACCGATCTCATAAAATATATATGAATTTGTAATTTAGAAATCGTACCTTGAAAATTCAATTTGGATTTTTCCGCTGATGTGATTTAGGCTCTGAGATCACGATCCGTCACCACCACGTTCGTTAGATCACGATCCGTCACCAAACGATTTTCCAGGTTATGACTCAGGATTGATCTGCACTTGACGTGTGAGCGCCTTTATCACTACTTAAAAGCAAACTAGCATGAGAAAATTTTTTCTCTCAAAATTAGAGAGAAAAATCTTTTTCTCTAAAATTGTTGTCTGTGAAAATTTTTTTTCTCACATATATTTATAGTGACTTTTTCCTCTCTTATTTATGATAGAATAAAGCCTTTTTATATCTCTTTCATAGTGGGAATCCTAAGGCTCCTAGAATTATGAAACTTAGGTTACTTTCCTTTTTCCATAAGGGGAATGACCATAAAATAACAGCTTTTATCTGAAAGTATATTCGTGGGCATAAAAAAAACTCCTTTAATCCACTAAAATAACAGAATTCGTGAGTATCTAAGGCTCAAATTATGGTTTATATTACTTTCCTTTTTCCATAAGGGGTTTGTAAAATATGATAGTTTATACTGAGTATATTCGAATCACTAAAAATATATTTATGTTTTACCCAAATCATAGTTATCTTGCTTATTAATCCGTAAGAATGCGATCAATTAAATGAGCTAACACGGGATCGTTTGGGAACATACAATAATAGTGGCAACAATTAACTTGTAATTAAACTAGCCTAATCATTTAATTCCAACTCTACTCAACTATAAGATTGGAATTGACCTCCATAATTATCAATAATAATAATAATAACATCTTTTTCTTCGTTTCGTGTTAATTAGTTAATTTAATCAATCGATTTTACGTCGATATTTAATTTACTTCGATGATTTTACTCTCTTCTTTTTTTTCTGCAATGATCGTTTACTTTCTCTAATGATAATATGTTAAATCTGACAAAGAGTCATTATGATTCGTCTGGAATTGAATCAATCACAAATTGTCAATCTAATTCATAAATCTAGTGCTCCAATCGCTCCCACCAATAATTTTGACTTTTGCGGTTAACAATCATAATCATGAAATCATAATTAACTCAAGATTAAGATTACGGTAAAATCAATGCCTATGAGTTTAATAATTACGGCGATTATTTCAAGATTAATTAAATCTCATATGTGATCCAACTCAATGTAGTCAAACTACATTCAAATCCATACATGATTAAGACATAATCATTTGAATTTACTACGGTCTAAACCTAAATAAAGTGCCCAACTTTATTTATTAGCTATGACTTAATTTATTTAATCATAAGATACCTTGTATTTATATGTACAGAATCACATGGTGATCACATAAATACATATAATATGATTAAACGGACCTTATTCAATATATTTATGTAATTAAAATATCTCAAATATTTTATTAATCAGAAAATAAATTAATATGCTTTAAAAGAGCATATTATCCTAATACTTCCGGTTATCGAAGACCACTTGCACATTACACAAATTCAAAACACCCCCCACCAAAAAAAAAGGAGTGTTTTTAGATCTAATAATTAAAATTAACCCAACCCTAAAGAAATAAAAATTTTAAAAAGAAAAAAGAGAGAAGAAACTGAATTAATTACTTGCTTCCCAACAAACTATGAAGCTTGATAATGAGTTCATCTTCTTCATCGGTAAAATTCCCACGCTCAAGATCAGGGCGTAGATAATTTATTCATCTCAATCTACAGCTCTAGCCACATCTTAGCAACCCTGAGTAATTTGTTAAAACACACACATATATTAACTGTGCCGCTTTCTGAATGGCTGTAGCTGTCGCAGAGAAAGAAAAAACACACATAATCCATTCATCTTGTTGCTTTTGGGTTCTGTGTTCGGTTGTGTGGTAAAACAAAGAGAGAGAAAGCAACTGGGATCTCGTTACTTTTGCATTTTCTAAGCAAATGGTGCGGTTTTACAGAGAAGGCAAATTAAAATTAAAAAGGAATGAAACGGCGTCGTTTAGGGCCATTTCGGGGTTTGACCCGGGGCAAATATCATTTTCCAAATTTAATTGTGGATTTATTTTTGGTAGCCTGACCATTGACTTTGACAATTTATTTTATATTCAATATTTAAAAAGTAGATAAAATGTACTCGGGGCTCTTGACTTTTGATAAAAGTAGGTATGATAGCATATCAATGACTTCTTGGTTAAACGATGAGCAACTTCTAGTCATGAAGCAGAGGGTTTAAGTATACCGTGCGTTGTGCAAGTACATTTTCATGTGAATTTTTAAACTAAATTTTAATTGTGTCATGAAAAATATTATAACCCCAAACTCTTTAGCGAATATTTTTTTTTAATCAAAATAATTTTACTTTTTAACTTTTTTTTTTAAGATTTGACTTTCTTCATACATGTACCTCTAAATGAAAAAAGTAGAAATATTTAAAATTTTATACATATTAATGAAATAAGTTTAAATAAGAAACCATACATGATATATGAAAAGAGCTTGAACAAGAAATACTCCATTAAATAAATTTATTTTATATTACGAAAAGACTGAGTCCTTTTATTTTCTGAATTGATGACTCAGCAGGTTGACTTTATAGTTTATTGGATGCATGCATTCACGGATTTTTCATGTCTTTGTGAAGATTATCATTGAGTTTCACCAAAAAAAAAAAAAAAAAAAAAAAAAATCTTAAGTGAGTCGTTTGGAGACCGGATTAATGGTGAAGGTTCAAGCAAGTCTTTTTCGTGATATCTTCGGCTGTAGGCCACATCACGTCTCCAATCATGTGCAAAGCTCGGGATCTCCACGAGGGTGATTGGGGGAAGCCTGGCGCTGTCCTTTTGCTGGAAATGGTAAGCCATAGTAATAGAAAATTAAATCTTCTATACTTTTAATTTGTTATGGATATATGCTGAACTAGAAGTATCCTGGTTTGATAAAGTAATATAAGAACTAAAATAAAGAAAAATGTTTATAATACTGGAAGAAAGCCAAAGTTTTAGAATTATGAAAATGGTATGAGATAAGACTGAGGAGAGAAGTATTCAAAATTTCAAATCATGATTGCTTTTCATTCATTATTATATGTATATTTTAAACGGACGGTGGCCTACTTGTAGCATAGTTTCAACGGCCATTTGCTCTATAAAATAAGGTGGTGCAAATACAGTTCCGACCAGATTGCATTATTAATTAAATAATTAGATAATATAAAAAAATAAATATTATATGATAAAGTGAGGAGAGACAATAATCACAACACAATTCAATATTAATTATTGTTTTATACATATATGTTACTGCTCAAGCCACTCATGTATAATTCTGGTTACTCTACTTTTCAACTTTTATTTTTCAATTAATTAATCAGTATTCCCCTAACGTTCATTTTTTCATTTGAGCAATAATTCAGTCGGTGACAAATTTCAACTAAACTGTCTCCCCCACTCTTTTGGTGTCACTTTTAAATTGGATATTAAGTTGCATATAATGTAATTTACCACACCATTCCTTTAATTAACATTAACTTTGATGATTATTTTTGTGACTGTCTACGCTCATGCACGTTTCCAGAATCCTCGATTGTTCGCTCCATTTTCGGCCACTAAAAAGGAAAAAAAAAAAAAAAATTGTGACGGTACCATTCCACGATCCATGATAATTTATAGCATCGTTATCATCCATAGCGATTAGGGGTGGGCGCGGTTCGGTTCGGTTCGGTTTTTTATCAAATTTTTCATAATCGTTCGATTACGATTATTTTAAAATCATAATCACGATTATTTAAATTACCGAAATAATCAAATACTCGATTAATTGAAATAATTCGGTTCGATTCGGTTCGATTATTTCGATTATGGGCCTATTGGGCTTATTTTGTGCCTTTTTAAATTTAAAACCTTAAATTAATAAATCTACTACAAACATAAAAAGTTAACAAATAAAAAATGAAAATATGTCTAAAAGCATGTTCAATAACACATAACATGGCCAAATAATAAGTTGAAATAAAAATAATTAGGCAAAAAAATCTTAACTCCCAAAAGCAATAAACATCGATTAACTCCCAAATCTCAATTGATCATTAGCTGCTTGTTCTTGTTGAGCTACATTAAATATTAGGTTTGTTAATAGTTGTATTGAATCCCAGATGGCAATTCTGTAAACCTTAGGAATAGCCGTTTTCAAAATTGAATACAAAGCGTATTGAAACCTGGATAACTTGGATTCTGACCCGGATAAGGGATTTGAATGGATAATAGGATTCTGACCGAATAGAACGTAGAATACGGCTGATGCATTTGTTAACCGGTTAACACAATGGTCAGCCAGATTCATGCATAACCCAAGAACCATACTAAATCCTGCTAGGCGGATGTCTCCGGTTATGGGATGCCTCTAATCTTTCTAAATTGTGATTTCTTATAGTCTTTCTCTTGTTTTCTTGTTTCAAAGAATAAAACTCAACACTTTCAGTGAACAACTTCGTGGAGCAAGAACAAGTCAACATTTTGTCTTCAAATCAAAACAATACAAAGACTAAATAATCGAAATAGACTTCCAGAAAACAAATACCAATCTTGATCTTCACCAGATCATGGCGATAGCGTGATGACGACGAGAGCCCGGAGCAATTGACCAGTGACGTGAGCACAAACAGCCGGACTGACGGGAAGTGACGACAGCGAGTTTTCATTTGGCCCTTCTGCCAGGAAAGTGAAGTGAGCGAGAAGAAGTGAGATTTGAGAAGAAGAGTTTTAGATTTAGATTTAGGAATTATGGTTTGTTTTTGACATTTTTTTTTAAGACATTCGGTTTTTCTATATATGCGGTTCGGTTTTTTGGTTTATTTTAAAAAATCAAAAACCGAACCGAACCAATTTATTAGTTTTACTATATTACTATTCGGTTTTTTGTGGATAAAAAAACCAAAAAAAAACCGAACCGAACCGTTCGGTTCGGTTCGATTTTTGATTAATCAGCTTTTTTTGCCCACCCCTAATAGCGATAAGTGCAGTTGGGGAACGATTAATAATGTACAATGCAAGGAAATTATTCGATCAATATATGCTAAAACTTTTTATCAGTCTCTTAAACACCTACTACTAAAGAGATTATTTTTTTTAAAAATAAAATGTTAAATAAATCTTGTAATAAAGAACATATAGAACCTTTCCCCCCCCAAAAACAAAAAGTAAGAAATTAACGAACAATATTAGTCGAATAATAATTAATAACGTATAATGCTTAACTTTTTTTTTTTTTTTTTTTTTGGAGTATTTGAAGGAGGGGTTGTTCCATTGATTGTACCATCCTACAGCTTCATCAGTGACCAGTCAGTCCATCGCCCTGCCTGGGTTTTTTGTTTTGAATGATACGTGACTAACGCGAATCATGCGACTCTTAATAATTCAGCAAAGAGTGTGATGTTGCTTTCATTTCATTTATTGTAGGATTGGGTTGTGTCTGATGTCTGAAGTGAGTCGTGGATTTTAAATTATTTATATTTCTTTCCCGTTTTCTTTTATTATTAATTTACAGGTAAAATGACGTGGTAAACCAATAATGCATATCAACTAGCTAAATAATTAAGCATACAACAAATTGATTTCTATATAAACGCTCTAAGCCAGTGTCTATCTTTGCACTGCTTCTTCTTGCGCTTGATCTGAAAGTACTTATCATTTCCTTGTGAATATCGATTTTAATCCGCTAAAAACATGACCCTATCTGGTCAGTTGGAGACTGAATTAGAGGCCAAGGTTTCAGCTAGTATTTTTCATGATGTGCTTAGCTGCAGGCCACACCATTTCTCCACTATGACTCCTGATCATGTACACGGTGTTGAACTGCACGAAGGTGAATGGGGGAAACCAGGCACTGTCATTACCTGGACTTATAAGCACGGTAATTAAGCTCCCCCGGCCCGTTTCGTTAAATTTTTTCAGTTATATGTATATTCTCTTGGTAAATTAACTGATTGCGTTTGCTTTGCTTAATGCTTATACAGATGGGGTTACAGAAATTGCCAAGGAGATAATTGAAGAAATAGATGATGAAAAGAACTCGACAACTTTTAAAGTAATTGAAGGGCATCTACTGGACAAGTACAACAGCTTCTATGTTACCGTTCAAGCCATTCCGAAGGGTGAACATAGTTGCTTGGCTCGTTGGACTATCAAGTATGAGAAGAAGAGCGAGGATGTGCCTGATCCACAAGGAATCGTTAATTTGGCAATCGAAATGACCAAAGGTATCGAAGCCCATCATCCCCCAAAGCAGGCATAGATCTATGCATTACTGCCTTAGGTTATGTCTGTGTTTCATTTGGTCATAAATAAAGGTCTTCTCTAGATGTGCTTGTATTTGTAATCTGGTTTGGGTGTGTCTTCTTGTTGTACCACAACTAATAAGCTTGTATTCTGAAAGAAAATTTGCGCTTTGTGTTTCCTACGTAATGTGGTTTTATCCAATTTTCTCTTTGTATGCGGCATGCTAAAAATTTCCCATGGATTTGTCAAATTATCCAGTATTTTAAGTTCTTGTTCGGTATTTTGCCTAGATAGCTATAACTCTTAAGTTATAAAGTAATAGTATTTGATCCCTTTAATTTATTCCAGATAATTCTCACTACTCAATTATCTTTAGTTATTTTCAAAAGTAGCCTTATTGATCTATTTGGAATAAGTGTAAAATGTTAGGCAGCATGCTCTAGAATGCTTAAGTACTCCATTTCCGACGAAGAGCGGGTGCATGGTCTAACACTCTTAACTCTTGTGTCCCGATACTACTTTTAGTAGGCGAATCAAGTGTCACTGCATCATCATCGATGAAATTTTTTTATATTATCTCAATCTATGATTTTTTTTTTAATTCGATTACTTCACTACTTTAAGAGTTCTTCATAAGGAACGTGATTTCCCAAACCATGGCTGCTGATCTTGTACCTCCACCAGCAATAAAAACATTCTACAATAAAAGAAGTGATATCAGAAACAATTTATTTACACTTCTTTAATTATGAAATGAAGCTGCAAAATATATATTGGTTTCGGAAATTTAACCACGAGCAATGCTTTGATGTGAATATGCGATCTCAAGTAATTAAGATCAACTCTAAATCCACGTTCTTTGTAAATTTGAACTAACCCATCAACTATATCCCCGTGCTCTATTTTGATTATTCGTCGAAATTCTTCATAGAATGCATCAAGTTCTTTGAAGTCTCTTTCCAAGCGACGAATCATTCTTGTGATTTTATCAACCGAACCCACTGAAGCAATGAAACTGGAGATAGAAAGGAAAATTGAGGAGAATGATTTAGAAAAGAAAGAAAAAGAAAGGTAATATCTGAAAATTTAAATTACTTAGGTGGGCATTTTGGATATTTTAATTTAAAATAAGAAAAGTGGGACTGTTTAGATAAAATGAGCGAGTCAAATATCCCAGCCGTGGTTGTCCCCCCGGACAGCCCGGATCCCACGAGTGAATAGAAAGTTGGATCTACATTGGATCTCACCTGAATCGCCCCATCTATCCTCCTGAGGAGGAGTTTTTTTTCAAACCCCCGGTTCGAACAGGAGAAGTACGCCATGCTAATGTGCCTTGGATGATCCACATCTCAGGGTCAGGCGCTGATGAGCACATTGAACTATCCATGTGGCTGAGAGCCCTCACAGCCCAGGCACAACGACGCAATTATCAGGGGCGCGCTCTACCACTGAGCTAATAGCCCGTCGTGCGGGCCTCTACTCTACTTTATAGTACTAAAGTATTTAGTAAACACTAATTAAATTTATTTCAAACTTGTATGATAAAAAACCTTTAGTAATATTACTTAAAATTATTATTTAAGAATTATATTTATCATAAAATTTTGGTATTTAGTTTATATTTATGACTTTTTTTTTCACAGTAGCTACTGCTTCTAAACCAGCACCTTAAAATCCATCAGGATGTAAAACCATCCAAAACTCTCTTGACGTGTTATATTATTAAGGGATATTATCGTTTCTTCTTCAAGTTTCTTGATATATCGTATGTCGATCTGAAGGTTTCTTAGAAAAGTGCATTTTACTACCAAAGTTTTGCATAGTTATCATTTCACTACCATTCCGTTAACAAAATGTTAATGTTCAACAGAAATTATGTTAAAAATCGATTTTACCCCTAAGAGTTTGGTAGTAAAATGATAATTCTCCTAAAAATTCGGTAGTAAAATGATAATTCCACTAAAATTTCAGTAGTAAAATGACAATTCCCTTAAAAATTTGGTAGTAAAATGATAATTTATGTATCACATTAACAAAAAAATTTACTCTTACAGCTGGAAATGTCTTTAATACCCTTACGACATCAGCAAATTTTTAACGTTCTTAACGAAACGGTAGTGAATTGATAACGACGCAAATGTTTGGTAGTAAAATGCACTTTTCGGCAAACCATGGTACTGACATGAAATGTCAGAATAAGTTTGGTAGTAAAATGATAATATCCCTATTATTAAACAGTTCAATATAATGAATGAAACATAATACTAGTTTTGAAATTAAAAAAATGACAATTAACCAAATATCATGAATGTCGTGGAAAAAAGAGAAGTATAGTTCTAGCAAGCTTTGGAGTTCAAACATTTCAAGATTTGATTATTTTGTATCTTATTCTTTAATATGTATTCTTAAGATATAAATGATTCCACAGATTTTGCAAAATACTAGTTTCAGAAAGTATGATGCTTGTTGTTGGGGAAGGATTGGCAGGCCTTGAAATTACACAAATTTTTTACACAAGCTTTCAAGTCTTAAATTAAGAAAGATGATTAAATGTAACAAATGCCAATAAAACTGATTTCCACGCACTATTCAGTGGCTATTTGGGAGCAAAAATTATTTAAATGTCGCAGGCGTGTCCCATGTAAAATATTCATCCCTGGACATGCAGCTGAAGACATCATCACAATTCACAAATGGCTGGGGGAGACATTTTTTTATTTTATTCTATTTTTTCTCTGATGATGATTATAGGACTGACTAATTAAATAAAAAAAAAAAGCTACCGTTTTAACTTTTATATTGCTAGCTGTTGTGTATGCTTGGCGTTGGTCAAGGCTAATTAAATATATCTGATAATGATGATTTTAAAGGAAAAAATTCTTTCTTAGGGTTCATACAATTAATACTCCATTTCATCCTTATTTTTTAAACAATAATTCAAAAAATTCTTCTATTAACTCACTGTTAGAATGTTAGTTAAATGTCATTTGTTAGTTATTCATTGAGGGTAAAAAATAATTTTCTATTAAAAAAATTGAAAAAATAAATAAAAGTTTATATATAACTAAAAATAATATTTATCTAATCTCACTAAACAGAAAATACCGAAAAAGATGAAAACTTCTATTTCAAGTAATTATTTTGCATTTCTCTCTATTTTGGCAGCATGAAAACCCTATAAACCCTAGATTTAAGTACAAAAAATAATCACAATTTTCATATTCGTATAAATATACTCTCTAATTGCACTATGAACCGACTTTGGGAGAGAGTGATAAGGACTTGGGGAGATAATAATAGTCAAAGAAGAGTGGTGGCAAAGCTCAAAATAAAAATTAGTTGAAGATAAAGAAGATTTTCAGCACATGCAAGCACATAAAAATTGGTTGTATTTTTTAGTTTTTCTTCTAATGATTTAAAGATATTATGCTAATTACAATTTGTTGCTTATAGCAATTATTCAGTGGCTATATCAAACTATTCATCGTTGATTTCATTTAAGAAAAAATTAATGAATTTTGCATATTTTGTAGTGTTATTTAATTGTATAAAAAATTTATTTTAATATAAATTTATTTTAATATAGATTGTACCACTTTAATAAAAAAAAATCATATTTTGCCCTCAACGAATTACTAGTTAACTGCATTAAACTAACGGTGAGTTAGCGAAAGGATGTTTTGAGTTATTATTTAAAAAATAAGGATGAAATGGGCTATTACATGAAGCTCTAGGGATGAAAAGAGTTTTTCCTAATTTTAAATGTCTTTCATTTAATATATATATATATATATATATATATATATATATATATATATATATATATATATATATGAAGAAATTGGATCCAAAAAAATAGAAATGTGTAATCTTTGTATAAATCCAGTAGCATTTTGATATAAAGAAAATGAAATTTCATCCCTGTATAAATAATTTTTACTAATTGATATAATATATATATATATATATATATATTTTTAGTAAATTCTATGTTACGGTTAAGCATGTAACGTCTGTGATAGCGAGCATGAGAAAGTCTTTATTGTAAATGTGTGTATGTGACGGTAACCGTAACATAGAGTGATCCATATCTTTTGATCATTAATATGATAAGACTAGACTAGCCCAGAACCCCAATTTTTTAAAATATATATTATTTTAAATAATTATATTTATTTGGCTCATCTATTATATATATTTAAAATTTTAAATATACTAAAAGTTCACATTTTCAATTCCAATTTAATTAAACTAAAGTTTAAAAATGATAAAATAAATTAATATGTATGTATGTATATATGTACGTATGTATGTGTTTGTGTATATAATATAATATATCTGGACTTAATTGGCCACTGATAATCAAAAGGAGATTCGGGCTTGATCTGATTATTGCCATATCCAAACCAGCTTGGATTTTTGTCATTGCTATTAGGAACCTGTCACTCCATCAAAATCTCGTGTCTCTATCATAGTTGGTTTGTGTGTATATTTTGTCCTTGCATAATATTTTAAGTTCTTTTCATTTTCAATTAATTTGTGGGATTAGGTTTAGAGGCGGAAATAATATTTATAAGCTGAGTAATATCACAGGCCCTCATTTTAAAAAAAAAAATAGTATGACATCATTGATGGAATAAAAACATAAAATTATTAAAAAAATAAATCATGTGACCTATTCATATAAAACTATAGTAATTAGTACAAAAATAATTTATTAAAAAACTAACGGCATATAATTACTCTTATTAGCTACGTACTTATCTACTCGTGATATATAAACTCATAAAGCATTAGGGAGGTATATAAATAGTTATTCGATAGCAAATTATTTTTTTTTCTAATTTCTTAATCGTTTCAATCAAGTATGTATACGTTAGGGTCCTGTTTAATGAGATTATGCTTATTTTTTGCGTCAGGCGTATCGTCTGATTTATTCATATCCCATTCAGGTGAGGCATGTCTCATGAAATTCTTGATGACTTTCTAGCCAAGCATTCTCATAGGATTCTTGGGAGATTTCTTTCGAGGAAAGCTCCTAGAGGTTACTCGGTATCCTCATACGGATCTTCGGGGACTTCGCACATTAGACGTTAGTCTTTTTCTTTATATGTTGTATCTCATTTTCTCTGGGAGGTTTTGGTTCTTGTCCCCCTCCTATGTATTTGATTCATTTTCAGATTTATTTCACAGGTAAGGGTCCCGCCTAACCCCCCACCTTTGCTTTGGTAAAAAAAAAAAAAAAAATCAAGTATGTATACGTTAGAAAAAATGACTTCTAGACAAATCTCAAGAATGCTTATTAGTAGATTAACCTACAGAAAAAGATAAAATAAAATAAAATTTGTACAAGAATCATAAAATTCAAACTCCATTCTTATGGTGGGGGGAGAAAATTTAGAATATGTGGCGTTATTAACAATTCATTTATGCTTTGATGAGGTATATCTTTTTACCCTGGAAAGCTTGATTCGTCTTTACTTTGAAGTTTTCTCCCAACACTACACAGATAATTGACAAGCCTTCGTTTATTTTATTTATTTATTTTAAGCCCTCGTTTATTTTATTTTACTTATTTACACTGAAATATATAGTCAAAGATTTTGCCATTTTGGTATCATTAACTAAAACATTATAGCATATTTCAAAATTTATGCTACGAGATTTATATAAAAAATGAAACGTTTATAACAAATTGTCATATCTAAAGTGTTAAATAATTTTTATTATTTATTAATCATTAACATTCTAATTCATAAGGTTTATTAATAATTGATTGTCAAATAACATGTTGTCTAAATGTTAATTATTATTTTCTATCAAGTATAATAACCATTCAAAATGTTGTAATTTAGGGTACTGAATTTGTTCAATCTCATAAAGTTATTAAGTAATATAATTTAACAGTTTAATGACCGAAAAAACTAATAAACTATATAATTTAATAGTGTAATATCATTACACTATTAAACCATACAGCTTAATAAATTTTACAAACTTTAATGAAATTCAAATCCTACACAAAGTCAGCACTCTGATAATAGTATACATATGTCAGCCATTTATTAACAATACATCAGTTATTGTACGTATTTAACTATAAAAATATGTAATATATTATATTTACATAGAAGAAGATTGATTATATTAATATAATACTACACTTCTATAAATATAATACAATATTTTGTATTTCATTTAATTAAACTCCAAACGTCATCTGGTGTATCAGAAACTAATCATGTTTCGATAATCAACACGATAGAACTAATCTTTTCAATAAAAATTTGAGCAAGGATTAAAAAACGTGCGACACTGAATCATAAAGAAAAAAAAATGTCTCTAATTGGTCAAGTGGAATCCAGATTAGAGATCAAAGCTTCCACTGCTGCAATTCATGAATTTACAGCTGCAGGCCACAATACGTATCCAGGCTTTGCCCCAGGAAAAAACGGGACATTGATTTACTTGAAGGTGACTGGGGAAAAGCGGCTGTGTCATCTGCTGGCATTTTTCCTGCAGTAAGCCCATGATATTTCATAATTTTTCCATTTTAATCTGAGTAACACAAAGGCTGTCCATATCAACCTGGAGCTAATGAATTGCATTATCCCAAGCCAAATGTAACCCTTGATACAGGCCCTATAACTCTTCTCCAATGATTGAACCCACACCAATATTCGTGCTAAAACTAGCTATCCACTCCCGTTAATAATTTTTTATCAAACCACCCGCATAAGACATCCCTGGACTTTTACAGGTTCCATCTGTGTTGAACTTAAAACAAGGCCAGTTAGGGCCACACACCCAAAGTATTTAACAATCTTCATGCCACCAGGATTAAACAAAACTCTTGTTAAAATTCTGAATCTCTTCTCTACGAGTCTTAATATCCCTTACAATATTACCAGTGCTACTCGATACGCTAGCATGGACAAATTGATTGCGCTAAAACCAAAGCCCGCCAAATTAAGACTCCAAAAAGGAATGGCCAGTCGATCACACCATCATACTTCCATAAATTCCTGAAATTATATATCATCCAATCTCGCATGTTCATACTGAAAAATTGATGTCTGATTTCGTGGGGATCAAAGAAAACCAAACTTGTTTAGCATTAGGACAATCTTTTAGCACGTGGAGAATGTCATCAAGGGCACATCCACACCTAGCACAACTCATATCAGCGAGGATGCGCCTTCTGGAAAGTTCAGCATCAGTTTTAAGTTTTTTATGTCCAGTTAACAACATAAAGGTTTGTATGCTTTGGTGTCCTCTCCACTGCCAAACAATGCACTAAAAGGATTCTTCATTGTGTAGCGTCTTGCTCAATAAGGCCTAATAGCTAGATTTAGCTATGAAAACACCTGACTTAGAATAAACCCGATACATGTGATCATCCTTATCACTTTCATTAGGTGGCTTAATTACTGCAATTCTGAAGATTAAATGATGAAGCAAAAAATTCTCAAAAAAGCTCCAATTCCATACACCTTCATCGGTCACAAATTTTGCTACACAACATCAAGATGCTCCAAAAGAATCGACTGTAGACCATAAATATGCAAAGGATACTCCTCTGTTGCCTAAAAATCACACCAAAAATGAACCCGCTTGCCATGACCAATATCCCTCTTAAGCCTCTCAACACCGCATGCCAGACTCCCCCTATAACTATCCACATGAACAACCCATATTTCGTTAGCAGAATGTTTGTGAGGGGAGAATGAACAACCCCATTCTTGGACGAGAGCCTTTCACCCATAAGCTATGTGGTGAAGAAATAATACCCCGTCTAATTTTCATAAGTAAAGCTTCATTCATCAATATTAAGTTCTTACGACCAAGGCCCCTTCAAGGCTTCAACTGACATGTATTATCCCATTTAACTAAGCTAATTTTCTTCTTAGCTGCTGCCCCACTCCAAATAAAATGCCTACAAGTTTGTTCAACTCTATCATAAATATTAGACGGGATCTTCGTGGTCTTTATTGAATAAATAGGAATTGCTTGGATAACTAATTGAGTCAGAGTAATCCTTTCCGCCGAGGACAAATGCATTGCACTTCACCCCGACAATCGTTGTTCCATTTTGTCCAGAATCCCTTAAAAAGTCAGCTCATTGACACGAGAATAAGTGATCGACATGTTCAAATATTTCCAGTGAAAATTAATGATCGGATGCTGAGAAAATGAAAGAAACTTTAAGAATCTTGAAAGAGGATTAAAACTAGATCTGAGAAGTTTCTAGTTAATCATATTTCATTCAACATGCACAAAATGTGCTCAAGTATGGTATTTATACAGAGCTAATGCACGAACTAGAATATTCTAACTAACTACGATTTAACTATTGAATATAACTAATTATAACAAACTAATTGGCACACTCTCATGCTACTGTATAACTACCGAATGCCAGATAGCATTCTACGTCATCAACATGTATACTGCAAGTACTGGAATCCTCTGCTTTGCTGACCAGATTATTTAGATTTGGTCTCTCAATGCAGTTGCTGGAATCTATTGTATTGCTGATCATGCTGTTTATATAAGCTTCCTTAATATCCGCCCTTAAGATCAATGGTCTACTAATGACATTGAGCTTGGAACGAAAATAATTGAATTTAGGATAAGATAGCAGTTTTGTAAGAACATCAACAACTTGTTTTTCAATAGGGATGTATCTGATTTCCAATTCCTTTCTGAGTACCTTATCTCTGATATAATGCACATCCAGTTCAATATATTTAGACCTAGAATGGAAAATAGGATTGTAAGCTAGATCTCCTGCACTTTGGTTATCGCACCAAAGAACTGGAGTGGGAAGTTTAACAACATTAAGTTCTCAAAGTAATGATTGTAACTAGGACAATTATGAACTTGCTGAGGATAATGCTCTGTACTCACTTTTAGTACTGGATTTGGCTACAATTGCTTGTTTTTTGGAAGACCAAGATATCAGGTTGTTGCCAAGGGAAATGCAGTAAGTTCTAATAGACTTTCTGTCATCAGTGTCATAGGTCCAATCATCGTCAGAGTAACTGTTAAGCTAGTAGCTTCAAGGTTTCTATCTTGTTGAATATGTAGTCCATAAGTGAGAATGGATTGAATGTATCTAAGAACCTTTTTGCAGGCTAACCAATGTTAAGGTGTGGGAACACTGAGATATTGACTGAGTTTGTGGACTGCATAGACAATATCAGGCCTTGTAAGGATTAAATATTGAAGGCCTCCAACAATGCTTCTATACAATGAAGCATCTTTAAACTCTTATCCCAAATAATCTCTGATTGCTCTTTCAAGTTTAAAACCTATGCTTAAAAGTGTATCGGATCCTTTGCAATTTTGCATTGAAGCTTCGCTCAACAAATCCTTGATGTATTTAGTTTGTGATAAATGTATGCCATCAGCTGTGTAGTAAACTTCTACACCAAGAAAGTAATCAACCAACCTTAAGTCCTTCAAAGCAAATATTTTGCTCAGTTTTTCAATGAAGTTTTCCAGCAAGTTAGAATCAGGACCTGTGACTAAGATATCATGAACATAGATTAGAACAATGATTATGCCTCTGATGTCATGTTTTATAAATAAGGAAGTGTCAACCTTTGAATTGAGAAACTTCTAAGTTGTAAGACAGCTCTTGAGTTTTTCATACCAAGCTCTTGGAGTTTATTTCAATCCATATAGAGCTTTATTCAGCTTGCAAATATAACCTTCCTTAGAAATGAAACCCTCAGGCTGACTCGTGTACATATCCTTAGAAAAGATCTTTATTTGAGAATGCATTGTTGACATCAATCTGTCTAATCTTCCAGCCTTTCATGATAGCCAAACTTAGGATAACTCTGACTGTTGAGGACTTTATTACAGGGTTAAAAGTTTTTGAATAATCAATGCCCACTATTTGATAAAACCATTTTACAATAAGTCTTGCTTTGTACTTTAAGACTGAGCCATCTGTATTGTATTTGGTTCTAAACACCCATTTGCAGCCAACCAGCTTATGATCATAATACATAGGCACAAGACTCCATATGTTATTTTTAATAAGAGCATCATACTCAGCTAGCATTGTTGCCTTCTATTTTGGATCATACAAAGCTTCTGACACAGTAATGGCTCCAGACTATTATGAGCTGTTAAATAGGCTTTAGGTTTGAAAATTCCAACCTTAGCTCTAGTTATCATAGGATGACTTGAGGTAATTGGTTTAATTTTAGGTATTATAGTTGAGTGAGAAGGTAATATAGGTAAAGGTAAATGATTAGTGAAAGAAGATTGTAGATTTAGTGTGGAAGATATAGGTGCTAGATCATTTAGAGAATGAAGTATAGGTGATAAATTAGAAGATGTGTTGGGAGAATTGGGAGTATAAAATAAAGAGGAGAATTTTCAGGTGATAAGGAGGCAGATGATGTGTTTTGAAGGTTTGGTGAAGTATTCTCTTCAAGATGAGGAGAAGAAGTACCATGCCTTGTGGCATCAGTTGCAAATGTATCTAAGTTGGTATTGGGAAGAAAAACAGAATATAAGTATAAGAGATTATAGTTATAATTTGAAGAATTAGATTGTAAAGTTATGGAAGTGAATTCTGTAGAATAAGGAAAACATGTTTCATTGAATAAAAGATGACTGACTATATAAATTTTACCAAAAGAGTGCAGAAATTTGTAACCCTTATCCAGAGGACTGTAACCCAAGAAGATACATTTAGAAGTATGAAAATAGAATTTGTGTTTATTATAGTCTCTAAAAAAAGAAAAACAAGAGCATCAAAAAAATCTTAGGAATTTGTAGTCAGGTTGAAGATGAAAAATGGATTCAAAAGGAGATTTCATGGACAATATAGGAGTGGACAATCTATTTATGATATATGTGGTTGTATAGAAAGCATCCCACCAAAAGTTTATTGGCAAAATAACTTTAGCAAGTAAGGTCAGACCTAGTTCAGTGATATGTCTATGTTTCTTTTCCACCAAGCCATTTTGATTGTAGGTGTAAGGACATGACTATCTAAATTAAATCCTTTCTCTATAAAGATAGTGAACAAATAGTCTGAATTCCCTACCCTAATCGGATTGAAGACATTTAATGGATGTTTCCAGTTGTTTTTCTATTTAAGTTTTGAATATTTTAAAGACTGAAAGTGTTTCATCCTTAGTCTTTAAAGAAAAGATCCATGTGAACCTTCTGAAATCATCCACAAAGCTTACATAATACTTATAACCTTGAATTGAAACAACATGAGTAAGTCTCCACAAATCAGTGTGCAAGATTTCTAAAGGAGATTGTGTTTTTTGTATTTGTGATTGAGAAATGTAATTTGTGCATTTTGCGAATTTTACAAGCATCACAGAAATCAAAGAGTTTGCTTTTATTGACATTTTTAAAGGTTGAGCATGATTATATTACATAATTCAGGATCTTAGAACTTGAATGCCCCAGTCTATGATGTAACACAGAGGCACTCAGTAAACATTTAGGACTTATACAAGATGTTGCTGCTGTATGCAAGCAGGAGGTTTTATTTGTGAAATCAGAACTAATACTTAGAACATTGAAAGAGGATGAGCTAGAGCAATTGATTCAACACAAGCAACATGACTTTGACTGGTGTAAGAATAAGGGAATTTCTTATTTGAGGAAACTAATAACAATTTGTAAAGACCTCTTTCAGTTTTACCCTATAATATGGTCAAATTCTTCACCTTGTCCTTTACAAAATAAAATTTATCAGTGAATTCAATCACTAAATCATTGTCTTTGGTCAGTTGAGATATGCTTATAAGGTTTTTAGTAATTTGTAGTACTAAAAGGATATTATTAAGTTTAAGTGCAGTAGAGATAGTGGAATTATGCAACTTTAAGATTGCTTTACCAATGTATATTATGCATAAACTAGAGCCATTGCTAACTATAAGTTTAGATGTTCTTGAGAAGGGTTCAGAAACATGTATGTTGTTCGTGTCATTTGTAAGGTGATGTGTTGCACCACTATCAAGATACCAGTTGGTATCAGTTGAACCATCCATGTTGACTAGATATGTAGTTTTAGGAGTTCTATTTGGTGGTGGTCTATGGGCTCCAGAGGTGATGAATTTTTTAAGCTTCCAACAAATATTTACAGTATAACTTGTTCTGAGACAAATTTGATAGGTGGGTTTAGAAGCATTCCACTGAGGTTTAGGATTCATTTGCTACCTGTTATTAAAGTTATTGCTGTTAGCACCATTGTTTCAATCACCAGGTCCTCCTCCCTTTGATTATCACATTGATAGCCTCTGAATTGATTGTTTGGGCCAAGTATATTATTACCAGAACTATTGTAATAAAACTAGATCTTGCATAGCCTCATTTGTATCCATTTTTAAAATTTCTAGCATTGTCAAAACCAAAATTGAAATTATAATTTCTTGATCCCCTACCACCTGACATATTTCCTTTTTTAAAGCCTCTATTCTGAGCAAAATTAGCCTCAAAGTTATGTTTAACATCCATACCGGATAGCATATGTTTTTGTTGCTCAATTCTAGCTTCTTAAGTTAACAACATAGCATAAGCTTCATTCAAATTCATTTTGCCTCAAATTCATTTTGCCAACACCCAATTGACCAGTAATATAGGTAGCAATTGAATTATAATCTGGTTCTAATCCTGAGAGTATATTTAAAATCAGATTATCATTGCTTAAACCACTCCCTGCTACAGCCATATTATTAGTTATGTTCTTTATTTTAATAAAATATTCAGTGATTTTCATGTCATCCTTTGTAGCAGAGTTTATCATATACCTCAGATGTAAGAGTCTAGATTTTGATTGTGATCCAAATTGAGTTTTAATAGCTTTCCATACCCCGAGTGAAGTTTCTAGATAAAACACCAAGCTTATGATGCTTTCACTTATTGATGAGAGAAGCCAGCGAAGAAGAACTTGGTCTTATGATCTCTAATTTGTAAACTCTGGGTTTTCAACATATCTGAGCTCATCATTTATCCTTTGAGCAATATGAGCAGAAGGAGGAGTAAAAGTTTCATCAATAAATTTCTCAAGCATGTTGCCTCGAATTGAAGTAAGAAACTGTGAGTGCCAAATCAGATAATTTGACTGATCCAGCTTAACATGTGTGTTAAAGGTAAATGTTGTTGTTGATGAGTTGGCAGCAGTGTTAATGATTGGATACCAAATGAAAATTAATGATTGGATGCTAAGAAAATGAAAGAAACTTTAAAAATCTTGAAAGAGAATTAAAACTAGATATGAGAAGTTTCTAGTTAATCATATTTCATTTAATATGCACAAAATGTGCTCAAGTCTAGTATTTATACAGATCTAATGCACAAACTAGAATATTCTAACTAATTGCAATTTAACTATTGAATATAACTAATCATAACAAACTAATTAGCACACGCTCAAGCTACTGTTTAACTACCGAATGCCAATTGGCATTCCACGTCATCAACATGTATACTACAAGTACTGGAATCCTCTATTTTACTAACCAGATTATTTGGATTTGCTCTTTCAATGCAATTGCTGGAATCTGTTGTATTACTCATCATGCTGTTTATATAAACTTCTTTAATATTTCGCAAATATTTTTTTGGTGATATAGAAACCTAAATAAGCACCATTATTCTTTGTCTCAACTGGCTTCATGTTTCATGGGGAAAAAAAAAACTTGAGTTTTAGTTTTGCTGACTTCATCTCCTGAACTCTTATAAAACACGGTCAAGACTTTATCTATAACCATTGCCTATGCATAAGAAGCCTCTTTAAGCAAAATAAGGTCATAAGTAAAAAATAAATGAGTTAGAAGAGTACTTTCATATGCAAGTTTAATAACTTTCTGACACGACTCAAAAGTGTTATTACTCCCAAGTATAAGAGTGTCTAATTATAATATAACCCGGTGAGTGCAGGGTCGAACAACATGAAATTTAAAATATAGTAGTCAATTTAAAATAAAGAAAATTAATTGGGAAAAGAAATCACTAGAAATCAATTGAGAAAGTAAGAAATTTAATAGTTTGAAATCTTGAGATTCATCCTTTAACTCAGCTTAATAAAATGAACCACTCATATTGAAAGAAAATAAAACACTCTTTTTATTTGATGAACTTTTGAAATATATTACAAGAAATTTGATTACAAAACAAAAGAAGAAAAAGAAGAAAAATGAACAATTCCTCAGCTTTGCTCTCTTGTCTCACGTCTCGGCTTAGCTCTCTATACTGGCTTGGTACCTTGCTTCGCTTGCATCCCCTTGCCTTTTATAAGCAATGGGTGCATTTTTTTAAAACTATTATTATATATTATATGTACCTTGAAAGGTGTAATGGTCAGGTGGCAAGATGGCCACCTGACCATCACGGGCATGGTTGCCCATTTTTTTATTTTTATTTAATATTTGTTAATTACATCTCCTCAATAATGCATTTCCAAATTGCTCCAGCAGTTCTTCTTTATTTTCAATTTCAATTCTAATTTCATCTTTATTTCTGAAAAAAATTTACAAGATAAAAATTAACATATTGCGAATTAATTTAATACAAAAATTTATTTGGGGAGTATTAATATAATTTGTAAGTTATAAGTGTATTAATCAACACTTTAAGTAAAAAAACTAATAATTTTATCATTATTACACATACATTTTTTAGTGTTAATTACTTTCCAATACCTTCTCTTCTTGGCTTCATGTATCATGTGGCATAATCTCTCTATGCACAAAATAAAAACATACGAGGATATGAAGTCTCTTTGTCTAATGCCCTTAGATGGTAAAAACTCTCAATAGTTTCTCCATTTCAGATTATCTATATAGATGCTATCGTAATTTATAATAACCCAAATAAGATCAAAAGGCAGCCAATCTCCTTCAAAGTTCACAAAATAAAATCCCAATTTAATCAATCATATGTTTTCTCCAAATCCATCTGTATAGCCATATGCCCAATCCTCACTTTCTTATGTCTCATCGAATGGATAATTTCTTAGGCAATCACAATATTTTCTATAAGGAATTGCCCCTGAATAAAATTGGTCTACGTCTTCCCGATGAGATATGACATAATAGCTTCCAAATGATTGGCGATCAACTTGGTGATAGTTTTATAAATAACCGGGTAAAGACTAATGGCTCGAAAAATTTTAAGGCTAGTTGGATTATCCGATTTAGAGATCAAACAAATCTATGTTTTATTAATTTCTTGGGGGATCTCTTTACCATTGAAGATGCCTTTAATAAGACTACAAACTAATTGCTCCACTACATGCTATTGTGACTGGTAAAAAAGAGCATGAAGATCGTTTACTCTAGGTGCTTTCAACGCCTGCATGCTGAAAATAACATTTTTGACTTCTTTATCATCCATTGCTAAACATAAGGCCGACATCTTGCTTTCTTCAATCACATGGAAAGTGCTAAAGTTGGGGAATGGCTTATAATCTCCTTCTTCCTTTATATAAACCTTTAAAAAACAGAGCACAACATAAGCTTTAATCTCACTCTCATCGAGCATCTAGAGACCCATATCACATTTAATCATCTCAATTTTATTCCTCCATCTCCATTGGATTATTTTGAGATAGAAATATGATGTACTAAAATCACCACATTAGATCCAGTCCTTCTTAGAGTTTTGGTACCGTAAAATTTCCTTTTAAGGCAATACTGCCTCAAGCTCCTTTTTAAAATTTAATTCAAGATAGATAAGGCTATTAGAATGTTGGTTTTCTAGTGCTCACTACATACCCCCAATTCTAGCTAATAACCAATTTTTATGTCTAAGAATATTACCAAAAACTTCTTTGTTCTAGTGTCAGACCACTTTGACAAAGTGTTTGGCTGAATACATATTTTTCACATCTTTCTACCATACACTTACATATTTCAAATAATGATAAAAATAGAAATCTACCATACATCTTTGACAAAGTGGCTACTTACACTTTGTTTCCTTACATATTTCTATCGTAATTTAAGATAGAAATCTTGAGATGAGACTTTCAAACAACTTATCAGTTAGCCAAGACACAAGGAAGCGAAAGGCTTAGGGCCAGTGTAAGTAGGTCTAATCAACCTAAAATGAACTAAAATTGGCCTTTAATAAGAGCCAACCTTAAGAAGATAAAGGACCCATGTAGAAGGGAAATTTTCAACCTAATTATCATTACAAATTGCTCTATCGAGTCTTTTGTACAACAAACCACAAGCCAAGTGAAGGAAGGACCCTTGAACCCCAAATCACAAAGTTGATTACGCTGATACCAATTGTTGAGCTGTTGACACACACCATTAGTTCTCAAAGAACTTTCAATTTTTTATGATGCATGAAGAATAACATTGAAGCCACCCTTAAGAAGCTAGGGACCTTGTACAAAGCTAGCAAGCTTATTAAGCCCACTCTAAAGTTGCTTCTGCGTGGAATGGATAAGACTGGCATAAATAGCAGTTATGGAAGAAATGAGTCCAGTATTGTCTGAAACTCAGAAGTGGATAAATTATCGATGATTTCGCTCTCTTTTTACGATTTCATAACCAACAGTATATTATGAAATTTTATTAATTTCATACTTTTTTTAATTGTTTGTTTTTTTGTAACTTATATTTAATTTTTAGATATTTACATCTGATTAAAAAAATAAAAATTTTCAACTTTTATTTGAATGGAAAAAGATATAAATAATCATGTTTAAGATTTTTTTAATTTATAAAAATAAAAAAAATGTCATTTATAATCATATATTAAAAAAAAACAAACAAACATGTCATTCAGATATTTGTATTTGGATCATTTGGACTTTAAAAAAATTCATATCAATAAACAAACGCTATCTTAGTAAAAAACAATGTTCATTAAAAAATTAAAATTATCATAGTAATAGTATTAAAAATAAATTTTTAATAAATAATAATAATAATAATAATATATTATTGTTGTTGTTGTTGTTGTTATTGTTATTTTCATTATTGTTAAAAACAATGACGGGGATAAGAATAATAATAATAATATAATAATATTTTACTTAAGGATAAAAGTAAAATTATGAAATTTAGGTGGGTAAAATAGTGAGTTAAAAAAATAAGAATTTGATTCCAACCTCTAATAGGAATTATAAGTTTTCATTTCTTAATCCCAAGAATATATAATTCTCAAATGTTTGATTTCCATTCTCAAACACCATCAATCGTTTTCATTACAGATTCTAATTTCCTAATCCTATAAGCAAACAAAACGTAAAGCAATTCTACTTTTACCTTTTTAAAGCTGCTTTATTTTAATTTTCTTAAACCCCCCACCCCCAACACACACACACACACACACACACACACACAATACACACATAGATGAGCACGTCACTAATGAATTAATGCTAGGGGGATCTTGTTTGGCGACAAATTTGAAATAATACTTTTGGACAAAAAATGAATGACACGTGGACAATTAAAAGGGCACAATGAGCATGATCTCTAAATATAAATATATTATTTGGAAAAGTTTATTACATTGGATGGGCTTAAGAAATTAAGGGTCAGGATTGGACACATCAAGATATTTATAATTAAAAAATGAACCTAGTATAAAAGAGAATATTCTTATCATTTTTTCCCTAAATATGACAAATAGCTCTAAAATATTCTCTTCTTTTAACCTTAGAATGATATTTATGTTGTGTTTACTTGGAAGGAATGGGAATGAGAATTTAATCAAAATCAGCATTTCTAAGAAATCAGATTTTGAATGGGAATAAATTGTGTGGGTCCCACACAATTTGGGAATAAAAAATGGGAATTTGAAACCAATGGGGGGGTTGGGAATGAAAATATGGGAATGAGAATGAAACATAAATTTACTTTTCTATCCTTCTAATTTTTTCATATTTACTAAATTACCCTTGTTCAAATCACAAATAATTTTATTATTTTAAATGTCATTAATAATAATAATAATAATTATTATTATTATTATTATTATTATTATTATTATTAAATTTTATTAACTTTATTATTTTAGTTATTATTAATTATTAATTTTATTTTTATTAATATTATCATTATTAACAATAAAAATAATGATAATGATAATAATTAATAGCAATAATTAATTTATCATTATTAAAAATAATAATAACAATAATTAATAATAACTAAAATAATAAAGTTAATAAATTTAATAATTATAGTAATAATGTAATTTCATTATCTAGATACATGTATAACTATTATTATAAAAATGATATTAATTAAAAAATAATAATAATAATAATAAATGTTAATAATGATAATATTAATAAAAATAGTAAAGTTAATAAAATTTAATAATAATAATTATTATTATTATTATTAAATTTTATTAACTTTACTATTTTTATTAATATTATCATTATTAACAATAAATATAATGATAAAAATAATAATTAATAACAATAATTAATTTATCATTATTAAAAATAATAATAACAATAATTAATAATAACTAAAATAATAAATTTAATAAATTTAATAATTATAGTAATAATGTAATTTCATTATCTAGATACATGTATAAATATTATTATAAAAATGATATTAAATAATAATAATAATAATAATAATAATAATAAAATGTTAATATTAATAATATTAATAAAAATAATATTAAAAGTAATTAATAATAACTAAAATAATAAAGTTAATAAAATATAATAATAATAAATGTTAATAATGATAATATTAATAAAAATAATATTAACAATAATTAATAATAACTAAAATAATAAAGTTAATAAAATTTAATAATAATAAATGTTAATAATGATAATAATGTTAATAAAAATTAATATTAATAAAAATTAATTATTATTTTTATTTTTATTAATATTATCATTATTAACATTTATTATTATTAAAATTTTTTTATTTTTTTATTTTAGTTATTATTAATTATTATTTTTATTTTTATTAATATTATCAATATTAACATTTATAATTATTATGAATAATTTTATTTTTTAATTAATATCATTTTTATAATAATATTTATACATATCTAGTTCATGAAAATCACATTATTTAACACTCTGGATATTTTAGTAAATTGATTCTCATTACCATTCCTCATTCCCATTTATTTTACCAAGTAAACACATCAATGGCATTCCAGAACATTCTCATTCCCATTTATTTTTACCAAGTAAACATTAGAATCTCATTCCCATTCCAGCCCATTCACATTCCCAGCTTATTCCCATTCATGCTCATTCCCATTCTTTAGAAGTAAACGCACCATTAGCCTTAACTTTTATGCACTCTCTTTATCATTAGTTTTCATGATATAAATATCTTATTCACCCATATTTGAGGGACACGCTCACTCTTCTCTTCTTTCTTCTCCGCTCTCTCTCTCCCCCCATCCCCTAGATCATCACCTACCTCTTCATTTTTAAAGACAATTTCTATTCTCCATCATCTTTTCCACTATATTATTATTGTCTTTTCCATCATATTATCACTCTATATATCTTTGTTCACCATTTTCATCCTTGTTAACACCAATCATCTCTATATAGCTATTTAACTTGTGTTATTCATCTTAAATGATTTAAAATCTTATATAACCTCTCATTTATATAGTGGATTAGTGATGACTTACAGAGATATAGGCCAAAGATCGAATCACGTAAAAGGCCGAACCACATAAATATTGTGCGTTCTTTGCATTTATATTTATTTTGTTATATTCTCAATTTGAGGTTGAGATTGTGTTTCAATATGAGCTTAACTGGGACACTAGTTACATTAAGCATTCTATGAGGCCACATAAGCTATCCCTTGAGTACACCTGAACTCCATCTAAACACACATTAGCCTCCCTAAATTAACTCCTGGAGATTTTACTGAGCTCTCCTTATTATTCCTCAAATGACCACTTCAACTCATTATGTATATTATTTTAGCTCAGCACCTAGTACCTTAGCTAAAACACTTGCACCAAATATTTTTAAAAAAAAAAAACATACATAAATCCAAACTTAGTATAAACTCCCCTTAAATATAAATTTATATGAACAAATTTGAACTGAATCTAGTAAGAACTGCTTAATTGATTTGAATCGGATCGTAGCAAAAATTTAGTGAAAACACATATTTTTCACATCGTTAGGACATATGTTTGTGGCGGGAACTGATGCTGCTGCGAAAGTTCAGATAAACTACTGAAAAATCCAACTATTATGAAGAGAGCTGAAAAAGAGGTTAATTAATATTGAATTCAAATATAAGAGAATTAGTTTAATTAATATTGAATTAACTGGTTTCACCTTTGCAAACATATTAAATTCATTACCCTGAAAATTAAAATTGAGAAGAAAGAAATTCTAAGGGGAAAAAAATGACGCCCACAATCTGTTTGTGTTGTGTTGTGGGGGGGGGGGGGGGTGGGGGGTTGTGAAGCGGAAAGAATTCTCTTTGAGGGCCCCGACGTTTCCATCATAAGATGCTTTTGTATGCCCTCCTCATTAAGTTGATCTCCTTTATCAATGAAATTTCAATATCCAACAGGACCAACACAGTGCAAGTTGTGTTTTCTTTGAACAATAAGTAACAAGATGAGTCATTGATTTCGTCGCAGCACGTGCACATAGGTACACTAACTTGTATATATAAAGGCATGAAGCCAGTGTATTTCTTCGTTGCATCCAACTGTTTTAATTTGATAGTCAATTAGTACTGCTAGCCGCTTCTTGAATATCATCAAGAAGCAAAAAATGTCTCTAACTGGTCAAGTGGAAGCTGGAGTAGAGATCAAAGCTCCAGCTTCTACGGTTCGTGAATATTTTTGCAGCAAGCTACATCAAATATCCAGTGCTTGCCCCGATAAAGTACAGAGTGTTGATTTACTTGAAGGTGAATGGGGGAAAGCTGGCTCAGTCATCTTCGGTCGTTATGCCAACGGTAAGCCAACTGTATAAGTAATTCATAATTTGATCATGCATATATCATATGCACTTCATTCTAATTCAAATATCGTATTTGAGTATGAATTGATCGTGCGTGCTTTCCTTATTGTGTAAAATCATAGAGGGGAAATCTGATCTAAGCTGCAAGGTGATAATGGAAGCGATAGACTATGAGAATAACAAAATAACTTTTAAGGTGATTGAAGGGGATCTATTGGAGCAGTACAAGAGCTTCTGCTGCTTCTTTCAAGTCACCCCAAAAGGTGAAGGCAGCTTTGTTACCTGGACCTTAAAGTACGAGAAGCCCAATGAGAACGTTCCAGAGCCCACGGCCATGCTTCAACTCTGTGTCAATGTCACCAAAGACGTTGCTGCCAAACTTATCCCCCAAGTATAAACCCATGACTATGCTCATAATTATTTACGTTCTGCTTTTCTCAATAAAATGAACCTCGACGTTGATACACGTAGTACGGGGAAATCTATGTCTATTGTGTGTGTTTTCGTGTTACTATAATGTGTAGTACTATATATGTATATACATATATGAATAATAATAAAATGGTTGAGACGTTCGACCAGAATGTGTTTATGTTCTCAATTGTGGCTGACTTGAGCGTGGGTACGAGGCATAGCCTGAATGGTTATGAGAAGCAGAACGAAAATGTTCCTGACCAAAAAAGCATTGCTTGTAGTTGATCCCTGCAAAGACATTGATGCTCACATAAAGCTTCAGAATGTGCACGCTTTTACACTACCCATAATAAATGCTTGGAACTTGTGAATCTTTAAGAAATAAATAAATACGTGTTTTCAGCTCCACCTCTTCAATTGCATAATAAATAAGTCGGGAGTCTTCGTTTTTAAATTTCTTTATATGTGCATAACGAGTAATACGAGGTTTGTAAATTTAAATAAGAATGATGATATACATTTTAAATTTTTTTTATATCAATTAATTATTTTAAATGATGTGATATTTTTTATTTGTTGATAATTTTTTAATAAAATATAAGTGAATTAATTATATTATTTTATCAACTAATTAATGAATGCTACATTATTTAAGATAATTATTTGATATAAAATATATTTAAAATATGTAGCATCACTAGCATTACTCTTTAAAAAAAGAGATTTTCATATTCCATCTATGCATTTTGGTTTTCCATTCCTCTGTTTTCAAGCTTTTAAAACAGTAGGGAATAACTGATAAAACCCAAAAATAATGGGGTAAAATGTCATTCTCCTAGCATTTTTCCTTTCAATATAATAGAACTGTCCATCGAAATAACTTTCAGTTTTTCTTTTAATACTTATTACACATCAAATTACTATATTACACAGATATTTACAATTGTTATTGGAGCAGACATTACACTGATATTTATTGTTATTGGAGTAAACATTACATTGATATTTACAATCATATATATATATATATAAGTGGGACTTATATTATTACATTAATATATAGCCCCTCATTTCATAGAGAGGATGTCTGCCTTCTTTGCAGAGAGAAAGACTTACAAATTAACTTCACACAATAATTTGGCTTAATTGAGGGAGGTTGAGTCTATGGAGACTCGAACCCCTACCCTCATAGTCCTACTTAACTTTGAGAGTAATGGTTCATCACTGGGCTAAAGCCCAAGTGGCTAAATAATAACTTTCAATTAGTCACCAATCTTTGTAACATTCTTTTCGTTCTTCATTTCATTTTTACTTTCTTCCCCTTTTGGCTCTTGTATAAACTCAATAGCTTCGTCCAACTTTATGAAAAAAACTGAGAAGCAGGAGGGGAATATAAATTGATCTAAATATATCATAAATAAACAACCATAAATACGATGGATTAACTAGGAAACTATATGATTGCGGACACCTTTATCTGACAAGAAAAGAAGACTTCCCCTAATTTCTATAAATATTAGATAGAAGCAATTAATAAGATCAAAAGCTCATCACTACGACTCTTATCATGAGTAACTGGTCAAATGTATTATCATCACTGATTTCGAATGTATTTTCCGTGAATGGTCCGGGAGGAATATTTCTTTTCCACTGGAAAAAAGGGGTAAACTTAAAGAATCCTTCCTCCCACCATATTCTGAATATATTCTCCTTTTCCCTTCTGTTATAAAGGCAATAAACTGATCAGCATCATGTCCTTCTCCAATAGAACTTTGGCTGAGTTTTGTCTGAATCGATCTTTTATTTCCTTTCAGGTTTGTTTCATTATCCTTCTTTTTGATGTTATCCTTATCGATGCCATACTCATCATCTTGATCTGCTTTATCAATGACATTTCAATCTCGAACACGATGCAAGTTGTGGTTTCTTTTTAGCAATGATTAATAAATGAGTCACTGATTTCGTCACTGCGCATGCAAAACCTCTATATACAGGCTAGAAGCTAGTGTGTTTCTTCACTGCATCCTACGGTTTTTATAGTCAGTACTAGTTGGTTCCTCGATATCATCAACTAGTAAGTTCATAATGTCTCTAACTGGTCAAGTGGAAGCTGGAGTAGAAATCAAAGCTCCAGCTTCAATGATTCATGAGTATTTCAGCAGCAAGCTACCTCATTTGTCCAAAGTTTGCCCTAAGAAAGTTCTCAGTGTTGATTTACTTAAAGGTGAATGGGGGAGAGCTGGCTCTGTCATCTTCTGGCGTTATGCCGATGGTAAGCCCACTTCGATTTTGATTATTTCATTTCAAAAGGAGAATGACCAAAATTCTCCATTCTTCGGTGAAATTAATTAATTGTTTCATTATCATGTTTTAAAACTCCCCAAAGATTCTTTAATGCTAATTTTATTTCATTAACCGCGAATATTTTTTTACTTCGAAATTGACGGTCGAATTTGTCCCTCCAAAAAGACCGAATTATCCTCCAAAACATGTATGAGACCGATTAAATGTTATAATAACTGAGTATTTTGGTGGATTTTTAAACACGAAGAGGATATTATTAATTTTACCAGATAAGAGGGGTTCTTGGTTTTTTTTTATTGAGAACTACTAATTCAATATTATATTTTGAGTAATACAGCGATTCCAATATTTAAATCCAAACTTAAGTCTCGATTTAAATAGCTGTTGATTTGTAACCGTCACACTATATTTAGTTTGTAATATTTAACATGCATAATTATTACGAATAAGTTGTCACATTAGTTGGGACTTAAATTGAAATTTAAATGTTGAGATATCAAACAACAATATTGTATTTGAGAATCATGCTTTTGCTAAAGCCGTTTGTTATTTTGCAAAATACTAGAAGGGAAATCTGATCTAACATCCAAGGAGACGATGGAAGAGATAGACTATGAAAACAAGAAAATAACTTATAATGTGCTTGAAGGGAGTCTACTAGAGCAGTACAAGAGCTTCCGTTTCTTCCTTGAAGTCACTCCAAAAGGTGAAGGCAGCTTTGCTTCTTGGACTTTAAGGTACGAGAAGACCAATGAGAAGGTTCCAGAGCCGAAGTCCTTGCTTCAATTCTGTGTCGATGTCACAAAAGATGTCGATGCCAACCTTGTCCCGCAGGCATAGATCCGTGACGGACGTTAATTTTATGTACTCTGTGTGTCGGCTTCTTCCTTCTACTTATGGTATGTTGTCAATAAACCTCCATGGCAAGAGGAAACCGATCTAAACTGTGTGTGTGTCTGGTCGTGTACTCTATGTTCGTGTTATATATAATTATAGAGTCTCAATCTAGTGAACGAATGCACATGTGATGAGTGTTCATCAGTGGAGCAGTTTCATCAACAATAAATTGATAATGCGCGATTGCGTGCAGTTGATGGAAATCTTATAATTGTAACTACACATAATAAAGGGTTGTGATGTTATACCTAATTAATCAAATGTGTTTATGTATGCTGCAGGCTTGTGGCAATTTGAATAATATTATCACGTTTTGCATTTTAAACCTTTTTTCATTGTTTGATTAAGCACCACCAGTCCTTTGTTTTTAACTTTTATTATTATAGTCATTATATATGTAGTTGATGAGATATGTCATATATTGTTAATATTATAAAATTAACATTTTAATGGTGGATAATAAAGTCAACAAATATTAGGCCAATAAAATAAGAACGTTATAAAGTTTTCAGTCACTTATGAAGCCTCATTTTGATAACATTTAAGTTTTTTTTTTAAAATATATTTCTAAGAAATTACAGCTAATTAAAGTGCCGGTGTTAGTAAAATAAAATCGAAGTCGCCTCTGCTGCATATCCAACAAATTATTCCGTTTTCCATGGACATGGATCCTATGTTTGAAAGTTTAAGAAAAAGAAAATCAAAGTTATAAGCAATAAGAATTAGCTTTGGGTCTTTGATAAATATTTTATGGAAAATTTAGGGGAAGTATTCAAATGATAATGTATTTGTAGACATGTAAAAATTTCGCTGGGGAAAAAAAGAAAACGTGTATTCTGTTTCTCTGGAACTTGGATAACAAGTTAACAACGTCCGGTTAAAATGCAATTAATTTTATATTTTTATGCAATAACTGCTTATCAAGTATCAACACTAGTAGAGCATTATTGAACTAAGAGCCTGTTTGACATTACTTTTAAGAGATTTAAAAGTCATTTTGATAAGTTAAAATTTAATTTTTGTGTTAGTTAAATTTTTTAAAAAATCAATTTTAGCAAATTCACTCTATCCTACAATAGATTTTGAAAAATATAAAAGGACTGATTTTTCATATTTCGATTTCAAAAATCAGTCTTATTGTTAATATAATTCCATATATACCATCATATATATTATAAAAATTCGGAAACAAAATCATTAACATTATTGTTGTTGTTGTTGTTGTTGTTGTTGTTATTATTATTATTATTGTGTTAGTTAAAATTATTATTATTATTATTATTATTATTATTATTAATAAAATAAATTAATACATATAAAATATTTATTTTCATCATCAGTTATTATATATATACAATATATATATAAATAAATTTTATTCAACATTATGTCCAATTCAATCATTTATATTCTTACAAAGGTTTAATAGTAGGATTTGTCAAATACGTATGACTACTTTTAAACCTCAAAGTACTTTTAAAAATAAATTTGATCAAATATTTGATTCTTTTCATAGTTAATTATTTCTGCAGCATAAATAACAATAATTATTTTAAAAGATACAATATTACCTTACAACAGTTTAACAGTAGGATTTATTAAACGCATATGACTATTTTTAAATCTCGTAGCACTTTTAAAAATAAATTTTATCAAATATTTAACTGATTCTTTTTATAGCTAACAATTATTTTAAAAGATACAATATTACCTTACAATAGTTTAACAATAAAATTTACTAAACACATATGACTACTTTTAAATCTCGCAGTACTTTTAAAAATAAATTTTATCAAATATTTAACTGATTTTTTTCACGGCAAATTATTTTAATAGCATAAGTAACAATAATTATTTTAAAAGATACAGTATTACCTAACTGACCTTAAATGAAGTAGGTTTCCATTTGGCTTTTGAACTTTTTTAAGAACGATCCTGAAACAGGTTTTTTCTTTCTGTGGATCTATAGAAGTATCCCACATGAGTATTTAAAATTATGAAAATACCCTGATTTACCATACTCAAAATGAAAGGAGCCTAATAAGGCTCAAACTTGTGCACTCTGGAGGGCATGAATGTCGCCAGCCTAGAATCCCAGTGAGACTTATCGATTGATTACATGTCACTTTACTGCAAAATGCAAATGGATGCACGAATAGTTCTTTTTCTTTTCCTTTTTTGAAAAAAAGCCAATGTAATGGATGCACGAATCTGATTCCTTTGGTTCTGCGATACATTCCTTTCCCAATTGGTAGTAAGAAAGTTCCAAAAATAGTTCTTTTCTTTTAAAAAAGCCAATGTAATGGATGCATGAATCTCATTCCTTTGGTTCTTTGAGTGCTAAAGCTTGTCAAAGAATATACTTTTGTTATCTATTGTTGGGGATATATACAAGGGGAACGGGCGAACGGCAATTGTGGATAATTGAATAGACGTTAGAAACTTTATTATAATAGAAATAATATGTATAGAACTGTGTAGGTGCAAGTATAATTGTAGTAATTTAATTACACAAAATTAATGTTTGTTTCAAGGCACGTTTTCTTAAAATGTTATTTATCTCCACCAATATAATAAAGCAATCAGTTGTTTGTCTGTGTTATGCACTAAAAAATAAATAATATTGCAAGTCAGGCAAGAATCCATATATTATTCCTACAGCTTGTACCGTGGGCATAAATTCATGGCTGAAATCATTTCATTTATGTTGTGTAGTGTGGGAGTCGCTGTGTTTATGTTGCAAAAATAATGATTCAAATTACAAACATCAATCAAATATATTTTACATACATAGTTCGGTACATGCTATATTATGTAGTATAGAAGAATTACTGAATTGCAGTGACGAGCCAATTAGCGCCATGGCAAAAAATTAAAACAAGTCAACAAAATTTAGTACCAAACCACAACCTCAATGGCGCGTGAGATTAATCACATCATTGAAGCACCATTTATCCGTCATGGGAATTTTAGCTAGTACTAGTAATCTATACAGATATTCTCTCAGAATACTTTTTTTTTTTTTTTTTTAACCCGCAATGATCATATAATGAATTCCTCCTGTACAGTATATGGAAGTTGGAAGTAATGTTCAGAATCTGTATAGCCTAGGCATTAGCTACTTTCTGCGTACTTCTCGAGCAGAGAAATGTCAAGCACTTTGTCCATTCCACTTGCTAAAAGAAACCTGATCGCAATTCACAAGAGTCAACAACCATATATATTACATTAATTAAATTAAAGCTTTGAAAAGCAAAACAGGGTTTAAAAAAAAAAAAAATTGATCCATACTTATCTCTGAGAGATTTTGTAATTAATCGGCAACCCCCAGGCACCATCGATTGGACGTTTACAGCAATATTTGGGTTGTGAATGCTCTGTCTAAGATGTATCCATCCATATTGTGCATGCTCTTCATCTGTAACTTTAGCCCTGGTGAATTTGCAGAAATTTAGAATATTTAATATTGAAACCGAAATCTGCCTCAAATTGAAATTTTCTTTAGAGTTTTTATGTTTATACCTGTACATGCGAGCGTCAATGGCAGCTGGAGATTCATTTGAGTCCACAAGGCAGCCTTCGCTCACCCAGCAGTCGCCGCAGGAATCTAATTCCCATCCTTGTAGCCTTCCTTCCTGCAAGTAATTAATCAAACGTTTGTATTATTAAACCAATTGTTTCATTAGCTGAATGTGAATTAGTTTTCTGCAGACCAAGTACCTCGATGTATTTCCGGAATTCTTCAATGGCTTCAGATCCTTTTGCCTTTGCATGCCTAGGCTCAGAGATAATGTTCATTCTTAGTTCGATTGATTCTAGTGGCTCTTCAAGATCTTTTATGAGACTACCAATGCCTTCATCTGACCCTTCAAGCTTCATCCGTACCATCTGAATAATGATTTTTACAACCATGTAAGCTCCTGTAAAAGGGTAACAAAATTCTGGTAAGGAACAATGGGAAATCAGAAGCATTAATGAAACTTTTCAGAAGATGCCCAAAATATATATATATATATATATTACCGTCATCAAGGAAATAATTCTCTTTAAGAGCACCATGCCCTGATGTTTCCATCATAAGCTGTGTTTCAATGCCATCTTCATTAAGATGAACTCCCTTATCAATCACATTTCGGTAACCAACACGATACAGGCAATGGTTTCCTCCTCTATCTGTAATAAACTTGGTAAGCGCCATGCTTGTCCGAGCATCAGTCACTATAGTAGTTCCAGGGTGTTCTTTCAACACAATGGCAGACATGAGAGCTATAAGCTTGTCACCATTGATTGGATTGCCTTTGTTATCAACAACCCCGCTGCGATCAACGTCAGTATCGAAAACAACTCCGAGATCAGCATTGTTTTCGAGCACAGCTGCTCTGGTTAGAACCATTGCAGTTTTGTCCTCAGGATTCGGAATGTGGTTAGGGAACATCCCATCCGGGTTGAGGTGTAAAGAGCCAAATGTGTCTGCTCCCAGCTTGTCTAACACATCCCATGTGAAGAAGCCTCCTGATCCGTTTCCAGCATTCACAATTATCTACAATTGAGGTGCAATAGCAACATCATCATCTTAGACTTTGCTCAATAGACAATGTTAACATGTATCCTAGAAGTAAAACAAATTTAGATTCATAATCTTAGATTTTAATCTAAGAATTATTATTTTTATTATTATTTCTGTAATCGATCTAAGAAATAGATTTAAAACTTGTACATATTGTACACTACCCAGTACCCCCAACCCCTTAACGGTAGCCAAATTCTGAAGAAAAAATTTTGGTTTCTTTTGGATGGGCCGAACTTGTGATTTTGGGCCCAGAAAATGGAGCACTCCGGAGGAGGATTGTCGTTGATAGGATGCGGTGATACGCAAATCACAAATACCTCTAGATACACCTTTCTTTATCAAAATTTTTTTTTTTTTTTTTGAAAAGTTTATCAAAATGTTAAAACTTCCAATGCATGAATAAATAAAAGAGTGCGTTTCGAACTTAGGCCCAGACTGCAATGGAACAAAAGCCCAAATTATCAGTCAGCACCACAAATATGCACCATATCTCATTCTGCGTAGTTTGGACCTCAAAATCTTATGAGAAGCAAATCGTTGGAACAAGGATAATGCAAGATTTGGTGGCACATGCATGAATTGTGTGTACGGCCACAAGCTAAGAAGATACAAACAAAGAAGTGAAGAAGGGAACCTGAAACCCTTTGAGTGGTGTCTCATAATGCAGAGGATGATTCACTCTCTCCTTAATGATGTCTCTGAGGTGTTTTGCATAAGCACTCATGAAATCAACTCTCGTGGGAGGATTTCTCAGCACTGTAGACACTTTGGTAAGCCTATTGGCATATTTCCGGGCAGCTTCGCCACATATCTCCTCCACCTCGGGCGACGTTAGCCCCCCTTTCTTAGTGAAAAATTTCAGACCATTTCGAGTGTAAGGTAAGTGAGAAGCAGTCATCTGCAACACAACAACATCTTATCTCATATAAACTAATTCAAAATGCAAATTCAATGGCTATGTGACTAAAGTTATTCACTTTATACATATATCCTACCATTATTGATGCATCATAGGCAAATGGAGGCAACAAAGTGCTCATGAAACAAGCTGGAGTAGTAGCAAGTCCCATGTCAAACGCCAAACAACCAGCACGAGCAAGGCCGGCAAACACTGCCACGCTCAACGAAGGCCCTGACACTCGAGGGTCTTTGCCAAGCGATACTTTAACATCCTCAACAGGACGTCCGCGTTCATTTTCCAAGCTTCTGATTACCCATTCTCCAAAACTCTCCGCAATGGCTTCCACAGCTGACGGTGTAAGGTCAACTGTTCTACCTTTTTCGCCTTCCAAAGCAACGCCGCGAACATCGGACCCGTTTTGGAGTCTCCGAATCCTGTCCATTTCTTCATCAACCACAACTTCATTATACTTGTCTGTAACAGAAGATTTCACGTGTGTGAATTTTATTGAATGCGACAGAAATGGAAGTATAACGCTAGTTATTTGAAATGGTTTTGGGCATTTTGGCCCTGGAGACGATGGAAAGCTTGTTCTCGAGCCGTTGCTTTGCAATGATATTGAGGGTGTTGTAGTGGAAGCCATGAATTCTGTTAAAGTTGAAGCTGTGTTGGTTTGTTTGGACGTTTCTGAATGGAGGATTTTTTCAAGGAGGAAGCCAAGTTGAAAGATAAGAATGGCCACATGAATTAATCACCCTACATTAATATATATGATCCATCTGGGTGAAGCAAAATATCTACAAATAAAATTCCAAAAACAACGATATTTTTCTTGTATTATTCAGGCATTAAATCTTTTCGTTTTTTTGTAAACGATATACTCGTTCGGGCTGCTGTAGACTGTAGTGGCGTAGGAATTAGGAAACGTGCCAGACAAGAATAATTGAAATGAGAAAATCTGAATTAATTATCCAAAACCCTAGGACATGAAAATTAAGATGATGATCGTGTATTCGTGTGTGCAAATATTTCACTTTGGACCTTACCAAAAATCCACTATTATTTATAACACACTCTTTTAAGGGCATTTTGGCACAACGTTCTTTTTTTTTTTTTTTTTAAATTCACTATAAAAACAAAGTTGATTAAATTTATGCAAATTTATGCACAACCCTCATGATATGATTAAATTTTCAGATAGACCTCATGTTTTATCTATTTCTGTAAATCCCCCAATTGTTTTGGTGCTAGCTCGCTCGTGGATGGTTTTATACTTCTGTTATTGATGGTTCATCTAAAATCTCCAAATTGGCACAACATATACCACATCTGGCAATACATTTTTATCTGGAAAATTCATAGTAAATCCAGATTTTTAGATTTAAAAAAAAAAAACCTGTGAAGAAATGGCTATATAACAGAGATGCCTCTGGCATGTAACTTAGAAAAATTGAACAACAAATTGAATATGAGTAGTATTTCAATGAAACATTGACCTTGATGCATGTTTACAAAGTAACAGATGAGTCTTTATGCACACTACTGAATAACCTAGAATGCGTGCAGTTTAAGAAAATTTGGTTGTAATTCTCAGCTGAAGGCCATAAGATAAAAAGCGTCTCTCCATATTCATCATTCAATCATAATTTGGTCTTTGGGAATTTGTTGAGCTCCTGTAAGACTACTGCTTAGCAATCTGCTCAAGGTCCTTTTCTTCTTCCTGGCAACTGGCATACACACAAGGTGACGGGGTCACATGATTGTATCTGCTGGGCCTGGATCAGTGCACTGCTAGTTTGGACTCATTGAGTTGGGCTCAAGGGGGTCATCAATCTGGACAATGTACAAAGTTCAATCTCACAAGTCACATATTCCTTTCATCCTTTGTCAACATCTCATTCAATATTTGGCTTTGGCAAGAGACACTGTAATTAAAGAAATCTAAAGCTCAAAAACAAATTAGTGCATACAAACATGGAAATATATAGGAAATAAAGAAGTGTTGAAAATATACATCTGATGCTTCAAAACAGAGAGAAGTTCAAAAGCAGAGTTGACCATATGTAGAAAACCAAGGCTTCAAATATATATGAACTCCTCAGACCTCAAGTGACTATACAATGTAAGATCAGAATTTACATGGCCAAAAAATACAGATATTTCATTAAAAATTCACATTAATTATGGCAAAACTGGAGGTTCTCCATCCAACTTATTGAGCTATATGTCTCAAAGTGCAAACGCGGTGCGTAAGAGCACATACTAATTATAGATAGCGTAGTCTCAGACTCTCAAATCCACATTTATCTTAGATATGGAGAACAAATTAATAAATGCAAATGCAATACAAAAATAAGCTTGATACTACAAATGAAAGTACATAACAACAGACTTTAACAAATTGACACATTTGGAATTCAGGATTAGACGAATCCCAAACCCTTACAGCCAGGAACTTCAACCCAATCAAGCTGTATCTCCACGTCCCCACACTCTACGTTGTTCAATCTAAGACTCATATCTTGGGTTATTTTGCCGTTGTTCCAAATAATGCTGCTCTCATCGAGAAGGCAATTTGCCCTGGTTGGCTGAATTTTCTTGATTGCGCACCCATTGGGGAGGTTTTCCAAGCCCATCTTTAGACATGCTATATAAGGTTTAATGTCTATATTTACATCTCCCATCTTGTCATCCACACTAAACGTGTCTTTATCGTAAACTGTCTGCACAAAAAGTTTTAAATCTCAATTATAAATCACCGGATTTACTTTTACTTAATTATTAATTTTTTTTACTTGAATTTGGATTAATGCCTTATATCTATTCAATTTTTTGTTGCATTAAGAATCACTTTGTTATATATATGAATTTTGCTTGTTACAATGTTGTTAATTTTGTTGAGTTTTTAGGAATATATGATTTAACTTATCGTAGAAGAGGTTTGAAAATTTGAATTCCACTCACATTCACATTTGTAATTTGGGAAGAATAAAAGGAGCACTTAATTAAAAGTAATTAGATGGGTCCTTTGCAGGGTAGAGTGACTAGCAATGGATAAAAAATATTCAAAAAAGCAGATCACTTACCAAATGAACTGGAAGATTGGGGTCTCTAATTGGAAGAGTCAAGTCGCAATTCCAAACAGGGTTGCAGTTACTATTTATCACATGAGTCTTCATTTTCTGCCACATTTTCGATTCAAGAAAAGACAGGAAGAAAGTAAACAAAAAATGCATGCATTTCATGTACAAGAATAGTACACCTCCCAAGTTTACGCGTAATTTTCTTTCATCTCATTTAACTACTTTGTAATTAAATCTCTCGGGCCATATTAACAAAATTAAATTGATTCTGGGCAAAGATGAATAGAAAATTACATGCCTGTTTTCCCATGGTAATGACAACATAAGGATCACTACTAAGAGCATCGCGCACGGCAAGATTAATGCCTCTTTTTACACGGATTTTTAGCAGGCCAAGCATGCTTTCAACTGAACGAGACATTTTGCAGACAAATTAATTAAGATGATTCAATTAACAATAAACCTCTGGACTTTAATTTTTTTCCTTTATTGACAGTTGAAATAACCCTAACCCCACTTTTGAGTAGTTCTGCTTAAAAAAAAAAATCACGTATATATAAACAAATAAATAAAAACTCTACGGATATTAAGGAATGGTCGCTCAATCATTCGACAGTTATATAAAGCATGCATGCCCACGTGGAATCTGTAACAGATGTGTCTATAATTAATAAAACTAAGCTGCCTACAGTTTTATCAAGATTAGAAATGTTAATAATAGTCAACTTATTGGCTCTGTGTCCCCTCCGCTTTCATCGCTTTGCCCACATTTATTGTAGGCAAAAATGGAATAGATCAATGCTGAAACTACGGGTGCTCGATCATTTCATTTGCTTGAGGTTTTAGCCAACAGTTTTAAGAGCCAGATTCGTAATATTATAATTTTTAAAATAATTGTTATTAGTTGTGTTATAAAAATAAGAGAAATTATCATTTGTATACCCTTAGTTTACTCTATTATAAAAAATATTATAACACTTTGAGGGTGTATCAATCATCCAATATGACAAACGATCACCGACCACCAAATCATAATGCTTAAATATGATGATGTTAGAGGGGTAATCTGGTCTTTTCATGTGATACAAGTGATAATTTAAGGGTATATAAGTGATAATAAGAAAATTTAAGGGTATACAAGTGATAATTTTCAAGGGTAAAATCGTCAATTCACTGTAATTCCGTTAATTTTCAAACGGCGACTAACAGTTTGGTGGTCGATTGATACATTTTGTCAACTTAGGGTGGACGATTGATACACGCTCAAATTGTTGTAGTATTTTTTATAACAGAATAAATATAAGGTATACAAATGATAATTTTCCTAAAAATAAACAATTGCGAAGAGATTCAGTTAAATATTTGAAAAGTTTATTTTTAAAAGTGTTGTGAGTTCTAAAAGCAGTCAAATCTTATTATTAAATTGTTATAAGAATATAAATAACTGAATTAGACATAATATTGAATAATATTTATTTAAACAAAATATATATAAAATATTTTTTACTATATATTTATAATAATTGACAACTAAAATAAATACTTTATATTGTTAATTTTATTTTTTTATTTTGTTATCTCAGTATAATTGTAAATAATAATAATCTCTTTAAAATTAATGATTTTATTTTTTAATTAATAAGGATAAATGGATAATTTTGAATTTTTATAATATATATGAGGATATATATAGAATTGTGTTAAATACAAAACTGATTATCAAAATTCGATTTGAAAAAACTACTTTTTTTTTATTTTTTAAAATATACTATAGAATGAAATGATTTTACTAAAAGAGAATTCTAAAAACATTTATCAAATAATAAAATTAAATTTAAACTTTATAAAATTACTTTTAAACCTCCCAAAAATAATTTGAATCCGGTCTTGAGTTTATCTTATCCATCCAATTTTTTAAAAGGGCAGAAATTCCCAAAAACAATCTGAATCATGCCTTCTGCAAAAGCCACCGAAATACCGAACTATGATGCAGGTGAGGTAGGTTTCTTTATTTATTTGAATAAGGGGTAAGGTAGATTGCTCCGGGTACATTTTCGGTTTCCCTTCATTCTAATTTAATTTTTTTTTAATACAGTCCAATTTAATTTGAAAACAAAAATTAACAAATGACAACTTATGGTTCTACATATTTCTCAATTGTTGACTACTAGGCAACAAATATATTACCAAACGACTCCTGAGGGCCATTTGGCCAAAGTCACTTATAGACGTGATTAAATTGATTTCTCCTCACTGGATGTTACCAGAATCGTCCAACATAAATGGGGACCAATGGGAATCTTGTCCTTTTCCAAATTTTCATCATATAATCCCATTTCCGACCATTGATCATAAACGGTCATCAGAAATGTGACCGACTCAGCCCTTTCGCATCATATTCGATTCTTGCCAGTGATTTGGCCGCGAGTATATGTGATTGTGTTCTTTCTTGGCGCCTTGCAGAATATATCTTCATGTGCATGTGCGAAGATCTCGATTTCGCGCAGGAATCTCGTAGTTATTTCATGCACAATTAATTTGCAAGCTACCAGTAATTAAAACAGGACCATGCAATGACCTCCCGCTGACCAATCGGGGTCAGTAAATTGGTCGAAAATACCAAAAAGTAGTAAGGACTGAAAAGATCTGCACCTACTTTATCAGCATTCAGCAGCTTGTGGGCTAGGTCTAAATTTTTAAATTTTTTCACATTTTTGCTGATTTTTTTTTTTTCATTTTTGGTCTTCCCTTCGCTAATCCAAGTTATAATGCCTTTACACAGTCAAGATAACCATATAATGAAGCGTTATGGTGGTTAGTTTTAGTATTCTCTCAATTATTAATTAATTGAGTGGAGACAGTCTCTCCCTTATGAAATGTGAGTGGACTAGGTATCTCTCGAATATTTGTGAGGGTTTAAAGTATATGGGTAAGTGCTTCAGTGTGTCAATGTATGGCGGTGGTCCCAGTTGTATAGTATAATTATAAATATTAATTATAATGTCTGATGCAATTTCAGTAACAATATGTGTATAACAAAATTTCCCTACTGTCACATGTGATTGTACTCCTGCATCTAATTAATATAGCAAAGAAAAGAAAAAGGTATGAGAACATTTTTGGTGGAATTATTACGGAGTGGTGTACGATTAATTACTAACAATGATCAACTATATTAAAAAGGAAAAAAGAAACTTAGTCTAGCCGTTAATCTTGAATCTTGATAGACTTTAGATGAGATATGAGCTATATATTCATTGCACCTAATAACTCAAGACAAGAGTTAGCCGCCTAACATGCATTTAGAATGTAAAACGCAGCAACAATTTTGTTGCATCAGTAAAAGCACAAGCAAATAATGGGGATTGATTATTGAATACTCCCAATCACTGTATATGAGTTGAATGTCCTTATTTGTTGAACATAAAGCCGAATTTCTGATCAATTTGCTGCCCCTTTTCTTGACCATTGGCATCGGATGGGAATCTTACAGGGAACAGAGAAGACAATTGGTGACAAACAGCTAAACATGCATGGGTAAAGAATATGTTGCTAGAATTATCCTCCCTTAAAATAAATAATACATCTCCGCTGCCCTAAACATACGGCTACTTCTTCATTGTGATCGCAAAGAATTGCTACAAGAAGCAATGCGTACATACATTTAATTATTAGAAGTAGATGTGATTGATAAGAGTCATGATGCTTAAGTCCAGACGTCTAGATTGTAAAATTCAGGTCTGAATTAGAATTAGAATTTACAGCTAGCGCTATACAACTCTGATTATAGTAGTTTAAATTCAGATTTTGTAAAATCCGAGTGTCCGGGCTTAAGCACGGACCCGGGAAAATGACTTGCTTGAGCACGGAGCAGAGCCGCTGGGCCTCTACTAATACATCTGGAACTGCGGACTAAAATACGGAACGGAATTCAAGGGCTGGGCTTAGAAGCCCAGATTGGTTGATGATTCCAAGAGTCGGTTACGGCTGCGTCTTTGAGTCAAAAAAAGTATGTTCGAGACTATCTTTTAGATATTATTTGAGGGCCTACAATGTTCGGTAAATAGACATTAGAGGCTCAACGTTAGCATAAAAACAATTGTTGTTAACAGGCTAAACTGAGAAGCCGCACGAACCGACCCTTCTTCCTTTATTTTATTCGCTGTGATGCCTGCACTACACAACCCCTGAGCGCGTTTCCATGTTGAATTTTTTATTTTTCTTTTAATGGGTACTTGGATTGAACAATTTGAAAATACCCTTTCTGGAAGGAATACTAGAGATTAATGGCAATCCCTTGTTGATTTAAAATAGCTTGAAATGTATCTGACAGATTCTAGGAAAAAGAATCTGAAATAAGCTGGCAATTGAAAATATCTAAACGGAATCAAATGGATGGTTTAGCCTTGGACACATGGCTTAAGCCCAGCGAATCGAGTATTTAATACTTGCTTAATTTTGCTGTAGGTTAGAATATTCTCCTCCTTATGCTCCTTGAAGCCAAAATAAACTTTGACTCGAAAATGAGTTGTGTGAACAAGATTTGAGATCTTTTCATTTCTCGGTGGTGGAAAGGACAATGATTCCAATTCCCACGTGAAGAAAAGATTTCTAGATAAGCTACGCGGCCGTACTGGCAGCCATTGGCCCAGTGCCATGGTAATACTGCTCAGAAATATCATAAATATTTTATAAAGAATATTGCTACATTAGAGATTTAGAGTTGGTAGAGCACTTATTCGTAACTACACCATTAAAATTATAATAAATTTTTAATTATTTATTATTTTAAAATTATAATAAAATCTTTTATTATTTTTTATTTTATATATATGGGTGAAATTCGTACTTTACTATAAATTTATTCCAATATAAGTATAGTCTTTTATAAAACATGTAAAAAAAGGTATCCTAAAATAATATTTGGATAATATTAATAGTTAAAAAAGGCACTCACTAATGCTTTTTTTTTCCTCATTTAAGTAAGACAGCAAAACAATAATTTACAATTTTGTGTGCAAAAAAATAGAAATAAAAAAATATAATGTCTTGTAAGACATTTTACTAATTTTACATTAATTGAAAACAATCCCAAATCTAAATTCAAACACAAGTCATTTAATTTTCTCAACAACTTCATATTAATGTTGAGATTTTCTACACCAAATTTCTTTTTCACTACCTCTTAGTCCTTGTAGATGTGACCTTGTAATGCCAATACGCCCATGCCCTTAATAACCTTAAGGGCGTGAGTTCAATTCCTAGTGTAGGGCCAGCACTAAAATTTATTTTCTCTTAAAAATAGGAGTTAATTGACTCCTCACATTAGGGGTATGATCGATTTTTTTTCCAATAATGTGAGGATAAATCTCTTTTCAAATTTAGTGAAGATTGATATTCGAACTGTGCTGTAATATAATTACTCAGGATAAATCCTGATTGAATTTTAATTGTAAATATAAGGATTATAATATATTAGTATATAAAAAAAAAAAAAAAGATGTGACCTTGTACCATTAGTGTATCAAAAAAAAAAAAAAAAAAAGAAAAGATGTGACCTTGTACAAGACCGTATTCAGTATTCAGTGTAAACAAGCTCTCCATTAGAACATATTAATTGGGTTAAGAGCGCAGCTTAATTAAGTAGCTAATGAAGTAAATAGACTAACTAAATTAACTTTATTGTACGCTCTCGTCTTGCACTCCAAGGCAGCATGCGGGTGAGGGGAGTAAATTATATTTTGAGAATAATGATTATATAATACTCCTTGAGAGAATAAATAACGAAATCTTTATCCTCTTTTGCATGTGAACCCGCGAACATCGAACACGGAATAGTTTGAGGGAAAAAAAACACACACACACACGCACTCTTATCTGGGGATCTCTCGAGATTAATTTTTATTTTTACGGTTTCAAAAGGAATCCCTTCTAAGAAAGGATTTTTAAATTTGTTAGCTTTTTCGGTAAGAGCGTGAACCAAACAGAAGTAATTTAAGAATACCCAATCAAGACTATTTTTTACACAACGTATCGACAGGCGGTTATTTTTGTGCCTATATTTCTGTTGGCTGATACAAGGGTTATGATATTTTTATGATCAAAACAGTGATTTTAAAAGAGGATCATCCTCTCATGATCTAATTTTTTCATAAATAAAATTTATTAAATAATTTGTAATTAATAAATTAAAAAAAATAAAAATAGTTAAATCATAATCAAAAGTGGACTTAACAAGTTTGATTCAATTAAAATGTTATCTCCTAATATGAGTTTTGTTGCATTTTTAAAGATCTTATGACACATATTCATGAGCTTTAGTGTATGAATAAGATTTAATCACTTTTATTTTTTAATTTATTAATTACCATCACTTAAATAAATTTTACTTAGGAACAAATCAAATCATGAGAGGATCATTCAATTTAAATTTTAAAACCAATAACTGACCTGAAATCACTAATTTTTTCCACAACTCTTGTTGACGCTAATTTTTGGTCAACCGAAGAATTGAATAAAGGGGAGATATAAAGAGCCAAGAAAACACCAGAGATTTACGTGGTTCAGCGCTTGGCCTACGTCCACGGGAGTCAAAAGAGAAAATTCACTATAAAATAATGATTACAGAGCTGTTCTCTCTTACTACTCTCTTACTAAAATTTTCTTCACCCCCTTTCACTTCTGGAGCTCTCTATTTATATACAAATTTTCAGTATCCCAAGTCTTTACTAATTCCTAATTTGTCTCGACTTCCCCTACTTAATTAGAATTTTATTTGAAGTCTATTTTTGTCTCCTTCTCAAAGTAGGCTCAAGCTTCTAGATTGATTACAATTATATTTTTTCTAGTTTCGCAGTTCCCCTTCCTCGACTTCTCTCCCCCTGCCCTGGTTCACAGGTTCTCGTTCCTGCCTCGTTCCTGATTCCTGGTTCCTGGTTCCTGGTTCCCGTGTGGTTCCCCGGTTCATGGTTCCCTGCCTCGGTTCCCTGCCTTGCCTTCATTTTCTCATTCAGATCACCGCTCTAGCTTTTTAGAGCTTTATTGTTTAAGCTCAAAAAAACTACTTTTGTTTCCCACTTCTCTTGTAATGAACTTTATGATTTTTTTTTTTTTTTTTTGTGTACTAAGCCTTTTTTGGGGCCAGGGATTTGTTCAACACGTCCCTTGAGATTTGCTTGACTTTTCTGCACCAGGCCTTTTAAATTTTGTTTGCTTTGTCTTTTGCTTGCTTGTTTCTTGCACCAGTGCTTTAATAATTACTCTGACTGTATGCTTTAATTCTTCATGCTCCAACTCTTCCTTTTTGACTTTTGTTGCTTCATCTTTTCTTTTATTTACTTCTTGTACCATCCTGCTTTAACTTTTGGCATGCTTCAACTTTTCTTGCATGCTTCAACTCTTCTTTTACCTGTTTCCTGCACCTGGCAACGCGCTTCAACTTTTCCCGCACGCTTTTATTTTGCTTGTTTCTTGCTCTAAGAAAAGTGCTTTAACTCATGCTTCAACTTTTCCTGCTGGAGGAAATTGCTTTAGCTTTTCTTTTATTTACTTCTTGCACCAACGTGCTTTAACTTTTGGCATGCTTCAACTTTTCTTGCATGCTTCAACTTTTCTTTTACTTGTTTCCTGCACCAGGCAATGCGCTTCAACTTTTTCTACTTTAACTAGCGTGCTTCAACTTTTCCTGCACGCTTTTCTTTTGCTTGTTTCTTGCTCTAAGAAACGTGCTTTAACTAATGCTTCAACTTTTCCTGCTGCAGGAAAATGCTTTAGCTTTTCTTTTCTTTACTTCTTGCACCAACGTGCTTTAACTTTTGGCATGCTTCAACTTTTCTTGCATGCTTCAACTTTTCTTTTACTTGTTTCCTGCACCAGGCAACGCGCTTCGTGCTTCAACTTTTCCTGCACGCTTTTCTCTTGCTTGTTTCTTGCTCTAAGAAACGTGCTTTAACTAATGCTTCAACTTTTCCTGCTGCAGGAAAATGCTTTAGCTTTTCTTTTATTTACTTTTTGCACCAACGTGCTTTAACTTTTGGCATGCTTCAACTTTTCTTGCATGCTTCAACTTTTCTTTTACTTGTTTCCTGCACCAGGCAACGCGCTTCGTGCTTCAACTTTTCCTGCACGCTTTTCTTTTTTCTTCTAAATTTTCTGAGAAATTACTTGAAATTTTCTTTTAGCTTTTCCTGTTTCTTCCGTTAGAGCAGAAACTAAAAGAAAAATAGCAGAATTGTGAAAGAAAACGCCTTTATTAAGTTTGACCGCGAACGATCATTTGCTAACAACCAAATTTCATCATAGCTGAGAGCTTTATTATTGCTACTGAAAAATTAATAAACTTTTTACTGATAGTAGATCCTCAGATGCTCGGCATTCCAAGGGCGCGGGAGTACCTGCCCGCCATATCTTTTATCCCGTAGGTTCCCGGCGAACTATTTCACATTTTGTACGGACCTTCCCAGTTTGGCCCTAAAACTCCAACATTCTGCTCTCTGGTGTTCTGAAATATTTTTCTAAGAACCAAATCTCCAACCCGGAAGCTCCTTGGTTTTACTTTTGAATTAAAATATCGAGCTGCCTTTTGCTTATATGTTGCGGCTCTAAGTCGGGCATGTTCTCTTTTTTCTTCCCTTGGGTCAAGCATAATCTGTAGGCTTTCATGCTTATTTACTCTGCCTTTTAAAGCTGTAGCGTAGCATCTTCTAGACTCCTCTTGATCAGCTTTTATGACTCCGACTCCTCCTTCTGCCGGGAACTTTATCATTAGATGGTAAGTTGAAGTTACTGCTTGGAACATGTTTAAAGCAGGTCTCCCCAAAATGACATTATAAACTGATGGATGTTCTACTACTAAAAAATTTATCATTTTAGTAACTTGATAGGGTGGTTCTCCTATTGTCACTGGTAACTCTATGCCACCTAAAGGAATCAGACATTCTCCTCCAAAACCAATTAGAGGTGTGCGTATTGGTTTTAATTTCTCCCTTCCGATCTCCATTTTGTCAAATGCTGCTGCATACAGAATATCTGCGGAACTTCCATTGTCTATCAAAACTCTATAGACTTTTCTGTTTGCCAGGATTATAGAAATGACCAGTGCATCATCATGGGGCTGATGTATTCCTCTTGCTTCCTCGCTTGTGAATGTGATAGTATTATGTCTTATTTTAGCTTCCTTTTGAGGTCTGCTGGCTACATCTACAAGAAAAACTCCTGGTGTATTTCCAGCCTCTCTAGTGTGAGCTTTTCGCGCCCTATTAGAATCTCCTCCACCTGCGGGTCCACCGAATATGGTTCGTATGGGTGTGCCACCGGTAATATCTTGACCTTCTCGCACAGATGATGTTATTCTTTGTGGAGCATGAGATCGTTCATCTGTTCTTCCACTTTCTCTCCTCACAAATTCTTTAAGATACCCTCTTTGGATCAAGGATTCTATTTCTTCTTTTAGATCGAAACAATCTTCTGTGTTGTGGCCATGATCCCGGTGGTATCGGCAATACTTACTTCTATCCCTTCGATTGGGCGCTGTCTTGATATCTTTGGGCTTTCGCAGTAAATCTAGGTTTCTAATTTGCATCAATACTTGCTCTCTAGGTAGAGCAAGTGGTGTGTAGCCTAGAAATCTGCTCTGCGGAATTCTTGGTCCTTTATTTTCTGGCCTGCCCATTTTTTCTTTGTTCTCAATTTGTTCCTCCTTCCTCTTCCTCTTTTCTCCCACTCTCTGTGAGTCTGAATCAGCCCCCTTTTTTGCATTAGTTAACTCATCCGCATTTGAATACTTTTGGGCTCTTGACAACAGCTCTGTAAAAGTTCTTGGTGGATTTTTTGCAAGCGAGTAATGAAATTTTCCTGGTTGTAACCCTGCCATGATGGCGGTCAAGGCCACTGCATCACTATAGCTTTCTACCCTTACAGCCTCTTTGTTAAAGCGGGCAATATAATCTTTCAGTGACTCATCCTTCCTTTGTTTAACCGACAAAAGATGAGTCGGTGGAAGCTGATGGTCTCTGGCCCCAACAAATTGACTGACAAATATTTGACTTAGCTGAGCAAATGAAGAAATCGACCCTGGTCTTAGCTTTCTGTACCATCTTCGCGCTGCTCCAGTAAGTGTCAGCGAGAAAGCTCTACACATGGCTGCTCCAGACGCTCCTTGCAGCTCCAGACGCTCCTTGCAGCTCCATCCAGGATCTATAAGTTTCTAGATGTTCTGCGGGATCTCCCTCTCCTCCGTATAATTTCATCTGGGGCATCTTGAATTTTGGGGGGAGGAGCGCATCCAATATGTCCCTAGTGAAAGGAGGTTCTATTTCCTCCATGTATGGTCCAACCGGAGATTTCTCAATATCATCTATTCTCTTGTTACCCCCAACCCATTGAGTCAGCACTAGATTCAACAAGTTCGTGCTTTTTGGATTGAATTTTGGACTGGCGTCTTTCATTTAATCTCTCCCGCAAGTCTCTAGAGTTCAATCTTTGGCGCAGATTGAGTTTTTCAAAATTAGTGTGACTAGCATGGCTCTTGGCTGGTGAGCCATCTGTAGATCTTTCTTTTTCATGATCATGCTGACTATGAGGTTGAGGTTGATGATGCTGCTGTTGGTCCTCCATCGGCAGGGCCGACCCTTGATTCTTTTGACCTTCTATGTATTGGAGTACCAAATTCATGTTTTGTGTCAAGTCAGCCACTTGTTGTGCTAGTGGAACTGCTCTGTGCCTCCTTGGGGCCGGGGACCCGCGTAAATTGTGCGATGTTGTGGTGGCTTCGCTGGCTCATGATGTTCAGTTGATCGATTTTTGTCTGTAATTAATTATATCCTCCCCACAGACGGCCACTAACTGTTGACGCTAATTTTGGTCAACCAAGAATTGAATAAAGGGAGATATAAAGAGCCAAGAAAACAGGAGATTTACGTGGTTCGGTAGCTACGTCATGAGTCAAAGAGAAAATTCACTATAAAATAATGATTAAATGTTCTCTACTACTCTCTTACTAAAATTTTCTTCACCCTTTCACTACGGAGCTCTCTATTTATATACAAATTTTCAAGATCCCAAGTCTTTACTAATTCTAATTTGTCTCGACTTCCCTACTTAATTAAATTTTATTTGAAGTCTATTTTGCCTCCTTCTCAAAGTAGGCTCCGAAGCTTCTAGATTGATTACAATTATATAGCATTGTGCTCCTCATGCTTTCCTTTTCTTAGTTGGTGTCCTTTGACTCGACCCTGCCTCCCTGCCCCTGCCCCTGTTCCTGCAGTTCGCAGTTCCCCCTGCCCTGTTCCTTGGTTCCTGGTTCCTTGGTTCCTTCATTTTCTCATTCGTATCAACTCTACTTAATGGTATTTGATAAATGCATAAATTAATAAACAATAACATTTAGCAACCATATATTCATTTTAATCAAACCATTCATAAAAAATTATAGTTCAAATAAAGAAATAATCCTTGTCCATGAACATGAAAGAAGAATGAACAAATATCGGGATTAGTAACGAATGCATACAACATAAAAGAATAGAGTGAATTTCGGCTGTTCAATTAAACACCCTAGTACCCTACAAGCTTTAAAGAAAGAAAAAAAAAATGGAAAAAACTCTTTGTGTCGTTAAAAGAAATCCAAATTAACCCAAATTAGTAAATGCCAAATATTAGCAACAAAAATAAAGGACCATCAATTCATTAAACATCAAAACAGTTGGTATTATTCGAGAGAGATACCTGCGAGGTAGGTTGCCTCTTTTCCTGGGCTGTTTCGGGTGGGATTTATGCGGAAGGTCGGCGTGAATTACTGCCAATAAGGCCCTTGTGTTTTGAATTAAACAAAGTAACAAACAAAGCAAAAACCCATTTAAGCGAAATAACAAAAAAAAAAATTTTAAAAAAAAGGAAAAAGCCTTTAGCCTTCTTTCGGGTCAAAATTACACGTGTTCAAACCGTACACGCCGTCCCCATCCAAACCCGAACCCTAATTTTATCGCATCTCACCAGCCACTTGCCTCAATGTGATTTTATTTTATATTAATTTTTAATATAAATAGCCAACCAACGAAGAAAACTTCGATTACCCACTTCAATTTTCTCTCGCAACATCAAAACCCATATCTCAATTTCCTTCATTGAGTTTTCTTCCCCAAGATTCAGTCTTGATTCAAGAACCCAAAAGGAAAAAAGACGACTCTTTAGGTTTATTATTATTCTTTTCTGGAATTAATTTGTGAAGAAATTTTTTGTGAATGGTGGAAACAATTTTGAAGAGTAGTAATTTGATGCTCTCCCTTTGTGAATCAAGGGCGAGCTCACCTCTTGCTTTTGCTTTTGGATCTTGCAAGGAAGGCTGGTACTACCGCTGCCTCGGTCTCGACCCATAAACGCCATTATTTTCTCTTTTTTTCTTTTACCCCTTTTTTGAAGCCCGCCAATAAAAAGACGAAGAAGAGATAAAAATCAGATCTTTTTTTTTTTAATTCAAAAAAAACCCAAATCAAGAGTTTTTGTTTAGATCTTAATTAATTTTGCGACAATGTTGTTGTACAAGCAAAAGAAGGCTCAAGCTGCCAAGGGAAACAGATTCTTGATCAGCATTACTGTGCTGGGAAGCGCTGGCCCGATCCGTTTTGTGGTGAATGAAGAAGAGCTTGTTGCTGCTGTTATTGATACCGCTTTGAAATCTTATGCTCGCGAAGGGAGGCTTCCCGTTCTCGGCTCTGATCTCAACGATTTCGTTCTCTATTGTTCAAATGCTGGCTCTGGTGGTAAGTTTATTCATTACTCTTCTCTTGGCTATTTCAAAGATCTTATGATTGAGTGGCTTCTTATATATTTTTTTTTCTTGTTTATTGGTTTATTTTTTAATACCCGTCTTTATTTTTATACAAATATTTGAAATTTTGTCGATTTTTGCGTGTGATTGTTTTCTTTTCCTTTGATTGTTTGTGTTGTTGTTGTATAATAAATTATTGTTTGAAATTTTGAATGAGATATCTGTAACTGAATATATTTCAATGTATCTATTAACCGCTCTGTTATATAATGAAATATCTCTCTATTTAACAGGATTGATTTAAATTTTTTCTTGATTGAGAAACCTGTCTTTAATTGGTTTTGATCAATTTGCAGCACTGAGCCCTTGGGACACAATTGGAAGGCATGGAGTGCGTAACTTTTTGCTATGCAAGAAGCAGCAAACAGAGAAAACAGCAGAGAACGGAAGATTGGACAATGCCATTGCTCGTAGAGGAAGTGGAAGCGGGAGTTGGAAGGCATGGATTAATAGGTCCCTCATGTTTAAGATCCCTTCCCATTAAATTGTTTTTACTTAATTTAAGGGAAGATTCATCATTGATAATGATGATGACTCCTCTTCTCAGTTTCATCTACTTCTGTGAAATTGAACTGTGTAATGTTGGATTATCAGTCACTTGTATTGGCTTTTTTGTGTTTTTGTTTTGTGTTGAGTAAACCTGAATGATCGCAGAAAAATAAATTGCAAACTCTTTTGAGTTGCTGCTTAGGAATAAAGTTGAATTCTTTCAATCATTTCACTAATCCTTTGAATTGTCCTCAGTTTTGGTTGTTTTGTGATTTTCTTGCATGTGTGTGACATATGCCAACTTGGCAGTGTTTCTGCAAATTCTGTGATTTGAATTCATCAAAATTATGACGGTGATGTTTGTGATGTAAGCATTTCTTTTATTTCTGATGAATTTAGAAGCTGAGTCTAGGTGTTATTTGAACTGACTAGAAGATGAAGCATGTAGTATAATTTTTTTAGTGATTCATAGTCTATGTGAGATGTTTGGTGAACAAAACTTCGACACTTGTAACGTTTATGGTGAAGAACAATCTCTATTAGGTCTCTTCTTGAGAATCTACTGTACCTTTCCAGCTCCATCTGGCTTGCATAGGAGTGAAAGTCGGCAAAAATTTGTATTATTATCAAACAGTGGCGAATGATATGAAAATTTGTGTTATTATCAAACAGTAGCAAATGATACGCAAACATGAAAAGATATGTAAATATTTTACACTTGATAAGTGTGAATCTTTTTCGTGACATTTGAGTCTGGTTGGATCCTGTCATGATCTCTACTTATTTAATTTTTAATTTTTTACTTTTTTCGGTAAATAGAGATTCTTTCATAGCATTCCCTTTGTGCAGTAAATCACTAAATTTTTTTGTCCTCCAGCTTCCAGTTACTTGTATTTGTTCAGTTAAAAGATTATATGAGGAAAAAGTTTTGGTATATCTGTAGCAGAATAAGAAATGTTGATGGGATATTTGAAATGAAATTCTAAGCATCTGTTTTTCAGTACTTTGCTTAAAATTGGACCTGGATACCTAAACTTAAGCGTAGAGTACAATTGTGAACTGGAAAATGGTTGGTGATATGTCATTTGTCATTGGAGTTATTAACCTAATAACAGTTGAATTGTTTAATATCAGTCTTCATATTGTTATGTCAAGTGCCTGGGAGCACATTTTTCATGTTATAAATTTTATATGGGTGACATGGTCTTTGAATTTGCTGAACAGCTTTGATGCATTTTGATTTCACATTAGTGTGTTTGCATGCCGAATGAAACTTACATTTGTGTATAGTTGGCAATAATCATGTGTGGATGCTATCAAAGTTCTTTTGAGGTTTGTCTGGCTTGGAAGCATCATGCTACTAGAATATGCCAGTGTTTGTGAAGCCGTGGCTGGCTTTCAATTCACAGCTGTTGTGGGATGAAGTCCCAATGTTAGAAACAAATGTTTGATTGGGAGTAAATATTGCCTCAAAAGTAAAGGTCAGTGTTTACTAAAAATTTAGCCCGCTTTGCTTTAAAGTCGGCTAGAGCACAATACTTCTAGATATATTCGATATCACCTTGATGAAAGGATATATTTGAGATTTGAGGGATATCCTTGGATTGTTGAGCAGTTATGAACATGTCTATCAGCATGCCTTTTTTTGTCAGTTAATGTTATATGTAAGATGTGGATTCCCTCTTCTTTCTCCTTTGTTTGGTTCTTTTCAATTCGGCTTTCGTTTTATCAATTCTCTAACAACCAAGTGTCTAAGATGCATTGGGTCGGTGCCCTGTTAAAAATCCTGCTATGTGCCATCAACTATGCGGTGGGCCCTTTAGGCTGATAATATATTTTTCCCTTAGCAAGTACCAGTGTGTTGTACGAATATATTTATGCTGCGTTTACTAAACTGAATGAAATCAGAATCGAAAGAATGAATTTTGAATTGGAATAATAGGGAATTTTAATCAATTAAGTTGTTTACTTAAACTATAGAATCTGAATCGGAATGAAATTTGGATAAGAATAAATTACTAAAAAGACGTAATGGATTATTATAATTATTATTATTAACTAATATATTAATTAATTGTAAAATTTTATTAATTAATTATTATAATTATATTAACAATTATTATAAAATATATTAACTAATAATATTAATATTAATTAATTAATTATAATAATATATTAATTATTGTGATTATTCATTCAAAATTATAATTATTAATAATTATTGTTAAAAATGTATTAATATATTAATTAGTAGTAATAATTATATTACTTAATTAATAATAATATATGAATTAATTATAATAATAATTATAATAATATATTAATTAATTAAAATAACAATGTATTAATTATTATGATTATTTAATGAGAACTATAATTATTAATATATTATTGTTAATAATATATTATTATATTATTTAATAGTAATAATTATATTAATTAATTATAATATATGAATTAATTATAATAATTATATTAATAATTATTATAATAATATATTAATTAATTAATTAAAATAATAATATATTAATTATTGTGATTATTTACTTGAGAACTATAATTATTAATATATTGTTGTTAAATAATATATTATTATATTATTTAATAGTAATAATTAAAGTATTTAATTAATTAGAATATATGAATTAATTATAATTATTATATTAGTAATTATTATAAGTATATTAATTAATTATAATAATTATATTAATTATAATAATTATATTAATAATTATTATAATAATATATAAATAAATTAATTAAAATAATAATGTATTAATTATTGTGATTATTTAATCGAGAACTATAATTATTAATATATTATTGTTAATAATATATTATTATATTAATTAATTATAATAATTATAATAATTATAATAATTATATTAATTATATTAATAATTATTATAATAATATATTAATTAATTAATTAAAATAATAATGTATTAATTATTGTAATAATATTAATAATATATTAATTATTATGATTATTTATTCAAGAACTATAATTATTAATAATTATAGTTAATAATATATTAATTAATCATAATAAATAATTAATTATAATAATATATTAATTAATTATAACTTAGGACAAAATGGGTATTTTTTGTTTTGGGGAGGGCAAAATGGGTAGTTCAAGGAATGGGAACTTGATTCACCTCCCCATGTAATCAAGTTCCCATTCCCATTCCCAAATATAGGTGGGTCCCGAAATTCCGATTCTGATTCTCTTATTTTACAAGAACGCTAATCATTCCCATTCCGGATTCCGATTCCCCAATCCGGTAAGTAAACGCACCATTAGTTATTTGTCATTATCAGTTTCATAATTAGGCACAAAAAGTTGCTTGTCGTGCTTTTATCTTACTTCTTCCATTTTTATATCTGGTTTCATTATACATACATACATGAATATATATATATATATATTCTAGATCCATCCTCTATGCTATGTTTTTTTTTTTTTAATATACATATATTACAATCAGAATTCTATTGATATTCATAATCGACGTTAATCTCCAAAGATTACATAGTATAAGATCCCAGAACTCTACCATACCCGTAATGTAGGAGCCAATTACCTTCCCTATTGAGAGACGCAGTCCAAAGAATATCATGATTGAACTCACGCGCCCATTATTCGCGCATGAATTGTGGTCCATTGGCTCCTCTATGCTATGTTTTGTGTAGGTTACATTAATCTTTGAAAATATGAACTAGAAATGAGAATAATGTTACTCTTTACTAACCAAGTATTGCTTGAATTAGTTCTTGTAAAATTGGAAAAAAGAAAAATGAGGAAAAATGGTAGATTTGTGGGAGTAATAATTTCAATTTTAGAAATTAATTAATATTTTTTTGTTCATTTAATAGAAAGAAAAAATACTGAGATACGAATTCTTATGTTTCAACTATAATTACTTACGACTATGTAAATATAACATGATTTCAATACTGATTTAACTCTATGTCTCTATCATAGTAAAGAAAATAAAAACAAGAAAAAGAGTGGTTATTTCTTTCAAGCTAGCAACTTGCTCTGTATGTAATCTTAAGTTGCTGATAAAGATCCTACAGGGTGTATTGTTGATATGGTGGAAGATTTGAGAGTGACAGTCACATAAAGACAAGGTTAAAAGGAAGTGATGAAATTGTGGTGTGTCTAAGGTAGGCAAAAGATATTCCTAAAGATTTTTTTTTTGGCAACTTGTTGCATAGTAGGTATGATATGGTTGAGAAGCAAAAAGGGAGAAAGAGAAGGGATTGACAAATTATAAAGCAAGTATTTGGTTTGAAATTTGCTCACTTTAGTGTGATTAGGCTCAAAATGGACAGATGGGTGTAAAGAGCTTGTTATGTATTCTACTTTTAATCAGAAAAGGGATTTGAAGAGATATTAGAAAGTTGTTGATAGAGTGGAGATATTTTTAACTGCATAATTAATAGAGTGGAGATATTTGCTTAACTTGAAAAGAAAAGGAATAATTATAAAAATTCACAATATTTTTAATAATTTAAAAATAAAAAATAAAATTGAAACAATTAATCAATTAAATCCTCAAAATTGTTTAAACTTATGGCACAAAACTACATGTTTTAGATAATTTGATATTTCATGCTATAAGGTAAAATACTCAAACTTAGACTAGGTTGAATAACATTAGTTTTCACCAATGTTCAAGAGGCATATGTAAAGGAATTTAAATTTTTTTCTTTGTTTTAAACTATAAAAAATAGTATGAATTTTTTGTATATAATTTTTTTAGAATGCAGTGGATTTACAATAATTGCAGAGTGGAAACATCTCTGCACATGTTAATAGCTCAAATTATATATATAAAAAAGCTCAAATCGTTTTATTAGCTTGATGAAACTGTCGGTGTCATCTATAAAATCTTTGTATTGAAAATAAAAGGTCTATGGTTCAGGAAATTAGGGAGGCATTTTGTGGAAAAAACACTACCGGATGAAATTGATTATTATCACTCAGTTAATAGCCCAGAGAAAATTTTGAACTCCCAAAGAGGGCTTAAGATGATGGGCCGTAACCTGCATGGAATTTCCTTATGAGCCTCAAATTATGCTGAACTCAAATGATTCACTATAGGGCAGCTTTATTTATCCCCCAATTATTCTCTTAAAAGCCCCCATTCCCATTCCCATCTACAAGTGGGCGTCAAAGAAATTGACGTGAAAATCTAGCATATAATTAACGGATGAATAAACATGTTATCTTATATATACTTGAATCTTCATACTTTCAGAGGAGCCATAAAATCTAATAAGAAGATTATACATTCAAAAGATTGAGATACAATCTTTGCAGATGCAACATTACTCCACATCAGAGTGCTTTTTCTTCTTTTTTTTGTATTTCCCCCCAAAGTTTTGAAACATTGGACAACAAATGCCATGTCATTCCTTCTGAAAATAATCTTGAACATTTTTTGTACAATTGTGAGATATACATATCAACAGTAGCTTAGAAATCTAGTTTTATTACTATTTGAGAATATATCTACCTTACCCACATTTGTGGGATGAAAATAATTGGAGTCATAATGGGGGAACTCAAACTTGTGACCTCAACTTCGTTGGAGGAATAAAAAAAGTGCACCACTAAGTCAAGTGCTCAAGGCCTTGGTAGCCAATATCTAACACTTAATCAAACAAGAACTTAAAAGAGACGTGCATGATTATTATAAGACAAAAATATTATTGATTGCTAGATGAAGTGGTTTTGCTTTCAATATCAGCTGGAACAATGAACTTCTTCATTCTGCCTCTCGTATTTGTAAGTCCAGTACACCAAGCTTCCCATGTCCTTCGGAGTCACTTTTAGCAATTGAATAGAAAGCTCTTGTATTTCTCCAATATAATAGCATCTAAAGAACTTCACGGTGAATGACCATGTTGCCCTCAAATCATAAAACTGATTAATTTTAGCCAAAGTAATTGCCAATTAAGAGGCAAGTGAAAGTGCGAAAACTGATCCTCACAGACAATGAAAAATTGATAACATCTTGAAAGAAAACTACTCCAACTAAGAATCAATTTCATGCAAATCACTATTATCATTTTCTAATGTTTCATTTGAGCCGCATGATGCGGGTTACTATTTTTTATTTGTAGATTGTACAAAAGCTCTTCTATGATTTTGACATTTACACTTTTTATTAGGAATTAAGTGGATAGATAATGAGAAACGTGGAAGACAAAATAATACAAATAAGTAAGCATCACTAATCTAATTGAGAATCAAAGCAGTGCCCAACCTTATCTTTTGGAGCAAGTTGTATTACAGCGATGTATCTACTAAAACAAGATAGCATCTACAATTACAAAACTCGCAGAAAAAGATGGAGATTTTTATGATTTTTAACACATTGGATAGCCACAATACGACAGCTTTCTTAAACAAAATTTAAAATCCAGGGCAAATTTATTCATTAAAAAAAAAAAAAAAACAACCAGCACTTAGCTTAAAGGAGAAGCTCGTGATCATTACGAAGCAATAATATTTGGTCTATGCCTGCAGCTGCAGCTGCTGCTGGTTAAGGAGATAGGCATCAATATCTTTGATATTATTGATTACCAGTTGAAGTAGTTTGCTTTCAAGATCTGGAACATCTTCGTTCTGCTTCTCATGGTTGTAACTCCAATGAACCAAGCTTCCTTCGTCCTTTGCATTCACTTTAGCAATTGAATAAAAGCTCTTGTTAGGGATGGCAAATATCCAATTATGAATGGATAATATCCATCCAAATACAAATCCATAATTATTCATTATAGATATATTCATATCTATATCCAATATTTAATACTGGACATGGATATAGATTTTATCCATATAAATATGGATATCCATGGATATTTAATTTTTATTATTAAAAAAATAATAAAAATATATAAAATAAATAAAAATATAAAATAGTTAAAACCAGTATTAGATTCCAATATCAAATAAAAATAATAATAAACATAACAAATATCAAAACTATGAATTAACAAAAAAAAAATTATAATATGAAATTACAAATTAATTTCAAATTAAATACAAAAAGTTCACTCTTCTAACGCATCATTAATCTCTAACCAGATCATCATCATTAATATGCACATTAAAGCAAAGCATTAAACAACCAAATAATTTGTATTATTTAGGTCCATGATCATTCATAATTGAGCATCACAATAAGCATCGAGCACATACCAAAAAAAGAAAAATAAACACTATTCAGAACATGGTTGTGTCTCCTCTTCATCATCATTATCAGTCACTTCTCCATTTATTTCTTCCCCATTCATCACCTTATCTTTAGGAATCTCCCCTAATTAAAAAAAAAAACTTGTAAAATATAAAGAAAAAAATAATATCAAAATCAAATAAGTGGAGAAGTGAGTTGAATTTGATACCTTTTAATTGAGCCCATATCCAATTCTGAGTACACATTAAGGCCTCTACTGTACTCGGATGAAGTCTACTACGATGTGGGCTTAAACATCGACCTCCTGCATTAAAAGCGTATTCGGCAGCAACTGTAGAGACCGGAACATCCAGCAAATCTCTAGCAATCTCAGACAATATCGGATATCTACTTCTATTCACCTTCCAGCACATTAAAATATCGAAGTCTGGAGTAGTCTTATCCTCTTCTTCCAAGTAAGTATCTAACTCCGACTTAACTCGTTTATGAATATGTTGGCTTTTGAATGCATTAAATTTTTGCACATTCCACATGCCCATCACAACCGAACTAGAACTAAAATTACAAACAATACTAGACTTGCCAAATCCTTCAGCCAAATTCGATCCAACCATACTCTTTTTTTTATATTCTGAATATAAGTCAGAACAGAGAATATGAATTCTATCAATATGAGCTGGTGCATCACTACCATAAATCTGAGCAAAGAAATAATCCACTAGAACTATTTTGTATCTAGGATCCAATACAACAGCAACAACCATCACACCATGGATTTCATCCCAATATTTTCCAAACTTTTCTTACATACTTTTCGTCATATTTTTTATCACATCACATGAAGAATTAAGCCAAGCATTCAATGATAATCTAATTTCACAAATTATTGGAAAAAATAAGTTAGCTGTTGGGTATTTAGTGCCAGAAAACATCTCAGCCATAGTATAGAAGGGTTTCAAATGCTCACATACTACTCTCGTCAACTCCCACTCTACTTCAGTAGGCAAGTGCTTATATTGGTTATCACGATGCTTCAAACGAGTAAAAACATCTTTATAAATCAAAGCAACTTCAAGCATTAAAAATATCAAATTCCACCTAGTTTTACAATCAAGCACTAAACTCTTAGAACAATTCAACTTCAATTGGCGATTAGCTGTATCTTCAAACAACTCTATCCTTTTAGGTGATGATGTCCAATAATTAACACTATTTCTAACTTTCTCAATCCCATCTCCTATCGTATCTAACACATCCTTAACAATTAAATTTAAAATGTGAGCACAACATCTCACATGCAACAATTTTCCATTTAATAAGAATGAACCAAGAGGAAACTTAGCCAACAAAAGCAAAATCATAGCATCATTAGTGGAACAATTATCAATGGTTATTGTAGATAACCTTCAATCTACATTCCAATCCAACAGACACTTAGCCAACTCATTAGAAAGTGCTTCAGCAATATGTGGAGAAGGCACATATATAAATCTACACAATTCAAAAAAAAATTTACAAATAAGAATAAATAAAATATAAATAAAATTTATTAAACTTTTAAACTGGTACCTTAAGATCCGATTCCGTAGAGTCCACGGATTGTCAATAAAATGTGTTATCACGACCATATATCTCTTTTTTTGATTGCTAGATGTCCACATATCCGTAGTAATGGAAACTTTACTAGTAATATCCTCCAACAAAGCCATTGTCTTAGCCTTTTTAAAATCAAACATGTTAAAAACTTCTCTTTTCACAGTGTTCTTGCAAATTTTACCAAGCAATGGCTGAACAAAGCTCATCAAATCCCTAAACCCTTCATACTCAACAAACCTCAAAGGAAGCTCATGCATGACGATCATTCTTGCTATTTTCTGCCTAGCAAGTGCTTTATCAAATGCAATAGGATCAAATGCTGAAATTGTTGAAGTTTTAGCATCTTTTTTCTTGTAGACCTTAGACGCTTGACTAGGGCTAGAAGCTGGAGCTGGAGCTGATTCTGGTATCCGTTTGGGACACCTATCAATATGGTTTAACAAATGCGAAGTTCCACTCAATTGTTATCCAGCAAAACCTTTGCCACAATGATTACACACTGCCTTCATTTCTCCATTAATTGTTCTCCTTGTGAAATGGTCCCAAGCTCTAGATGTTTGTCTCAATGAGCTTCTAGGTTGTCCTTTGGAGTCTCGTTTTGTACCTCCACTAATTAAATGAGTTTGTAGATTTTCAGCATTAACATTACTTGAGGTTTGAGGGTTTAATTGAACAACAGGATTGGGATCAAGATCAGACATAATTAACCTTTAAAAAAAAAGGAATGTAATCTAATTTAGTAACCATAATTACAACTAATAGTAAGTAATTAAAAATATATAATGATAAAACTTTTTTTTTTTCCAGTTTAACTTGCCTTGCAAATCAACTCTCACTAGATTTCAGGTATTCAGAGAAAAACGAGCAAAAGACAAGAAATGGAAACAAGAAATAGAATTTGATAAAAGCAAATAGAGAGAGAGAGTACCGGTTAAGAGAAGTCGAAATTACACCAAATTCCTCAGCCAAACCAAACCGAACTGCAGCTCGGCAGCTTCAGGGAAGAGATGAGCAGAACTCTAGTGCTGCAAAGAGGGCTGAGATTTCTTCAATAAGAACTGCAGCTCGGCAGCTTCAGGGAAGAGATGAGCGGCAAGTGATGAGCGCCGGTGAGCGACGATCGGCCGGTGAGCGATGAGCGCTGGCGAGCGACGAGCGGCTTGTGATAATTTAGGGTTTGCTAAATAATCTAGGACATTTGTTTCTGTTTTTTTCCATTTTAGTTTTACGATGTTAATTTTTTTTATCTTCAAATAGGATATTAATTAGATTTTGAATATCTATCAAATATCCATACACATCCAATTTTTAATTGGATATTTTTAAAAATATCCATATTCATATCGAAAAAATTTTTGGGTGGATATTATCTAATCCAATTGGATTAGATATATGGATATCCAATTTGGATAGACCAATTTGCCATCCCTACTCTTGTACTTCTCCAATACCCTTCCTTCAACTAATTTAAAACTGGTTACAAAGTTTTCATTATCTATGACTTCCACTTGCTCCTTGGCATCCTGAGGACTCTCGTCTGTGTCTGTCACGTTATATTCGGTCAAATTGTATGAAGAGATACAATATTTATTAAATGTTTCTAAGCATGCATGTCTAAATTAATATGTTACCCGTTTATTAACCCTGTCATATTATTACCATAGCAGAACAAATCCTGCAAGCATGTCGCGAAAAAATATTTTTGGTTGGAATAACATGATTAATAATATTAATAGTATATACATATATATCAAACGGTGTACTGTGGGCTTACCACGGCAAAATCTCCAGCAGATAACACAGCCAGGCTTCCCCCATTCACCGTCAAGTAATTCACAACTTTGTACACTTTCAGGGCTTGTAAGAGTAACGATATGTGGCCTGCAGCTAAGCACTTCATGAATTTTAGCAGCTGGAGCCTTTACTTCTACTATAGTTTCCAACTTACCAACTAGAGACATTTTACCAATAATTCCTTTAAAAAACAAACTTAATTTTATTAATAAATCGAGCATTACTAACAAGAGAAAATAAAGGCAGTGTTGAGATCAAACTGGCCTTATCCTTCAAGCATTTACATGCAAAGTCTGTGCATATCACCTTTGAAACGATAAGGATTGTTTTCATTGGTGGATGGAGGTATATGCAGAGACTTTGTGTGTGTGTGTGTGTGTGTGTGTGTGTGTGTTTTGATGTGTTAAGATCAAACTGGCCTCATCGTTTCAACACAAAATCAACTTTTTTTATCACTCAAGTTTTAGTAATCAAACAATTAAGGAGTTATGAAAAACTAATTTTGAGTCAGCTATAAGTTTCAAATAATCTAATTTAACAGCTCTTGAGTTGGATTATTAGTTATATTAGTTAAATTCCCAGTCGGGCAATCACAATATGGAGGAATAGTCTTCTTCTTCATCCTATTTTCCTTTTTCGAGAACTATATTTGTGATGATGTGAAAATATCTATATAAAAGTAATGTTAGGGATCCTAACAATTAAATCCCAATTAATGTAGCGGTCATTTAATAGATGATAGAATATCTATTAGTTATGAGATTTATCAAGTAAAAAATAAATGACACATATCGAGACTCAACCATTAAGGTCTCAACCTTATCTACTTAAATTTATATAATTTTTAAAGTTCCTAGTGTGTAGAGGGGAGTACTGCACTCCCAAGATTTTATGTCCCATGCAAGCATATCTTAATACAATATTCATAATCATTTATTAATCAAGAACTTTAGGGTTGAAGAAATTTTAGAATACATTAGAGGTATCATGTCAACCATACAATAAATAAATAATACTATCATATGTGTGTATTTACTTTGAAAAATTATCATACAAGTAGTGATTATATTAAATTCAATTATATATGTCATGCATGGATCAATTGGTTGTAATATATCACAAATACTCTATAATTTCTTAGAGGGGAGAGAGAGAGCAATTAATAATCAATAAATTTTAAGGGTTAAACAGCCACGCCAGTCTAACCCACCCTAGTAAATACACACAACCACTAATTAAGAGTCAATAAATTATAGCCACAAATTATTTATCACAAAAGGCGTAATAGCATAGGTTGAATGAGACTGAAGAAAACGTTAAATAGTCGGCTTAATTTATTTTTATTATTTAGTGTTTTTATTTGATCAATCCCATCATAGAAAGTTTGTGGCTCTAGCGTTACTGAGACGGAGACTCGATCTCTTGACCATTTACGTTTACTAGAAGCACTTGATCAGTATCATCAACTCGGGCCTCTTCGAGCTGGATAAGGTATGCATCAATGTTTTTAACAATATCGATCATCATTTCAAGAACCTTGCTTTCGAGATCTGGAACGTTTTCGTTTTGCTTCTCGTATTTGTAAGTGAAACGCACCAAGCTGCCGCCCTCGTGATCATCACTCTGAGTGACTTTTGCTACGGAATAGAAGCTCTTGTATAACATCTCCAAGACGTTTCCTTCAATCAATTTAAAAATGGTTACGTGGTTTTCATCATCTATGACTTCAATAAGCTCCTTCACAATTTGAGGATTCCCTGCATCTGATTTTCGCACAACATATTCTATTACTGAAGCCATTCAACTCATAAGTCACAATACTCATCATTATATATGTCATGAGCAAAATAAAATTAATTTATGAAGAAATTGGGGTGTACAGTGTACCCTTACAACGGGTAAAATTCCAGCAGATGACAGCGCCTGGCTTCCCCCATTCGCCTTCAATTAACTCACAGCTTTGAACGCTCTGAGGGCTGATACTTGTAACAATATGTGGCCTGCAGCTGAATACTTCATGAATCTTATCAGCAGAAGCCTTGACCTCTATTACAGCTTCCAACTCACCCGCTAGAGACATTTTTTTGTTAATTCGAAATTTTCATTAACACATGCAAATTCAATGAGAGATTAGAAGAGATCAAGCAAATTTAACTGGGAGGCCTTGAGCCTTTATATAGCAAAACTAGGACTGAGTCCGTCTGGATTCTTTCACTCTCGAGAAGCAAATTTAGTGGATTCCCATGTCATCATTTCACCTTCAAATTGATTGAAAACGTAACAGGAACAACATTCTTCTTAATATTTTATTTGCAGGTCAAAGGAGAAGAATTGCCAACGTTAGGAAGTGGACAGACAACTTTGCAAAAAGTGCAGGGCCAGAGAATACAAGATAAATGTTCATCACCAGTCACTACTTTAAAAAACAAAAGCAGTTAGGGCTGGCCATCATATATTCCAGTGGCATATATTCTATCTCACGTCAATCTAAATTATTTTTTGGTTTGCATAGAATACGTATGGTAAATTTATTCATTTATTTATTTTTTTTCCAGTGGTTACTGGACTGGTAGCTAGTTTAAGTAGTTAAAGAGGGATGGGGTTCGGATGCTCTGTTGGCGGAGGATTTGGTTGCTGTCGAGCTATTAAAAATTATTTCTCATTTTTTCGCCATAAACCTTGTTTTGCTGAGTACACGAAATCTTGAACGGAAAAGGATTCTCTCCTGATCTGATCTCATGTGAGCTTTTCAAGATTTCCTACCACGTGTATTTTAATGGTAGCGCATGAGTAAGATTTAACTTCTTTTATTTTTTTTTATTTATTAACTACCAATCAATAAATAGATTATTTGATCAAGATATGATTAGATCAGGAGAGGATCATGATCCATCTTGAACAGTGATACTACTATTGGCACCTCTTCAATATTCTTGTAAAACCCCCCTTTTTTTTTTTGGCATTAATAGCATTTTTCACATGATAATTAAGATTACATAAAACTACAATATATAAAATGAATTAAACCCCAAGCCATATATTTTCTTTTTGAAATTATCTCTTCACAGTTCCCACCCGCACATCATGAACTCCTTATTTCCAGTGTCTAATATATATTGGATTCAATTTTTTTTTCCTTTTTTTTTTTTTTACAGTTCCAAAATGATTTTGAAGTAATTAAAAGAAAACGTGTAAATACATAATCAAATCTTTATAAAAATATTCAAAAATAAACTTTATCAAATCTATTGAATTTTCTTCACCAAGGGGGCAATTATCTAATCTACAAAAAGATATAACCAGAAATTAAAGGTTACATAACAAAAATCCCAATAAATTAATTGATTGAGTTTGAATAATTAGTAACAAAAAGAAATTATGTTTTATTTTAATAAAATTTGTTTTTGTCCTTGTACGTAATTTTAACTAACAATGGAGCTATAAACATTAAAATAGGGTTTCACGTGAGTTTTCGGGGAGGTGCCAATGGCACCCACCCAATCTTGATATCATTTATAGCCCAAAAAATTGGTCGGTATTTTATTAATGGGCCTCAAACTTGGCCTACTCATCCAGTTTGCCGATACTCCCTCTCTCCATTTTGTTTCTCTGAATGCTTTACGTACGATACTCAACCCTTCGAATTCAACACCCGGACATGTACTTACAAATTTTAAGAAGAATGAAATTTTTGTATGGGAGTTCAAGAATTGGTTTTCATTTAACCATTAACAACTTACTATTAACTATTTGAGATTTACATAACCATACATTATTTTCATTACGATAGATACCATGTTCTGCAAGTAGTAACTTACTTGACATTATCTGCAAGTGAGATGGCATCCATTAATTAATAATAAACCTCACTTGATATTAAAAGAAAGAGAATTATTTGATAAAGGTAGTACTTTCTCCTCCTCTTTTTTTTTTTTTTTTTGAAGGTTATAAATATAACTTAGTGGCAATCAAATTTCTCGTTCTAACTATGTGATGGTGACTTTGAATCTTAAATCTTTTGTACCATTTTTAATGATTTCACTTACCGACCAAATTAGTATTCTGCGATCTTATCTTATCTTAATTCTTTTAATCCTGCAGCAACTATTAAACATGAGGCTAATGTGAATGTGAGTGTAGTGAAGTAAACTTTAGATTGCTAGTCAATAACAATTAACAAAGTCCCCGACATGAGAAAGAGAGAGAGAGAGAGAGTGTATCAGAATCACGAGCAATTCTTGGGTCTGACCAAATCAACATTCAATCACCTATCTCTCCATTCTTTTTTTTTTTTTTTTAACCTACACACCGATATCGACACACATATTTACAATCGCTTATTACGTAGCATCAATATACTGATATTTACAATCAGATATATACCTAGAACTTATATTATTACATTTTCATTCTATTAAAGTATATGTCCAGACGAATGATCTCTCCATAGAGGAGTAATGTATTTACTCCACTCGCATTTTGCAAGGGAGAATCACATTTAGAATATTTACCCCTACAATATTTTACGAGGGCTTGAACCGTTTCCCTCACACTTGTGAGGGCAACGACCCAAACACTCGGCCTCTTAGGCCGAGTCCTATCTCTCCATTCTATTATCTATGCAACTGCTAAAATTACAGCGCCCAGCCTCCCTTCTAAAACAAGCCTATTAACACTTGCCAGTTTTTGACTTATCTTGCCTCATCCATTTTGCGTCAAATTAGTAGTTTCTTTCCATTATTAGGAAAAAAACCGCACCCTATTGCTATTGTTATTGCTATATTGTATGTATTTGTTTGAGGTGGCTTATAAGTCATCAGTGGGTCGCAATCGTGGGCCATTATTTCTGATTTTTGTTAGTCTAAACATTCATTATGTTTCGATGTGTACAGATATTAAAGAAATTAATTTATTAGTGCTTCCTTGTGGTCCATTGTGATATTATTAATTGTTTGCCATGAATGTCGTAATCTTGACCTATAAAAAAAATTCATTAACAATCCTCCTTTGACTTGGCTTCCCAATACCATCATCATATGAGGATTTTTAGAATCACTGCCTTATGCGCACCACCACACAACTATAATATTAATTTAATCCCAAAATTTGCCCTTTTTATTTTTTAGGTATAAAGTTATCAATTCACCAGTTACCTCAATTTCAAGACCCATATAAATCGTATACATCAATTAGGTTTCGGTTTAAATAATTTGTTAGCTCGATATAAGATTTAAAATGATAGTATTTGCCCATCTTTTGGAAAATTATTTTTGAATAAAGTGGAGGAAAAAGTTGATCTCTTATAAGATTTAAAATGGAATGCGAATGTGATTATGAATGAAGTGGTGGGGGTCAGCTCAGAATTCCCAACCCATGCAAGTTGGCAAGCAAGTTGATATGTGTATGTGAATTTTCAGCCTTCATTGCCTTCCTTTTAAATAACCAATAACACATGTACTTTTTTTTTTTTTAAAAATAATAATAACAATAATATAGTAACTGGTAAATGCAATGTTGGGTGTAAAATGAGAGGTTGGGCCAATGAGTAGGGTAGGGACTAAAATGGGAAGGTTTTTTTGTGCTTTCACTCATTTTCTCATCTGCTGGTCTATTTGCACTTATTAGTGCTCCCTTATTTGTTGACAAATCCTGAGCCAACATCTTCTTCTTGTTGATTATTTATTTGATCTCATTATCTGTCTGCCTACAAGATTGTATAGGATGAAGATGAGCTGTCACAACCCTATCTCCTTTTTTTCTTTTTGTTGTATAATTAGGTGGATTGGCTACCCATGTTTCACTTTTTTTCCAATTTGTAATGAGATCCAGAGCTGATGGCAGAAGCGGGGAAAAAGAAGATGTAATGTAATCAGTGATGGATACTGCATGCAATTTCATTTTATAGCATGCATGCTTTCTCTTTTCAGGAACTTTGATTTCATTTCATGTAAATATAACAACATCTGGCGTCTCGACAAACTGAGTTTCAACTTGAATTTCAATTATAATGTATAAATTCGTTTACTAAATAGTAAATTTCATAACTGATAAAATATCGATTTTACTATCTAAATAGATGAATGTGATTTGTAACAAGAATTTATTTTGGATTGGCCAATTATGAAAGGTGAGAGAGAGGAAAAAAAAACTTTAATTTTATTTATTAAACACACATGCATGTTACACGAGACTCCAACCTAAGATTCAAGTCTTAATAAAACTGTTCACCATCAAGTGAAGCTTAACCTTAATCTCCGCATGAATGCTTCGTCAAATACTTCGGATAAAGAATCTCAGACTGGTTTTTACCAGTCTAAGTAGACAACCTTTATCTTGGTCAAGAATTACCTTCCCCTTATTATATGATCTTTTACTCTTTGAAGTTGATATAAATAAATAAATAAATAAAATATGTAGGTGAAAACTTTTTTGATACTGTCAAATCTCAAAAACGTTAGTTGATGAATGCTCGTTACTAAATCGTCAAAAGTTGGAAGAAAACTAGTAAAGCAAAGGGGATTAAAGTCGTCGAGAAATAATTAAAAACAATTAAACCCCAGACAACTAAATTAATGTGATCGTGAATCACTTTTGTTTTCATTGCATGGCTGGCTCTTGAAAGAAAAAGCAAACTAATAAGGAGCAACACTCGATAAAAGCAAGTTAAAGTACCGGGCAAAAAGTGTTTTTTATAAGAGAGTTCAATCAATAAAAACACCTTTTGCAAGTAAGCTGGTGGTGATAATAACAATAACAATAATAATAAAAAGGGCACCACAAAAGGCAGACCTTTCCAAAGAAAGTGAGGAACCATCGCACATAATAGTAATCAATAGGCGAACTCCTGGATAGTTAGGAGCACAGCCTTTTTACTTTCTTTTGCTTTCACTGTTGTGTTCCCATTAAATAATGATTCTGCAATAGTTACCTGAAAATTTAGCACAGTTGGACTCGGTAAAAATTAATGGGTGGAATCATTACTACCGCTTTTTAAACATGTCATTTATGGCACTTTTAATTCTCAAACTTGTCGAAAACGAGAGTTCATTAATTCTCACTTATTTTTATTTATTTATTTATTTATTGCATTTGGTTAAAAGCTCATCCATTTCTTTGCTATTTTTTTTTATCCTTTTTCCAGTTTTTGAAAAATAAAAATTCTCCTAAAGAACATTAGAACAACAACAATTTATGGAAAATTCTACTTCTTTTATTTTTTTTATTACCACCAACCCTACACACACACACATATATATATATATACTACAGTCAATCTTTTTTTGATTCACCCCGGAAAATTACAAAAGATCCCGTTTTCATAATGGACAAAAATAAAAATAAAAACAAAAAGCCTAAAAATAAGAGAGTAGAAAATCTCTTTGAAAAAAAGAAACGGATGGACAAGAAAATAAAGAAAAAAAAAATAAAGAGACAGAGACGGGCTGGAGGAGGTGGGTCTATTCCCAGCTCACAATAGCACATTCGCAACCATTTGATACCCCACTAACCACTTTCTTTATCCTCCTCTCTTTTTTTTTTTTTTTTTTTTTTTTTGCCCTTTTTTTTTTCAACCTAACTCGTGAGTCAGCTCAGTGAGCAACTACCGTTTCGTACCGAGTTTCCAAGCCGAGGTGGCAATGAGAGGGCGCGTGTACCAACCGAGAGTGAGACACCCATTATTCTCCTCAACTTTATAACCGTCTCCGCCGGCGAACAAGGCCAACAACATGCTAGCTTGCTTGTACGCGTTTGACCCAATGTGGGCCGGAACGAATCCGGCCGAACCGAATGTCGTTCGCCACTGAGCCAGCGTCTCGTGTCTCTCGACCCGGTCCGCTCCTTCACAGGCCACCACATTACAAATCTGCTTCCCTAAGTACGCCTCGGTCATAGCCTTACGATTCTCGGGACTATTATTAACCGACCCCTCCAGTGAGTCAAACATAGTCGAGTAGTAGTGCAATGACTCGGTGAACCGGTCCAGGAAAACCGGACCGTTATGATTGGCTTCTTGCTCTGCAACGGTGAAAATATCCGGCTTAATGTTCTTAACAACAGAAAGCACCTTATCAATAGCACCCGGTTGAGCCAGCAGCTTATGCAGCTCGAACACCGAGTTGACAGCCACTGAGTCAACCTCACTCGGTTTGAGTTCCAACATAGAAGCATCAAGATCCGCTAAGCTATTAGCGACAAAGCCCCTGTATTCGAACTCGACATGAATGCTTTCAGCCAGCTGAGCCAACTTCCAACCCACTTGCTGCAACTGGTCAGTGTTGTCAGCCGCCGGCGGTCCGATCCCGGTGAGACGGAAAGCCGGGGGGCCACCGGGCCGGAGAGCTAATGCTTGCATCAGAGCGGGCCACTGCACGCCCTGATTCATAGAGAAATCAATGACGTGGACTCGGCTTTTCCCGTCAAAAGCTTCAAGGATGGCTTGATTGGCAGTGAAGTGAGCGAATTTCAAATACGGGCACGTTTCGTAGAACTGCATCTCGAGAAGTTCCGAGAAGGAATGATCGATCGCGCTTTGAGGGTAAAGGCCGTAAATACGACGAGCTAGGGCTTCGGCGAAGTGAGTGGCTACTTTGCCCATGGCGCCGGCTTGGGAAACCGCCAGAAACCGAATCTGCTTGACAAATGCTTCTGCTAGAGTGAGGTTGTTCTGTTGAACGGCTTCAGCGCAAGCCATCAGGGCGTGGACGAGCCGGATTCCGTTCTCTTGTGAGTCAGCAAGGACGATCGGGCGGGTTGACTCGGGCGGGTAGAACTCAGAGGTTTTCACGCGCTTGTTCTCTCTAGTAGTTGTTGAGGATGAGAGTGACGACACTGATGCTGATGATTGACTCAGATAATTATTACTGCTGTTTTGAGAATTGTTAGAGCCATACATGGCCTTACCAGGAATCGCTTTCAGATCGTAGTCCGAGGTACTGGGTTCTTCCAAAACGCGCTGATGGCTAAAGTCAAGGGACGTGATTGTCGATGATTCGGCCGGAGCAATGAAGGAAGAGTCGTCAAAAACGGAAGGTGCGGGCACCGGATCTAAACCCAAACCCAAACCCGCGGGCATGGTGGGATTGAATTCGGAGAGCATGGTTTCGAGCCAAGTAGATAAATTAGAGGGATCGTAGTGGACGGTATCAGAAGCCAAATGGGTGATACCATCCGCGTGAAAAGCACCCATAGCTTCTTCAAGCTGCTCAATCTTCTGAGCAACTTCAACCATATCCGAAGATCTCACGTTGTATCCTAAAACGGCCAGAAGCTCGTCCATCCCACCATCCGTCTGCTCTTCTTCCCACATCTTGCCTTTGCCGGACGGCCCCGCCACGCCGGATGGCGGAGGAGGATGTAGTGGCGGTGGGTCCAGTTGGCTGTGCTCTCTCTTCATGGCCTTTTTTTCCTTTTTTTCTTTTGGCCCCCTCTTATTTGATTTGATTCGAAGTAATTTTGGTGGGTGTAAGTAGTGGAGCTCAGAAAACAAAGAGAAAGCTTAATCAAGGCTGCGAATCTGAATTCTGAGCATTGGGGATTGGGGATTGGGGATTGGGGATTACTGCGTGCTACTGCTGACACTTGAACATTACAGAACAAAATATAAAATGTTAAAACTCTGGGCTCTGGAGTCTGGATTCAGCTGAGTGAAAATAATCAGAGAGAGAGAGAAAGGGGGAAAAAAAAGCTCGTGATGTGGCGCGAGCTCCAATGAAGAGAAGGAAAGAAAAAGACTAAAGAGCTATGTTGCCTATTACCAGCAGCAGCAGCGACTACAACTACCGCTCAAGCTTTCAGGCTTTCAGCTGATAAGATGCGAAATATGCATTTTTATTATGTGTAGATTAAAAACGACCACTACTTTCTTCACTTTTTAAGGTAATAACTTTAAGGGTGTTTTTGGTACTATAACACTGTATACTCTATTGGGTTATGATAGTAATCTTATGTTTCGCGTAGTACAAACTATTATTATTATTTTAAAAAAAAAAAAATTTGTATGTTAATTTTATAATATAAAAAATGATTTAATAATATACCATTATTAAATAGCAGAATATTACAATATTACGTTTTATTATCAAATAATATTATATTTTAGTATAATTATTTTATAATATTATATGACTATATAACATAATCTAAATTATATTGTGTTCTAAAAAATATAATATTCAATTATGAATATTTTCTATTTATTAACATCAAATATATCTTTCTAAAAACTAAAATTAGTATTTTAGTAAATTATAAATTATTAAAATAAATTAAAATACAATTATTTATTTAAGAAATAAATTAAAATGATTTTATGTAATGTAAGTGAAATAATGTGTTATTATCTATTTATTAAATATTTAATTTTACTACTATCTTATATCATTATTATTATGTAAATTAAATTTTTATTTGGATATGAATTAATATATAGTAAATTTAAATTTATTATGCTGTATTAAACAATAAAAGTTAAATGATTATAGGTTAAATACAAATAAAAATTACAGCCAAACATAGGTTACCATACGGATAATGTTTTAATACAATACAAATTAACAAGCATACCCTAAGTGCAGTGTTTTTTTTTTTTTTCTCCAAAAAAAAAAATTTCAAGCTGAATTGAGTTTCATTTCAACTTTCAAGCCTCTTAATAATGTTCCCAATTCCGGTCTACGGATCTTTGGTTTTTATTTTGTGTTTTTTTTTTTCTTGAATTTTCTCGAGTACATTGAGGCTGCAGGTATAGGCTTTATAGGTTAATTGGAGTGGACAAATAATAGTAGTGGATTGGTTAGGTTCCCGTAATTTAATTTGTAGATAGGTCGGTCGGTCCACGAACAATTTTAAGAATGATGGTGCTGAGTCCCAATTGGCAATTGCTATTGTCAAACGTTGGTCAGTGACAGAGTAATTTTAACCATCGATCTACGATGAACAAAAGTTTTTTTTGGTGTGAGATATTTATAAAATTTGAGTAGATATGATACCAAAGATTCTAATTGTACTGAAATTAAGTGGTCTTTGGTACTCCATCGACCACCACCGGATGGTTGACAATTACAAGTTGCAGGCGAGGGCTCGAGGTGGTCACTCGTGACTCGTATCTTTCTACTTTAATAGCTCAAAATAATATTATGAGAACATTTTATATATTGGGTTGCTTTTTTAGACTTCAAAATTTGGGAAGAGTGAAAAAGGTGCGTTACCATATCAAGCCTGTGAAAGGTGGATTTAAATTATGATATGTCTTGGTGTTTTAATTCAGAAATGAAATCATTGATTATCACTGGAGGGAGAAGCACATTCAAAGAATCTGCTGTCCCAAGATGGATGGGCAATTCGTGAAGACTTGCCGTAATTGAATTTCCATTTCAATAAATTCCACACATAATTGGAAGCCCAAGGCCCACAATAATTAAGAAAATTTCCCACCTGAGAAATAGGAAGAAAAAGAAAATTAGACCATTACATTTATATAAAGAGTAATGGTAGACATTTTAAATTTTATTGTAAATGATGTGATAAGTAATATAATATTCATTTAAGTGGTTGATGATTTTTCACTATGAGAAATTTTTTTTTTTAAATATTACATTTTAAGAATTGAATAGAAACAAAAATCTTACCTATTTAACAAAAATGTTTGTCCCTTGTTGTTATTCAAATTCGGTGATCATGAAAGCAAGGCGTATTCCTCGCCAATGGACCTGCATCTAAAGACAATAAAAGCTTAAGAGTGCTCGTAGCATTAAATATATATTTGTGTTTAAATTGGGGATTATGCCAATTTATCCTTCACAAAAATTAATATATACCGCTTATTCCTTTTATTTTCATAATATTCAAAAATCCTCTTGGCACTACAAATTTAAAGGAAACGAGGAATAAATAGGTCATTTGTTTAATAATTCTTTTTTAGAAAATATAAAATATATATTTATTATAAGAAAGATGCTTTAAAAAATAATAAAAAGTACAGGAAAATATCTTATTATTAATTTTTTTTTATTCTTATTGAAATATATAATTCTTTTTGTAGCTCTTAATTTTTTTATTTTAATTTCTATTTATATGAATAAAAGTGTTTATAAATTCTTGGTTCGCCATAATTTAAAAAGAGATTATCAATTTCTTTTATTAAAATTTTTATATACTATTTACTATCTTTTTGTTTTTATAATAGGCAATAATCTTCTAGTACCACAATTTTTAGGTATTTCCACTATTTTTAAATACAATTTTATTTGTATTTATCATAAATTAAATACGTGAAAATTACGTGACAAAGACTCTTGAAAGAAACTCAAATCTAATTGCAAAAATTAGATAGAGGGAAATTGTGTGTATACGACTTAAAATATGGAGATGATTCATGAAATATATTCATTTCTATCATTTTTATTTTCCTTTTTAATTTTAAGAAAATTATCAGTCATCCACAATTCCACATGAATTTTATCTCACTATTAAAAAAAAATACTATAAAAGTTTGAATTTATTAAATTATGTACTTAATATAAGTAATCTGCATCAACCATCTACAAAAAGACAAAAATTTATTTTAATTAATATTTATTTTTATTTTGTTATTTCATACTGAATAAATTTTAGTAGATAGTTGATACATATTTATATATTGTAAATAATAGGTGTAAAATTGAACAATTTAAAATTTGTCAATATTTTTTACAACATGATAATATTTAAGTGGATGGCTGATAATTTTGTTAAATGTTATTTCAAAATACTATATATGTGTATGTGTGTGTGTATATACACACACACAACTTTTATCTAATGACTAATAAAAGAAATAAAACTCTGATTTCATTTTAACGTTGTTTTTTTATCGCTAAAATTAAAATGTTATAGAAATTGGCATGTGCACGTGGCGCGTGGATGCATCTTTGTAAAGGACTAATCAAAAGTCGGACGTGCCCTACGTGAAGGAGACCAATTGACAATACGACTCCGCCGTCAACGTCAGCCACTCCACAGCCCACGGCCATCCGTCCGTCAAATGGGCCCCCGTAATAACATAACGGCGTTAGTAACGGGCTTTTGCCTCCTGATGTTCCACCATTACAGTTTACATGACTTTTTCCCGCACAAAATTGGGCCCCACCACGGATTTAATTAATATTTCTGTATTGTTTCTCTCAGTGAATGAATAGCTGTGATGATGAACAGGCGGCCAGGCATCAGGCCCCGCAGGTGAACTGACACCACCACGGCGCCACGTGAACCGTACACGTGGTAGCGGGCCGCGCTTCTGAGGAGCTGAGTAAGTTTTGCGTTAGCCGTTCACTACTACTACCACTGGCGCTACTGCGTTTACTGAGTGGCTAGGGCAGAGTCAGGCCCACCGTCACCACGTGATTGTTACACGTGTTGATGCGACCGACTGGCGATTGGGCCCGCCCCTAAGGGAGATCATTCCGGATGTTTTGAGTCTTGCACTGCTGCTGAAACCTATTTTGAGGGCGGAATCTTTTGATTCCGGGCGCCCTGCTAGGCGCTTTCTGTAATTTTATTTTAGTTGAAAGGAGATTCGAGTGATTAAAAGAAAATAAATATTTTTACATTAAAACACACACAAAATTATTACTTTTAGAAAATGACAGTAAGAAAGTAAGATGATAAAAATATGAGTATTATTTATGCCACAATAATAAAGAACACAAAAAGACAATATTATTTATATTACAATATCATCGTTGCTGTCTTACTATTGTTCAGGTAACATTTTCTTTAATTTTATCGACAGATTCTTAATGTAATTTTTATACATTTTTTTCACAACATTAATTTACTAGTTTAAATTTAAAAAAAAAATGGAATAAAATCAATCTCCAGCATTAAAGCACATTGGGAACTTAGAGCCTTCCCCATTTGACAGCTAAATTATTCCCAATAAATTATTCCAAAAAGACTGTATAATTTAGATTCCAACTCTCGTATAATGTTTTGCTTAAAAAATTGATGACATAGATATACATGCGTTGTCATGTTACGTTTTAATTTTTTTAATCCTTTTAGAATTATACGTTTTTGTTCTTTAACTTATCATTTGATCTTTTTTTTTTCTTTAATTAACATGAATTTTCTTAATAATGTATTGAGAATTTGTCATCATAACAAAATAATTTGTTATTGATTGTTGTATTTTTTTGGTTACATCACTCTCATGTTCATGCACCATATGATTATTATTTTTCAAGATAATTTGTCATTTGTCAACCTTGATCGATTATACTTTAAAACATTCATATAAAACAATCAACCAGCAATTATCTAATAAAATTTTGCAATATAATTTTCGTAAACATCGTTTTGCTGAATTCGTGCATGAACATTTGACGTATATTAATATATTGAGGACCAGCGCCGGCAGTGAACTCAGTGCATAATTGCATATACCACCAAACGATTATTGCGAACAAAGAAATAATCATCAAAATGAAAAATAAATAATCAAATACTTTGATGTAAACGTATCTACGAACAATTAGGCATAATAATATGCTTACGTTGCTTTGAAAATAAAATTAAGAAGAAAGATGTTTAATAATATCTTGGCTAGCTTGGTTGGCATGTCCCTTCAATTCGTCCGTCTCTTTCTGCAATATACATATATAATTGCGGCCCAAACAAAGTTCCACCAATATATGATTGTTCTAAGAAATGATAATTATATGATGTACTTCACTACGATCACAAACAATGCCTCAATCTTTTGAAATAAGTGGATGTCACAAATTTCCAGGCCAAATACGTATTGATATATCAAAATTCCAGCATTCTTATCATGATAATAATATCAGGTATTCAGGTTTTCCTGTATTTCTCATCTCAGAGGAGAAGGAATGGTTGATATCAAAAGGGCAAAAAAAGGAAAAAAATAATAATAATAACTTTGCATCCCTAATTTGTTGCCAAAAATAGGAATCTTAAAGTGGCTAGTCACTTTATATACATAGACTCTTACGTGTGTTGTAGAAGTGAGAAGCCCTTTCGTTTTCAATCTTCAGTGGCCTCATTTAAAATATTCATGTTCGTTTGTAGGGTCAACAGTAGTTACGAGGCAATGAGCTTTCGCTCTAGCGGTGATCTTTTATTTTTCATAATTAAAAAGAATTGTGAAGGTAGGGATTCGAGTGTTCGTAAACTTAAAATTCTCTTAATTAAGTATTGTGTATTATTGTGTGGAGTTTATTCGTAAGTTTTTTTTTTGTTGAAATATGAGGGTAGAGATTTTGTGTATTCATGAACTCAAAATTCTCTCAATTAAGTATTGTGCATGATTGTATAGAGTTCTTTCTCTCTCACAAAATGAGTAAGTAGAGCAAAAATATCTTGTCTATGAGAGTTACTTGTCTTAATATATATTTTATAAATTTAATGTAATAACGTAAGTCTTAGATGTGTAATTAATATTAAAAATAATAATATTTACGAGACGTATACATAATGTGTATAAAGTTATACTTGCGACATTAAAATTAAGTGTAATTATCAAATTATATTTAATTATGAGTTTTTTTTTCTAAAGATTTGGAAGAGAATATGAACGAGAAATCTAAAATTAATCGTTACCCCTCATCGATATTACTAGGACGGTTATTTTGTCCCCGGCAACGCCATTTCAGTGATTCTCTCAAGACACTAGAAATTGAAGTGAGATTGGATGCTCGCAGTCACACGCGCTCTCTGAGAGAGTGTGGTTAGTTTTGCACGACCGAAGGCTGCGGGACAGCCTGGCGCTGCTAGTGAGGATCGTACCAAGTAGGTGGGTCGCTTACTCGCTGATCGAAGCGTGCATCGGACGCGCTATGTTGATTTCAAAATAAAAGTCAACAGTATTTTTCTTTTTAACCTTACTTATTACTATCCTTTTTTTTTCCCCTCCACCCGAAATATCGAGATATTTGTACAAATAAAGATCTACAAATAATCACAATTAATAATTTTTATAAGAATGTATTACTTAGTGATTTTCATCTCACTAATTTTAGGAGATATTTGTTATACTAGTGGAGAAAGGGTAAAGAGGGCGTTAGGTTAGGTTGTGACCCCATCTAATCCTTAAAAAAATATCTTTTAACCTTAGTAGTTTAACTATTTCTCATGTATCCTATTGGATAAACACTTTTGATGTTAGTCCTCAACAATTTTTTTTTTTTTTTATAATTCATGATATCTATAATAAATAAGGTTCGTATCAGTCCTTCAAAATAAATAAAAAAATCTATACGTATAACAATAGTTTATACTCGTTATTTTAATTTAACTCGAGTTAAAATAAATTTATAATTTTACCATTGATTTTATCCATATTTTGTAGGAGGGGATATCTATCCTAAATAATAATAAAATTGAAAATAAAATTTCAACGCCAGAATTATTGAAATTAAAACTTGAATTCCTGCGCCCTAATCCCTACTCCCTGGTGGAGGCCAGTGATTGAGATGTTTGGGTTTAATCATAAATTAAGCGCACGCAAGAAAACTGATTAGACGGCATTTCACCGAAGGAAATCCCGAAGGTTCTTGACTCGTAGAAAAACTAAAGGCTGAATTGTGTGATTCATTATGAAAGCACTGTATTAACCATAAAGCAGTAATAGTATTTATAAATTAAAAAAAAAACAAAAACAAAAGAGAGAGAGAGAAAGAGAGAGAATTTGTGTTCACTTTAATCATAATGTTAATGAACTTGGATCCGGCTGGCTCTTTAATGAGGCCGATAATGATGGGTCTTTGACAATAGTTAATTAACATTAACTCCCCACTGTCCCTCGTTTTTTCTAGATTAAGCTACTACTTTTTTTTTTTTTTTTTTGAATAAAGATTAAGTTCATAATTAACCAAACCTTCTTTTGTTTATATGATAAAATATTTAATTAAGATGAGACCGGTTTTGACCACTTTATTTTTACGTGCATGCGATTTTTTTTGGTGTTGCAATTATTAATTAATCCCAGTTACCAGACCTATTTATAGTGCAAGTGGAGAACCCTATACCCCTTATTAGAACTCTTCTTACGTTACAGGTATCATTTATCTCATTGGTTATAATTAATATGTTTAGTTTATAATCTTGAGATTGGTGGTAATTAAAAATAAAGAAACACAAACCTTATCCTTAATGTCGAAAGATGTAGGAAGTAGGAACGAACGAGCGAACTCGTGATGGTCCATCGCACGTGCTCATAATATGTGCTTGGCCCCTTTCCTTCGTAATTTTTATTTTTTATTTTAATTCTGAATCATTGATGGTTGAATATCCCAAATCCCAGCCAGGTGGGGGAAGTAAAGCCCCTAAAAGCCTTTACCAACCATGTGCATTGTGTTCCCCCTTGAAACTTGAATAGTTGATGAGTGTTGCATCTAGCTTACTTTTTCAAAAGCAGGTTTTGCCTCATTATTATTATTACTATTTTTATTTCAAGCACATATTTAAATCTTAAAAAGAAAAAGAAAAAAAAAGTTCAACCTCCCCTAGCTATTTTTGCTTCATCATATTTTGGGGTTGAAGCAAATCTCTGTGTTTGATGTCTTCAAGACAGCTTTGCCCTTAGGAAAGGGCCAGTGCAAATAAGGGCAGGCAACCGTTCGACTGCAAAACTAATTGAACCATCAATTTTTTTTTTTAAAATAATAATCCAAATTGAATTGATTCGATTACTAATTCGATTTAATTTTTTTTTAAATTTTAAACCATAATTTTCTCTACATTTTCTAATATTTTTAGTTTTCGAATTTTTCTTCATATAAACTGATTAATTTTTTTTATAATTTTAAAAATAAAACCGAACCGTTGGTTCGATTTGATTTTTTCTGAGTAACGATTTTTTTTTTCTTTTTTTTTTTGGGTCCACCCCTAGGAGAGAGATTTTTTTGACTATAGGAACAATCATGGACATTTTTATCAAAAGCTGATTTCTAAGATTAAAATGAAAACAAAAGCGCTGGGCTTTATAGCCCTCATGTTCCCACGTGTACGCATGTGACAAATGGCCCCCGTCTAAGGTGCGTTAGTGGGAGTTTGGATAAGGCACATATGTGCCAGAAGTAAAGTAATCCAAAAAGAGACCATTTTTGCTACTCACAAGAAAATAAATATTTTGGGAACAAAAATGAAAATCTTTTTTTTTATGTGAACCACGTTTGAGAGTTGAGACTGACATAAAGGATGAAGACACATCTCCCTGAGGATTTTATTATTCATTTTCTGGTCAAGACAAAGCATAAGTTTCACTCATTGCAGGTGCAAGTGCTGCAAACCATGGCATCACGTGCCCAGAGGTCACCATTTTGGTACGATGTATTTATGAACGACCATGGTGTATCTTTATCCACAAAGTTGACAAAAAAGGATAAGGAATAGAATTAGGAACTAACAAAATTGCAGAGCATTAATAGAATTTAGCTTTATCCATTAGCTTCCCACTATGACATGTAACCATCCCTATTATATGACTTATGAATATAACTGAACAGGCCTAACTAGGACAATGTCAGATTCTGAAAACAAACTGTGTACTCATCTCCTAATGTGATAAAAACGTTAAGGGATCATGATATAACATAGTCAGACTAAAACTACATATCCCTCCATAAAGTCCAACTCTAAAATCCTAAGCCTAACATGCCCACTCGTCCAAGCAAATTCTTCACGAAGCACACATATAAGATTTTCGTGGCTTAACACAAATCCTGAAGTTTGCGGTACTATACATGCTCCATATAATTTTTCTAAGGCATGTAGATGTAATAGGCAAACTGATTCTGCCATGGAGAATTAACTTTAGGACACAGATAAACGATAGATCATAGCCCATGGAGGTACATATTTTATGTTGATAATGAAGGCTTATAAGATCTAGATAAAGGGAAAAGAAAACGTAGTTAAATATGAATCACATGAGAATATAACAACAATACTCCCTGGTAAAACAAAGGTAGATATTCTTTTGATAATTTTGGCCAAATCATATTAGTAAACATATGAAAAGAAAAAAAAGAGGGCATAACAAATAACATAATCGTGCTTTATATAAAAAAGAATAACATATTTCAAATTGCTATAAATTGTCTACAAGAAGTAGTTTGACAGTTGCTGTGGTTACAAAATTGGTACCTATTGAAACGTATAGCTGTCCTAGTGTCTCCAGAAAAAAATATGGAAGAATCTGAAGTTCAAAGTTGGCAGCCAGACCCCTGCCAGTATCTCACGACCAAAAATACCTGCAAATAAGAAAAGTCAGCAAGTTTTAAAGCTGTTGTGGATGCCTTAGGAGGAGAAAAGTCAAAGCTGTTAAGCAATGAAATGATGAACCTTTACATCTCAAGTTTCAACAATTAAAGATTGCAACTGCTGGCGAAATGTTGGAATTTTGGCTGCCTCTACGGCCATGACTAACCCCATTAAACGATAATTTTTTAGCTGCAAAATTAATTGAAAACATATATTATAATGTTCCGTTACAAAGACATCAACGTCGAGAATAAAAAGTTAGTTAAAAACATATCAGGCCATTCTACATAGAAATAGCAAACTGAAGTGAAGGTGTGCCCATGAGAATAAGAGTAAAGTAAAATCAGTAAAGACCATTTTAGGATTGGATGTGAAGTTGCTTGATAACGTGAGGCATAACTTTTCACAGTTTAAAAAGGTCAAAGACACTGCCAAACAGTCTTTCCTGGAGCAACGGAATGCCAGGGGTTGATTTAGAGCACCAAAGGCAGAGCTAGATGGTTGGCATTCTCTTTTGTTTAAGGCTTTCGTTTAGGCTTTGCTGAAGAGAGCCGTTGCAAACAAGAAGCATGTTTAAAAAGAAAGACGAATATTTGTTGATGTTTGGCTGCAAAATTCAAATGAGAGGAAATGGCCCCTAAAACAAAAAAGAAGCAAACAACAGTATTACTTGCCTCCTGAGTTTCAACCTGCTGGGTCTGCATCGGAAAACTAAAGGACCACAAGCTAAGCTGAAAAGCATTAGAAAGAGCAATCAGTAATATTTGTTGCGGAATTAGTAAGGTAGAGAGCATAAGTAGATGTGAAGATTTAGAAGAGGATGTATTAATTATTAGGGGAAAATTTGTAAAAATAGAATGAAAACAGGTGATACAAAGAATATTACATGGGTAAAAGAAGCAATACCTTGTGAAAAATTTCATCTTCTGGCTTGATGTACACTATTTCATCACCATTGTCACTAGCGGACCTCCTTTTCAGGTTTCTGCGATTTTTCTGGTTTGCATTCTTGTGCTTTAGTTTTGCATCCGAAGAAGAAAGTTTCCCACAGAAAGAGAGAGAACGAGAGAGGTTTAGAAAATAATTATTGAAGCCAATCATCAATAGAAAGAAATTGACAGTCCAAATATAAGGAGCAGTGGTAAGGAGCCGAGACAGGAAACCTTGTAAATTTTACTGACTAGTAGATAACACTTAAAGCGGAACGAATTCCTTAACTCTTCTGTCGGCTTCAAAAAGTAAAACAAGAAATGTAAATTCAGTCAAGAAACTAATTTTCAGCATGTAAAGAGAGATATCAAACAAGCTCACCGTCCATACTGTAATAGTCACCTAACCTCATCTTCCGTAGCCCATGAGACTTCATCAAAAAGCGCATCATAAAGAGGTGGCAAAAGCTGAGGAGGAAGATTGACCACACGCTGGGAGACCAATAGACCCACATCATGTGCTTGTTCTCCCATAAATAATCTCAAGTCCTTTATAACATCCTTCTCTTGGCATACTTTAAGGAGAAACTCCTTAAGCTCCTTGATACATTTATGATCCTGAGAAGAATAAACCTGTGGCTCTTTATCTAATACAAATGATAACACATACGAAGATTAGCTCAATACTACTGCCAGTTACCCACCAGTTATGGATTGCAAGGAAGATTACTTATTTGCATTAGAGAGACGAAAAACAAGCAAAATATGGAAGGAAAAAACTGAGATGGCTAAATATGTAATTACCTTATTGACAGGATAAAAGAAAGATAAACGGGATGACCTTTCCCCATCCACATATGTTGCTCAAAACGCAAACAATGTTCATATGAAATGCACATTAATAATAATGGTACACTTACTAATCCTCATTTCTTATTAAAGCTTGCATGATATTCCGGTTATGATTTTGGCCATCAAAAACATGTAGAAAAAAGAATCAAGAGCACAAGTTGCTTGCCTTATATCTTCCCAAATTAAGAGCAGTAACGATGGAGAAAGGTGTATTGTCATCATCACCCTCTATTTTGACAACAGTACCTACAGTGGCCTGTGCTAATATCAAGTCTACAAACCCACTCAAATCCCATTGTGTATCATCGAGGTAAGTTTGAAGTAAAATCTTCACTCCATGGAAGTCATCCACTTTTGGATCAAAGAAGACAAAATCTGCTTGAACAACTCCCTTCAGTAAACAGACCAAGCCCATATAAGTCACAGCAGAAAACGATATTGTATGAAACCAAAATCAAAATTCATCACTTTGATAATAATTTCAGTAAGGGAAAAGAAAATACATAGATGCTTACTCCAGAACCTTCTTCTTCAGAAGACTCGAACAGATCACTCTTCTCTTCCAGAGTGTCTTTCCAAATTCCTTTATCTAGAGAGTGCTCAATGCAGTGAGCTTATTTACTAAAATGCCTAGGATTTCAAGAATACAACAACTGGAAAGACAGAACTGCCTTTCAGTTAAAAAAGAATGAGATCAGTTAGAAGATAATACCTTTGGAGTTAAGTGGAGATCCTTTCTGGTCTTTGGATTTATGTGTTTGACATTTATCCATGTCAATGGAGGCAATTTGAGCAACTGAACGAGCAAAGGGAGAGAAAGTTAATGGCTGAGGATTCAGCATTCTTCGACGCCTTGTCGGCCTTCGAGGCATCTTGTTATGTTACCTATTCCAACCAAAGAACTTTGCGAGAAATAAATGTCATTGTAAGGAGGGTGTGATGTGAAAAAACTAAATCTGCTGTTTTCTTTTCTCATTAATAAAGCAAAGCAAAAACTAGGTAGCATTGGAACCTAAGGCCAAGATTGTTAAATCTCATGCGGATAAGTGTGCTGTCAAAATAGATGGAAAATACCACCCTGACATTGAAATCAACTAAAAATGAGCAGAAAATGGATAAGAATTTAAGATGGAATAATGAAAATATAGTCATTTCACTTAAAATTAGATGAAAATAAAATTTGATTGTTGATTTTCTAAGGTTTTGTGTTCCAATAACATTGAACTATTACCGAATTGATCATAATACTAAATGTAACTCTTTGAATGGATGCTAGCTTGAGCCAAGGTGCAGGTAAAACAAGAGTATCACTTTTTCAAGTGAATAAGTAACCAAAACAATATTGATGGCAGAAAGAAAAGTATGATGAATCAAGTTCATTACCAATATTTAGTTACAAAATTACCAACTAAAATATACAGATCTGAAAATTTTCCTTATAACAAACATCTGTGCTCCATTTAATCAACAACCATGCTACTAAGATTCTGTGCAAGTGTATCAGTACTAGTAATAACAATGCTAAAAATGCTGATGATGATATTGAATTCCAAATGAACCTAATAAACCTACTTTACAGTAAAACAAAGACGAGAGGGAACCACTTTAATCAGTTAGCCCTATTAAGCAATTGAGATAATTGTAGAAATGAGTAAATCAAACACGCCAGAGTGGATTCGGAAGAAATTCCCTTTCTCTTGATTTCTTATGGTATTTCTAAACAGTCCAGTTAATAATGAGGTCCTCCTCACTCATTATTTTTCGTTTCTTTTTCATTTTAACAAAAAGGAAAGGAAAAAAAAGAAGAATTTGACTGCGAAAGAAATGCCCCAGTTCAGCTACAACTGGCTCTAAAGTAGACCATAACTGCCCTTCTAAGACTTAGCCAGGTATGGAAAAGAGTAATATTATTTCTACATCACTGTCACAGGAGATTAGTTTCCTGATACAATTGATCAATCGCTGATGCATACTTTTCATGGCATCATTTACCAGACTTCAACTGTATGTTCCTTTACGCGCAAATAACTTTTAAATGTTTCAAATGGAATTTTCTTAAAATATGCCTACTACTAGTTCTAGCATATATCATCATCATGACCAACTGCAGTAATAATCATGCAAAGTCATACACCACAAATCAAATTCATCATCTATAAAATTCTAATTATTATGAATTAAGATATCAATTCGAGCCAGAAGATATTCAATTCAAATCCTAGCACCATTCTAACTCTATCTGAGAAAAGTTTGAAGCAGTTTTAAGTTCCGGTCGTTTTCGAAGGATCACGAATCCTTTCTCACAGTAACTAGAAAATCGACGAAGCATAAAATAAGCAATATTCGACATAGAAGATTGGAACTTAAAAAAAGGGCAATAATATCGTTTTCAAGAGAACACCCAAAAAAAAAAATGGAAGTACCTTTCGATGTTTGTTCCGAAAATCGAAGAGCTACTAGCAGCTTAAGAGATTGAACCGCGACTAAAAATGGAGAGGAATAGACGCAAGACTTCTCTTTTAGATTTCTGTTGAAGAAGACGAAAAAAGTAAGACTGATGGAGGGAACGGAGGACACAACCGCTTGGGTTGAGGGTTTAGGGAATTCGAAAAGGTTAATTTCAAGCTGCCCCTCAATGTTTTAGGAAACATCAACATAATCATGAAAAAAAAAAAATTGTCCACGCTAACAAATATTCAATATGGGGTGGTAAAAAGTCTGGGCCGACACTCAGGTCCGGCCCGTTTAATTTAAATAAATTTTTTATTTAAATGATGTGGACTTGGACTTAGACTTAAAAAATCCGGTCTAAACACTCGACTTCTTAGGACGAGTAGTTGGACCGTTGCCCTCACAAAGAGGGCAACGGTTCAAGCCCCCACAAAAGTATTGTGAGGGCAAATATTTTAAATGTGTCTTTCACTTACGAAATGTGAGTGGAGTAGATACATCTTTCTTTTATGGAGATATCATTCGTCTGGGCATGTACTTCAATAAAATAAAAATGTAATAATATAAGTTTCATGTATATATCTGATTGTAAATATCAGTATATTGATCTGCTGTAATAGCAATTGTAAATGTTGTGTAATGCAGTATAAAAAAAAAAAAAAAAATCCGGTCTGAACCCAGAAATTATCATTCCTACTATTCATCATTCCTAATATTCATCACGTTCTTAAGAGCATAACGTTGGATTACATTGTTTAAAATAATATTTACGTTCTCTTACTTCAAGATTTGTATATAATTAAATCATTCAAAGGTCATATTGTAATGACAAAAAAAAAACCCACTATCACACACGAACAAAGCACACGCACACACACTTAACATACAAACCCCTAACACACACACACGAACACTGTTTGTCGGAAGCTGTTGGAACTGCTCGTGCCCAGAAAGCTGGTGCTGCCACTGGTGCGTCGTGAGCGCCGCCGGAAGCTGTTGGAACTGCTCGCTATGGAGACCGCCACTGGTATTGCTGCTGCTCCTGCGTCGTGTGCAGGTGTTGCACATGTGCCTGGCGGCTGCTCGTGCGTCTTCAATTCACGGTGGTTTTATGTCTATTGGATATGCTATTTAGTAAAATTAGGGTGTGTTTTGTTGAAGGATTAAAGGTGGAGATTTTTTTTAAATTTTATTCTAATCCTATGTTTAGTGTTGTTAAGGGTATTAGAATTTAGTTGTCTTAGGTCCACAAATTAATCTCAGTTTTGTTAAAAAAATTATCCATGACCAAAAAAAATTATTCAAGGGTCACGAGACTAGTTAGTATTGAATTATAATGATAATTTAATTAAATATAATAATTTATAAATCTTAAAATTATAGTAATATGTGATAAATATAATAAAAAAATATTAATTTTAATAATGTAAATAATAAAGTACACTAAAAATTATTATTAATTTCACATTAAATTTAAATTTTATTTTAATTCATTTAATTATTAAATATTTATAATAATTTCAAATTTACATTATAAATTAATTATTAAATTAATATTCAAAAGTATAATTTTTAATAAAATAATAGATTATTGAATAAAAATAATATAAATATATTTTACAAAATAAAAATTATTTTAAATTATGATTTATATTTCATTAATATCATTGAGGTTGATTTTTATAATTAATAATCCAAATTTTCAGTTTATAATAATATTATTAATAATTATAAATTGTAATATTATAATATGAGAAATTATTATTTATAGTCCAATCCAATATTGCACCAAATACAACATAATATTATATATAATCCAATATTATCCAATTCAATCTTATTTTATATAATCCGATCCAATCTAATCTAATCCAATCCGGCATACCAAAAGAGCCCTTAAGATTTAGTGATTATTCTTTAAAATTTTTTTTTTTGTGATTATTGTTGTAACCAACCTTTTTTTTTTGTCGATCATAAAAGTTTAAATGGTTGCATGTGTAGAATTGTTATTCTTACGGCGTCAATAACCGGATTTATTTATTTTTATTCTTGAGTAATGATTAAATTTATTTGGTTCGAAGACAAAATTTAAATAAAGGAATTAGAGAACAAAGATATGTTCGTAATTTTATTAATAATATATAGATAAATTAGACGATCAACAATTATTTTTATATGACATGTTTAGGTTAATTTCTTGACTTATGTGTTAGACGGATATAATGGTAATTATATGTTAAAATTATAATTTTTGTTAAAAGAAACAGTTCTATTAATAAATGAAGGTGTGAATTTTTTTTAAAAAAACATTTAAATTTTTTTACCCCTTTATTTAAACGATGGGTGTGTATCTGACCTTTTTCCATATGAATATACAAAAAATAATAATAATAATGATCTAAGGGAAACATATAGCGGTGAAAAAGACATGTGACATTATTTAATTAATCCATTGTTTCGAATAGTATTATTCAAAGTCATAGAAATTTAGAATTCTGGAGCTCCACTAGATCATTTTTTTTTCTTTTTTGAAAACTCCACCGGATCATTTTTTGTAAAAAAAAAAAATAATAAGAAAACAAAATATAAGGCTTATTTGAGATTGCTTTTGAGAGATTGAAAAGTAATTTTAAAAAATTAAAAGTTAATTTTTGTATTTGGTAAATTATTTGAGAATTACTTTTATCAAAACCACTTTATCCTACAATAAATTTTGAAAAAAAAATGATGAATAACTTCCAAAATTTGATTTTGAGAATCAATTTTTTACATAATACTTTTTTACATGTATTCTCGCATATATTGTCAAAATCTAAAATTATTCTTAATTACACACCGGCTATTCTGGTAAATAGTAGGCAACAGATTGGTGACAAGTTAAAGTATGAAACAGCATAGCAAATAGATACGGTACGAGGTAACACTAGTTGCATTAGGGAAACAATATATGCTACAAAACACTTTATCTGCAAATTTAAATCTCAAATTGTCCCTTGGTTAATTGAATATTTTTTAACTATTCTCCTTATTTTTTAAAACCTCAAGTTATCTTTATTTTTATTCAAAAAGTATCAGAAAATGGGAATGAGTTGATGTGTTTTTTTTTTAACAAAAATAAGAGCTGAATTGAATTTTTTTTTTTTTTAAATAAAGAAGATAATTTGAAGACAGAGGGAGATAGTAATGATGTTAGATGAAAGATCAATTTTGTTAAGGCTAAATGGAGAAAATATAAGTAGCGAAAATATAAACGCAATTTCGTGTATGCACCACAACTTTTTTCCACCATTGTAATTCGTGAATTCACACAAATTTTAATATTAGTGAAATCACATGGATATGGATATATAAAATATGCGAAGGTAGAATTCAATCAAAATCGAATAAGATACATAATTGAAAACGCATACGTATAATAAAGAAGTATTAACAAGGCAGAGTACATAAGCATCAACTAGAGAAACATACACGTTCATTGATATTGAGACAAAGGGTACCCGGGAGTTGAGTATAAAATAGTATAACAAGAAAATGCGTAAAATAAAGAATACATAGTATAAAACATAGTTAAGCAAATCCATGCACATGATTTACCTAAGAAACGATCCCATACAACTGAACTGAACGCTTTTAATAAGGAATACATAACAAAGTTGCACTATAAATGGGCAAAAACGCAAAGTCTCGTGCATCCCCTGATGACTACATTAACAAAACTACATTGAATGCTTTTCAGAACAACCAACAGCAGACATTACATATAAAAGGATAATTACAGAACTATGCAAGACGACTGAATTAAGTGATCAAAATAAGAGAGGGTGGAGGAGATTTTTCAGTGCCCCTTTTTGTGATGCATTCTAAGAATGTGAATCATTTTGTACCTCTATCAATACTAAGAGAAATTCATAGATAACGTGTCAACAAAACAAATATATAAGTTTGTTAACCCACATTATCCATTCTAAGGTTTGGAACTGCTTACGCAGGCAATCACCCAGATTCAACAACAAATTGGCGTGCTGAAGCATCTGCTTTCTCAAGAGTTGGATTTTTTTTTTTTTTAAAGGAGGATTTTTTTAATTAAATCAATTATCTTAGTACTCTCTGATTTGCACCGATCAAAATCCAATCGTGTAATTATCTCATAATACATGTACTCATACATCAAAACAATTTAAACACTTCAAACCTAGCCGGAAGAAAATGAACATTCAAAATTGAAGTCTCGATGGTCTCCTGTAACTTATGTTGTATGCAGGGTAGAACAGCAGACTAGCAGTAATCACTATAATGATGTACCACAACACCATACAGCTTAATTGTGGTGGAAATCCAAGATCTCGTATTATCTCAGAGAAATGGCAGCACAATGCAACTGCACTTTTTTCACAAATTGAATCAAATTGAAGTAATACCAAAATTGAACTGAATGCATTTGTGGTCCCCGCAAGCGTGGAACATCAACCACAAGAGTTTGAATTAAAAAAACATTGGATGAAAGTTTGATGAACAGCAGATCACAACATGTGCAATGCAAAACAACATGCAGGTCTTGGAGATACTGAAATGAAAGAGAAATGGTAAACATCAAGTGGTACCTTGTCAACAATGAAAGCTTTCGAAACATTGGATGAAAGTAGAATTTTCTAGTAAAATTTCATCAACTCTCATCATCTACCAGGATTGTAGACTCATTGCCAATTCCAAGGTCCATTAAAGATGCCATTTCATCATCAAGCAATAATGGTAAAGGGGAGCCCTGTAGATTGAAAGACAGAATTGCTTAACATCAACAAAGCAAATTGGTGGCATAGAAATTTTTTTAAGCATGAGTATTCTAAGCTATAGAGCACTGTTATAAAGTACTCAATTAAAGAGGAAGTATCCTTGGATAAGTTCACAATTTTCTATATCAAAATCTTTTTGCATTTTAAACTTTAGACAGGTCTCAGGGGAAAATTTGAAATTAGTGAAAGCTGGAAAACACAATTCAGAATAGCCCATAAAGTTCTACCCCAAGTAAATTCGCACAATCAAAGTGAAAAACTTAGTAGAATGACCACAGAAAAAGTAGTAGACAGCATCTACCAACATCTTCTTCTTCCTTACAATGCTAAGGCATTTATCATTGTCAAGATATTATTGAGGGATTACACAGACAAACCTCCTCCTGAAGAAATAATTTTGGCTTGATCGACTTCAACTTGAAAAAGCTCTCACAAAGAATTTTTAGCTTGCCAACCTAATATGAATGAATCATTTGAAAAACAAGTATTTAAAATATGCAAATATTGCTGCCAATATGTAGGTCTAGAGAAAAGGTAGAGAAAATAACTGTGGTACTGGCTGGCAATTTCTTTGTCAACAGGGGCTTCTCGCCAATTGATGCAGCTACGCATTTCAGAATGATAGCTGCATATTTATGCATACCAAATGAGTGCTAACACTACGTAAAAGAACAGAAAAGAAATCTAAGATCCATACAAATAAGTCCTGAAGACATTTTCTGATCACTTGCTGATCCTGTAGATGGCCTCTCATCCTCAATCCCATGGAATTCCTTAAGCTCACCAAACCTGTAAGCAGTTCAAGCCTTCTAAGTCATTTGAGTACCCCAAGCATGGTTATGAACTGGCCAAATTAACTGGAGAAATGCTATGCTGGAGTATACTACCTAGGATGTAGCCGCTTGATTTCTTCAGGATTATCATGTAACTTTGACATAACTGAGCGGACATACCTGCAAAAAAGATTCTTTATCATATCCTATATTTCATTAAAACACCTGCAATGAGCTCTCTTGTCATATAACATCAATATCCGAGTTTTCTGTTCACCCTATGATTTTGCGACATAAACCATGGGAAATGCCTTTCTAGTAAAGGAGCGGAACTGAACAGAGAATAATTACCGGATCTCAGATTCCTTCCTTTCACGAGGGCTAATCTGAAAAGTTTATTACATAAGATTATCACTTGCAAAAAGAATCTTGCAAAGGAGCAAAAATGTAGATCAGATCAAAGTTCAAGAGTTCACCTCACTCCCATTTAGTATTTTGATCTTTCCTAATCGTGCAATTATTGTAAATCTTGGGATACCACCCCTTTCTGGATTAGATACAGGGTTCTCAGAAAGCCTGATATCCTTCAATATGAAAAACAGAAGAGAAATCAGAACATAAGTCATTCACAGACCAATGATTTTCTGCATATGTATGCATGGAAGTATATATGTTCTTCTGAGTGTATTTGTGTGTGTGTGTGTGAGAGAGAGAGGGAGAGAGAGAGAGAGCTATTGCTTTAGAACTCTAATTATTTAGCTTATGACTTAGGATTTAATCCAGATAAATGGTCTACCATCTGTATGTATATTTTTACCCCAAGACCCCAAAAATTGATGGCTATTGAGGTTACTGTTATTCACTCATGAGACAATATCAAGCAGGTTTGAAAATTTGATGGAGGTTCACAGGATAAACTTTACCATCAACTTTGGAAAGGAATTCAGTGAGCCAATTGAAGCCAGATCTTCAATCATATTACTTCCTGAAGCATGTAATGAGAAAGCAAAAATCAGAAAATACATAACAAATGAAACATGAGAACTGGCAGGTAGTTTTTTTGAATTACCAAGAAGAAGGCACCGCAGATTCTGAAACGGCAAGTAGCTTTCTTCATGAGATTCATGTGCACTGAGCAGCTCATGTATTTTATCATTATTCGGATAATAGATATGATTCAGATTGTTCTTGTTCAGATAAAGTTGCTCTAAACTGAAAGCAGAAACCGTGATACAATAGTTGCCAGCAGAATTTAGCAACTCCAATTGAAAATATTATGCTATAAATTCCTGATGGAAGAGAGAAAGTACTTTCCAACCTTCTTATCTGACAAAGCTTTAGGATTTCACTCCATTCAGCTATACAGTTATCTTCTAAGTTCAAAAGTTGCAGATTATTGAATCCTTGCACAATAGGTGACGCAACTGGCTGCAAAGCAGAGAGCAAGATAACATTGTCTTTATGTGAACTCTACAACCAAGAATTATCAATGTTTGATGAGTATTACCATAATTTCACTTATGCTATTCCCCATAAGATGTAGCTCTTCAAGTGCCGGCAATGAATGCTTAAGAATTTCAACCTGCCATAATAAAAAGGTGTTATTCTACAAATGAAGTACAAGCCACTACCCCCCAAAAAAATTAAAAAAAAAAAAAAAAGGTGGGGAGGGACTGGGCTGATAACCTACCTGCATCCAGTTTACACCAGTACAGTTAAGAACTAAAATGCGGATGCTTTTTAGTTGTGGCAGCCCAGTCACCTCCTTGGACATTAAATTGTTAGATAGATTGAGAACTGCAAGAGCAGGCAACTGCTCACCAATGGCACCAATATCCTGCAACGAAAGATAAATTCAATATCTATGAACACTTCCCTGGGAATGCCCATAACTCTTCACATTAGCAAATGAACCGTTAACGATTCTGATGTATGAAAGGAAGCAAGATCAAGGATTCAGACAAGCTCTGTTTTGTTTCTATTCTCCTTTTATCATATAAATGTTAAGGCATTAAAAACTCAACATCCCTTGTTTAAATCAAGCCAATATGTCCGGTATTTATTTGGCATATAAAGAAATTTCAACAAGCAGCAGAAAAGAAAAGACACCATCCATTTAAATAATACAAACCCAAATCATAAATCTATGATCTAGAGAACAGAAGCATATGCAAATGGGAAAAAGAATAGAAATAAATAAATAAAAGAAATGCATTACTCAAACCATTATATCGAGTTCAAAACTAATAATGAACACTCCCCAAGTAATTGATTGTAAATGATGGACAAGAAATTAGCACTTCCATCTATATCTCAAGATGAAAAAAAAAAAGAACTCGTTTAACAATTTATACAACAATCATGGATTACTGGCACCTAAGACAGTTGGTAAAGATGGCAAAAAATTAACTCACCGATTTACAAAATTTAATGCGAACGGCAAAAGGGAAGAGAACGATAACAATACATATTTGAAGCAAATATTACACACAGATAAATGCAGGAACACCCACCTTCCAATCTGAAAGCAAATTTCCAGTCAAATCAAGCTCCTTCAAATCTACAACACAAGCATAGAAAAGTTTAGATCAGCAATCTGCATATCAGAGAACTCGGACAAACAAAACTTTGAACAAATTCACTCAGTAATTCCAAAAAGAAAAATCAAAGAATGAAAGATATTAGGGCAACTTACTCGTCACAATAGTGCCAATATTAGCTCCAGGAGAGCTAACACCCAAATAAGGTAACGCCACACTTGTCAACTCTTCAAATTTACTAAACTTGTCCTGAATTTTGTCTTTACCCACAAGTTCAATCGACACATGTTTGTTACTGGCTGATAGAACATACATTTCATCTACAAAACAAAAACAGTTTTAACAAAACAAAATGCTTGCTTTCTCAAGATAAAGCGCATTACCAACTCAAGCAATCACTGACCTTCCTCTTCTTTACTAGATTCACCTCTGTACCTGACTCGAAGAGCTTCAGGCAACGAAATGCCTGGGCTCAAGTTATGGACACGAACAAAGGACCCGGATTTCTGAGATTTCGCCTGGAAGTATTGGACTCCATTGATGGAACCATCATGCTTGCCATTTCCATCATCCCAATCAACCCCAAGCCAAGTGCCGGAATAGCCCTGTACTTCACCAACATACTTAACTGTCCCAATTCTACAGGTGTCATTGGCTGAGTGGACTCTCTGTCCGAGTTTGTACGACTCAGGATTACAATCGTTCATTTTAACTGCCAGCGAGATGTCTACCAGATCAGTATGATCACCATTGAGAACTTTTTATTTCTATGTCAATAATAAGATAATTGCATTACTAGATACAATAATCAAATTCAATATCCTGTCTACAATGCCAATAAGCGAAGTAACAGCGCAACACTTCCTCAAACAATTTTCCTTTTTTTTTTTTAATTTTGTGGAAGTGTGTACGCGCGCGCGCGCGCCTGAGAACTAAGATCTGTTACAATCACAAGAATAGGAAATTTAAGGGAAAAAAAAAGATAAGTCCAGAATTAATTGAAAGGCAAAATACACTTACACCGCCTTTACTGAAGTCCGTTGTCTGCTCATCCACTGATTTGATTGAACTGGACCGGTTTCGGGACCGGCAACTTGGGTTGATGAATTGTACTTACAGGGCCACTAAGCCGACGGCCATGGCATTAATCGGTAATATCTTTTTTTTTTTTTTTTTTTTTGAGGCGATTAATCGGTAATATCTACTTTCAAGGGAGTGGTTATTTTAATTTTGTAAAAAGAACATACACACTCCAATGTTCAGTAAAGGAACACAAAATTCTTTAGTGTTTTAAAAAAGATATCTACACTCTTAAAATTTATGATTTTAATATATAATTACTATTATATTCTTCTAATAATTTATTGATTGTGTAATTTGTCCATATATTATTATTGTTAATAAAATTAAGAAAATATCTTCATTACCCAATTTCTCTATTTAAATTTTTGTCAAATTTTTTCTTCAAACTAAATAAATTTAATCAATTACTTAAGAATAAAAATAAATAAAATTAGTTATTAATATCATAAAAATAATAATTACTTGTGATTATTTAAGCATAATTACTTTTCTTTTGGTTGATTATATACGTTTAAATAATTGACATGTAAAGAATTGTTATTTAAAAAAAAAAGTAATTATGTTTAAATAATCACAAGCAATTGTTATTCTTATGGTATTAATAACTAATTTTATTTATTTTTACTCTTAAGTAATGGATTAAATTTATTTAATTTGAAAAAAAATTGACAAAAATTTAAATAGAGGAATTGGGTAATGATGGTTTTTTTCTAATTTTATTAACAATATATGAATAAATTGCATAATGAATAAATTGTTAGAAGGATATAATGATAAAATTATAAAATTTAGGGGTGTGAATATCTTTTTTGAAATATTAAAATATTTTGTGTCCCTTTACTAAACATTAGGGTGTGTATATCTTTTTCCCTTTAATTTTTAACATAAATTTTGATCTATTAAATTAAAATTACATAAAACTAATACTTAAAAACTTGTAGTAAAATTTAAGTTAAAATATCCTATCATTGTTTTATTTTCTCTGATTTGCTTTTCTGGCTTAAACTACTCGAATCGTCATGGGCCCATCATGAGAGCCCAAGCCCCAAATAGTTGTCGATATAATGAGCTTATTATATAACAATTTATTCTTTTAATCTTTCTCACTCAAAGATAAGAAAAGGAAATAGAAACGCTACACACACAAAAAAAAAAAACCAAAAAATACAGGGCCTCTGAAATGAGCAGCTCTTTTAGCATCCATAGCCTCAAGGCTTTGCCTTCTCTTTCTTCAACTCGATGCATAACAAAACCATCTCCTCTCTGCATTATTTGTAAACACAAACCAAACACCAAACCCACCAAGCTAAATAAGGTGATTAAACTTATTCTTCCTCTGCTCTTTTTTTTTTTCCCCTCCCCTCCCCTCTCTTTCCTCTCATTATTTAATACTTTCCCGACGTTGTTTTTAGCGTGAATGAATTTACAGACCTAATGTTCACAGCAGAAACTTACAGGCATTACCCAGAAAGCTATTGATTGCTTTGATGAGAAAAAGTCTAGCTTAGCAATTCAAGCTGGAGCCGTACTTTTGGCCACCGTAAGAACATCATTGATCTTTTATAAGGTTTTTTTCCTTTGGTTGAATTGACACAACTTGATATAGAAGCTCAAATGGGAATTTTTTTTCTCCTTAATTTATTTATTACGTATATTTGTATATCAGTTAGAGGAGCCAGCACTTGCAGTAACTGGAGAGAATAATCATGAGATAGACTTGACGGTAGCTTTAATCAAAGTGGGAATTATCGCCTTCTGGTACTTCCTTATCATGCCGGTGAGTAATTTTTTTATTTTATTTGATTTTTAATTTAATTTTTTAAGTGACATCGAATTTCATATGTGAATTATACATATCTTTGGTGAATGGCAGCCAATCATAATGAACTGGCTTCGGGTAAGGTGGTACAAGAGAAAGCTATTCGAGATGTATGTGCAATTCATGTTTGTCTTCATGTTCTTTCCCGGGTAACGGTTTCCTTTCCAATTTTTTCATTTTCTTTGATGATAAATTTTCTTTGGAAAACATACATACCAAGCTATAATTTTCTTTAACCTTTACTGGAGGTACGAATGACAATTTTATTTATTTATTTATTTATTTATCATTTTTTTTAATGTATTGAAAGTTCACAATGTAATGTTAATCTTTTTGTTTTTCTTTTACCTTTGAATTTGCAGTCTATTGATCTGGGCACCATTTCTGAACTTCAGAAAATTGCCGCGCGATCCATCGATGAAGACTCCATGGGACACACCAGCAGATCCTTCAAAAGTTAAGAATGCATATTTGAAGTTTCCCTGGGCCCAAGTTGAGGATTACGAATAAATTTGCGGCACATGTGCCCCGTTACGTTATCTCTCTTATCTCAAACTCAATGGCTCAAAAACAGGCACCTTTTTCCAGGCCAGTTTGAATGAATGGAAAGATGTGTATGCTTAAGCTAACCACACTATTTTCACTCGAAACATTATAATCAACACAATTCATTTTAGTGGAATTCATAGTGTGCTTACTAATTGAAGCGAGAGTAGAGAGTACGGAGTTTTCTCGCTCTAATTTTTATATATTTATTTAAGGGTGAAAATGAGAAATTTTATTATGTAGGTTCCACTTACATTTAGAGTGAGCAGTGTGCTTCTCGTTTTTATGATTGTCACTCCCATTTCTTTCTTTTTTACTTTTTTTCCTTCAAATATAATATAATTATATTTAATTAAAATAAAATTATATTATATTTAATTAAAAATAATATTATTATATTATTTAATAATATTAATTTACGTTGATTTAAGTTAAAATTACTCAAAATAATAGTATTATATTAATTTAATTTTAATAATAAAAAATAATTTATTATAAAAAATTAATTTTGTACTATATTATTAATAATTATGTTTCATTTGTGTTGCTCTTGTTAATAATTTTTAATTTATATAATTAAAATTAAACTAATAAAAATTTATGATATACATAATTAAAAATATTAATAAGAATTTTTAACTTATATGATTAAAATAAATTATAAAATAAACAATTTATCTTATAAATAAGGTGATGCAGTGAAGCGCACCGCCACTTGAATTGATATCACTGGTGACATGGCTGTGCAAAGCACCCTGCCGTTGTTTGATGCCGTCGTTAGGTACCCACCACACCTTTGAGTGGCATTTGTGCCACCAATATTATGTTTCGGCTGACAAAATTAGTACCACTGTATAGATCACGAAATAATGAGTTTGATGATACTAAATTCAACAGACGACAGTTTTCATTGCAACCGGCGACAGCACTGATGCCGGAACAAGGATGCCAACGACGGGACACTGTCACCAGTGAAGGTTGTTAAATTTTTTTAAATTTAAATATTTTTCTATAATTTTTTATGTAGGGGTATATTTGAGAATAAATATATTTATTTAGGATATTTTTATATTTCTGCATTTTCAATAAATATTTTTGTTTAGAATATTTTTATATTTGTTCATTTTTAGTCTAAAAATTAGATAAATGATTTGGATATTAGATAATAGTCATATCTATCCAATAGTCAGTTGAATATTTTTAAAAATATTCATATCTATATCTAAAAAATTTTAGATGAATAATTGAATATTATCTAATCTAATTAGACTGAATACATGAATATCCACCTTTTCTGAACCGTTTGCCATCACTCCAAGAGACCACTCGATCCAAAAGCTACTAGTATTTTTCGGTCAACTTTTATGGAGACTAAAAAGAACAAATCTTTTAACACAAAAAAACGTTAACAGGTGAAGGTACAGCGGAAGACACTCGTACCAGAAGGATAAATGAAAATCTGTTGTAATTGTATCAGAAAATTCATTTCTTAAAGGATGCTAAATGTTTCCCGCCATTAACCTAATCATTCAATTTTATCCGGATCTACAGGTGAAAACAAAAAAATCATCAAATAACGCTATTCTTTGTAGTACACCATCATGTAAACTAGAACCAATCACAATCTTTCCTCTTATTTTTACTAGGGGGGGGGGGGGTGGCTGGCTTCCTTGAGAAACTTAAAGGCCTGTATTCTGATACCGTGTCAAGTCATCAAATCATGTCCCCAAAAAAACTGTATAAAATTAAAAGATAAGCCCTTCACCTTTCTTGGTCAGCAGCAGAAAGTTGTAGAGATGCTAAGTATTGATAAGAATAAAATGATGCTTTGCATCAATTCCTGCCAATAAATATTAACCATCACGCTCAAACAGATGGCTGGGAGGTAAAAAACACAGAAATTTTCTCCCAATCCAGGGACTCCACGTTCGGGGACATGAAGGCAGCACCGACGGCGATTGCAATAACAGCAAGGGCCACACTTTTCAGGCAACCAAGACCACTGGACAGCTTGCCAGATACAAGCTTACAATACTTATCTGCATTCCGTAAGAGTGATTGACGAGCGGCATCTGCTGTGCCACCTATTCCTTTCTCATTCTACAAGGAGGGGAGAGAGAGATAGAAAAAAATCAAAATTTTAATCCAATTATTACTAGCACTTCCTCATAAAACCAAATAATATCTCATTAGTGAAGTAAAAGACAAACTTGAGACAATGATAGCAATTCAATATCCTAAAACAACAACAGGATACCTTCTGTCTGAAACTCTTCAGAGTTGCCCTAAACGGGTCAAGAGGGGACAGTTTAGCAGAGTGCTCCTTCCATTCCTCAGAAAGTTTTTTCAAAACCTTAACACTACCTTCTAGATTGGCCTCATAAAGCTTGTCCTGTTCACATACAGGTAGAATGAGAAGACTGTATAAATTCTACATGTCAGGCCATAAAGGGCAATGAAGAAACCATCTTGTATCAGCATAAAGGGTTTGGTGAAGATAGCTCACCCAGTGCTTGTAACAATCAGCACTTTGGGTTAAGCACCAGATGAAAATGCCAGCTGCCTCATTGGATAAATCGGGAGTGCCTGTAAGAAACAGCTTTACCTCAATCTCAACTTGAAATCGTATCATTTTCCAAAAGCACCTAAAAACAATCGACTGAAATGAAAAGGCAATTCAAGTTTCATACTTTCTCCTGCAAATTTGATAGCAAAACTCAGTATCTGCAGTGAAACTTGTTTCATTGCTTTGCTTCCAGGTACGCCGGCAAGAGCCACCTCTTTTAGGGTGGGATAAATGGTCTCAAACCTTTCAGTTGCCTGTATTGATCATCATATACAAAGGAAAGTAAATAACAGCACAAAATCTATATATAGCAAAACCAAACAGCAAATTTCCCCCTAGACAATACATACCTTTACTCTAGCCAAAGATGTAGGGAACGTGAGTCGCAACAGAGTCTCAAGTGCAGAAGGTGGCACCAACCGCTCCCCCTTTCTAACTGCACCATTCACCAAAATAGTACGAGCTTTTGGGGAAGACAAGATTCTGCAACCCATAAAAAAAAAAGGTCACAAACTAAAAGAACCTGAAGCAAGAAAAATAATGGCAAGCTTTAGAGCTTTCATACCTCTCCACAAGCTGCAAAATTATATCCCTGGACTGTGGATTGCAATTTTTGGCACCAACTATTGGCAAAAGATTGTGTGCCCACGAGTACAACCCGACAGCCAGCTCCCCTTGAGAGGCCTATAAAAGAAAATTTGGAAACTGACATAAGCATATTTAATGGAGAAAAATAACAATTCACAGCCTTAGTAGGTCAGATAAATCCATTAGTTGTGCTAAATTGTTTTCCACTCACCTGAGCAATCATCCAAACAATTACTGGAAGCTTATCTTGTCCCTGATATTTTGAATTTTCCCTCAATGCAGGTAAAACACTGATTAAGACATCAGGTTTCCGTCTCAATACCATAGCTAAAGCCACAAAAATTGCAACCTGCCAAGTCAACATGAAAATATTGTAGCATATATGAAACTGCAGCAGAAAATGTCTGTGCTAACATGCAAGAGACTCAAATTTCCAAAACAATCATTTGAATAAATATCATGGAATTAAAGAAATTCAAGCCTAATAAGGTCTTATATAATATTAATAAATATTTTATTAATAATGGTCTAAGTAAGTCAAATAAAAGAAACTTAGTATGTGGATTTATTCAAAAGACAACTTGGTATGTAAAGCTAGACAAGGAAGAGAATAAAGCAAATTCAAACGAAAACAATAAAATTCTAAAATTTTATACTAATGCCTTCGAAACAGGAGAGAAATAGATAGTTAATAATACAAAGTGGTAATATCGTCAAATGAATTGCCTCTATTGCATCATAAGCCAAGCTAGATGAGTCTTGAGACCAATCAAAAATCATATTTTCCATGAAGCATTCATGAACATCTAACAACAGAATAAAGCATGATAAGAAAAACATTCCTCTTGTTAATTCACAAGTCATCCTATCTCTTGTGAAGGTCAATATCATAGCCTCAACTGTCAATCCAGATGTTCATTACTTTCCCCATTTATTATTAGATATTATGATCTCCTCTCAGAGTTCTGGAGAATAAACCCACTTAACTTAGTTAAACCTAATAACAACGCAAAGAAATTGTGATGTCAACTACGAACATGTGAAAGTGATGTCTAATATTTCCAAATTTATTCAGAGTGTAAAAGCAAAAATATAATTAATCAAACCCATTTCCACTCCTACATATAAAAGATAAGGCTTACGCACAGAGGCTGCTGAAAACACTTGTAATGGTAGAAAGTGATCTGCATAGGACTAAATAATAGAAAACTTCATGATTAACTAATTTTCAGAAATAGGAAAGTAAGGAGCTTAAATTCAGAGGATTCAGAAAGCCAATGATTATTGACTGTTAATACAAGAGCCAACATTGTGATGATCAATTGATAACTATAACATTATAGGGTGGAAATTCTAAGTTGGTAAAGATATATGGCAACCGAAAGGCTTCAGTATAGTACCACCGGTACCTGCTAGTCGATAAGAAAATAAACTCGTCTTCTTTTCTCTCACTCTCCCCTAGTTGAGTTCATATTCAAACCTGACAGACCCCACCAAGTGCAAACTCACAATTGATAACATCTCACGCATTTCGCACATCACTAGGCATGACTAAGATTATATATAAAAAGGAGCTAATTCTCCAGCAACTCAATAACTAAAATATGGGCAGATAATCATAATATATCTCTACAGAATCATCCACCAAATAATGCATGAAAAAAGTGAAAAAGGAAAGTGTGAGCATTTTTATCAGCAGATTACCTGAGATTTGGATGATGCTTGTTGCACTACCTTTTTAGAGCCCTTTGAGATAACATTATGGGTTTCCACATCAGCAAGAATGCTGTCCAAACACCATAATACAAAGGACCCCAGCGCTTCGGGGGAGCGTTGGTTGATCCAATCAATTGAAGTCTTATAAACAACATCCGGAATTTGAGAAAGGGGGATCTGTTATAGAATTTAATTGCTAATTAGAGATACAATAACTTAAGAAGACAGATTTAAGAAAAATAATAATAAAATAAAGCTTCTCTGATCTAATTATCATTCAACAAATAAATGTTAGTCTCATTTCATCCGATCTCACCAAAATGCAAGTCTGATTAATCAGCAATAACCAGACAAATGAAACAACTCCAAAAAACTTACATCTGCCATCTTAGCCACTGTGCTTTCTCTAAAAATCTTCATCCACGGAAACTGGGATGCAGTCACTCCTGAAAATGCCCTCCCAAAGTAATCAGCAAATCTCATCATTTGTATATCTTGCTTGTCCTCATAAGTACCCTAATCAAAGATTTCAAAAAATAAGTAAGTAAACAAACAGATCAGATCAAATCACACGCAAAAAAGCTCAATTTACACATAATTACAAATTAAATTATCCACATTCCCGATAAAATTGCTTAATTTTTTAAATTTAGCAATTAAATTAATATACACTCACACAAAGTGCTTAATTTATCAGTGAATTTATGAATTTCAGCACTTACAGAAATATCAATGAGAAAAGCGCTGAGATCAGTGGCGTCGAGCTTGGCAGCGGCTTCAGCAACAGTAATCTTCGGCTTCTTCGGCTTCTTCTGCTTCGGCTTCTTAGACTCCTCGGCTTTCCCATTCTCCGCCGCCGCAACATCCGCGTCGCTGTCCTCGTCATACTCGTCGTCAGATCGGTGCTTCGATCTCGCCGGCGCGCTCTCATTCGCCGCCGCCGACAACGCCGCCTGCCGAGCTCCGATGATTCTACGATGCCGTTCCTCGGCCTGCTGTTCGAGATTTCGGAAAACATTATTTTTTTCGCCGCTACTCCCAGCTCCGTCATTAGCAGCGACACGAGCGTTGCTCGGGTCAGCGCCTGGTTTCGTCTTCCTCTGGCGCTTCGCGTAGGTCACCTTCTGCCACCCGTGATCGACATTTGCGTTGTTATTGTTGTGGACTTCGGAGGCTTCGTTACCATTTGATTCGATGAGTACTGGTTCCATGACTTCTTCGATTCGAAACGTCGTCGTTTTCAGAATTTTGTTTGTTTTAATTTTGATTTTTTTTTTCTCTCGCTTATAGACGGAGAGGAGTCAAATGAAAGAGGAGAGGGCAAGGAGCGGAACTGGGGAAGAAAAGGTGGGGTGGTAGATGGAGAGGACCATTTAAGGGAGTTGACTTCGAGGTTTGCCATTTGTTTTGTACGAAATCACAGGACTGCCACGATTTTTAAATTTTTTAAAAAAGTGGAATGAATTTTGAGATATCAAATATCTTTTGAAAGAGACGCCAGGCGCCAGCATGTTTTTTTTATTTTTTATTTTTTTTAATTATATGAGATTAATGTTCAGATTATAACTTATATTATATGTGATATTTATAACTATTGAGACTCATTTATATCAATTTTGATATGATACCACTCAGATTTTAAATCCTCTTAAATATCGGGCTGGAGAATAGATAAGGAGAAAGAAAGAAAGTATTGGGAAGAAATAGAAGCCCAATCGCAAATATTCACTTAAATATTCGAAGGACGTCAAACTCTCATATTGGGAGAAAGACCCTTCCATATTAGGAGAAAAATTGCATTCACTCGAGCTCTGAGGCTCTAAGGAAGAAAATATAAATTAAACCCATACAATGCATTTACAGGAACTCGAACCACTTCACTCACATTTGTGAGAGAGTGACTCTAACCACTTGGACTTAGCCTAAGTGGTTAGGCGCCATTGCTACTTTTTCTGTACGGGATATTTCTTCATATTTTTATTTTTTTTACAAAGTCAGTGAGACATGAATTTTTCATTTTTTTCTTTTTGAAATTATTTGGGTGGGTTTTTAATTGGAATTTAAATTTGGTCACTATCATTTAAAGGTCTAGGCTGGCGACCTCCGTAGTATGACCAATGCTTTTTGTATACCTAACCTCTGTTGAAAATCATAGTTAGTTCATATTAACCTATATTCTTTGAATTTTAGAGCATCATCATGCTAAATCCACAGAATAGTTTCATTCACTTATGCTGTGTAGTCTGTATGTATGCCTTTTCTTGCTTGATTTTAGTTAGCTTTCTACACCAGTATCATCTTTTTCAAGTGTCCTCAACAAAACATGGAAGAACATGATAACTAAAAAGTAAACGAGTACAAAATCTACTTGGGGATATTATTAACTCAAAACTATCTTTAATTTGGTCATGTATTAGTCACTAAGGGCCTGTTTAGTATTGTTTCCGAATTTGTATTTTCTGAGAATAAAAATGAAATTGAAAATAGCATTTTGCAGTTGCTGCATTTCGAATTTAAATATTCGTTTGGTATCATTTTTTGTATCCTGTATTTTAAAATTGAAAACAGTAATATGCGTTTGGTAGATAAAGTTAAAAATGATCAAAACAGAGAATATGCGTTTGGTAATATTTTTTTCAAAAACAGTTTTTACTAAGCATTTACATTATACTTATAAAACAAGTAAGAAATCAAGCTTGTAGGTTAGGTTAGTAAGCGAATAAGCCAAGCTATTCGGCTAACCGGTTTATGTAATCGGTTATCCGGTTTCAATACAGCTTGTATTCAATTTGAAAACAGCCTTCCGGTTTGGAATTCGGTTACCCGGATACATTCCAGATTTTATTCAAGAGATAAACGGCTTACCGGTTTCTTGAACCGGTTATCCGAATGAAAAACAGAAGCTTTCCTTTAAAAATTCGGCTGACCGGATGCTTACAACCGGTTATCCGGTTGTAAAACAGAATAGTTTCAAGGGATAAACGGCTTACCGGTTTGTAATCCGGTTACCCGGATGCATTTCAGATTGCATCCAAAAGCTAAACGGTTTACCGGTGTTAGTACTCGGTTACCCGAATTGTAACACAAATATTTCCCTTGAGAATTTGGTGGATCGGATGACAACAGAACGGTTAACCGTTTTGAAGACAGAATAGGTCTTGAGCGAATTCGGCTGACCGGAAGCAGAAAACCGGTTTTCCGGTTTTAAAACAGAATGGAAGATTTGCACAAACGGCTTTCCGGTTTTGAATAACCGGTTATCCGATTGCCTTCCAGAAAAATTTCAACACAAAAAAATGTAGTTTGTTATCATCATAATCAATATTAATAGTCATGTAGGCTAACAAACATTAATTAAAAAAAAGTTTGACATTGTCATTGTCATTGTTTTACAACACATGATTTAAAGAAAATAATTATAAAAAGATTACATGAAAGACATTATGCATTACGTACGTAATCATGCCACATAGAAGCTGCAATTCCATCTCTTATAGCATTCATCTCTGCGACACTTGCTGGAGATAAATCAATGTTAGTAAGTGGCCTACTAGTGTCTCCTTCTTCATTGGTAACCAATCAGCCTTATCATCACCATCAACATCACGTGGATTCATATCTTGAAAAATTAAAAAAATAATATATATCAAATATTAATCAAAGTGTTGTAGAATTACAGAGTCATTCATGATGAATTAAAGGAATACAATAAGTTCAAAAGATGGTGAGCATTCATCAAATTTTTAATCATCAAAAGTTGATAAATAACGGAGAGAAAAACGAAACAAAACCAAGAACAAATAAAGAAATCAGATCATATTCGAAATCGGATCCATAAAAAAAGAATAAGATCAAAAAATGTGTAAACTATTTATGTATTATTTATTTACCTAAATGCTTATCAAGTCAAAGACAACAAAATTAAATCAAATCGCAAGTGTCTCTGCCCATGCACTTCCAACTCAAAGAACTATGAATAATAGGATAATTCCCCCAACAGAATTGATTATTTCAACACAATGAAAAGTAAACCAATATTTGCATTGCGAATTAAAACTTAAAGGATGAGAAACTCATGTATCTAAGTAGATTAAGGGTCTCGGCAATCATCCAATTTGTCCAATTAAGCATGATACACTCAAAATTCAACCAATTGAACATGATAGAGGATTGCAGCAAAACAAATCAGATCACACGCAAATTCACCCAATTAGAAAATGCCGGCGGATACGGCCGAGCGGTGATTTAAAGCGAAGATGGAGCAAGTTAGGCAAGTGCGTGAAATTGAACAAAGATAGCGTGAAGTCGGAGCATTATGACCAAGTTGAAGATAAGAATGGCAGAATGGCAGATCGAGCGTTACGAATAACGCGACACGCAGAGTACCGCAATTCGAGTGAGGAATTGTGATCTAGCGGAGCACATGTGAGCATATTACAGTCCATACACAAACAGCAAACCACATTTTAAAAAAATTAATTCACATTTTAAAAAATAATTACCCATGGAATATAATTGACGGTAGCAGTTTGCCAACATCGAATAAAACTGGACAATTTTCTTATACTAACACCAACTTAATCAATCTCATGCCAACAAAATTATATTTACTAAATATAAAGTAATTAGAGAGAAGGGGATGATATAAAAAATTACTAGCAAGCACAATCTCACTGGGTTCGTTTTCTATTTGGTAATAATAGAAAATAATTATTGAGTACGGATTCTCAACACTCACCATTTTCCCAAGCAAATCAAAACCCAATGAATGCCAAATTCGATTTTATGCAAGCCTTAAAAAAGAAAAATATCAGCAACTCACATAACAAAGATGGAGTTGAGAATAGCAAGGATCAAGGTAGTCGGATGGAGCGGCGGGGTTGCAAGCGGAATGGCGCACCAGCGGCGTCGGGAGATGGCGGCAATGACGGCGTCGAAGTGCGCCGCGCCGAGAGATAGCCGGAGCGACGGGCGATCGGTGAAGCAGAACAGATAATTGCAGATGAAGTGCGACCAGATGAGAATGAAACCAAATTGAAAAAAGCAGAGATGGAAGCAGAGCAGATCTTAGACAGTCTGTTGTTGTGTGTAGATCGGCAATGATAAGGAGAGAGAGAGAGAGCTTCGCTGCAAGCAGATCAGGAAAGGAGGGAGAGAGGGCCCTGTGAGTAGATCTGGAAAGGATGGAGAGAGAGCACCGTGAGTTCGTGAGGATGGAGAGGGCTTTTGTTTTTTAATTAATTTTTGAGTTTGGTTTTGTAATAAGCAGAGAACGTGTTAAACACGTTCTGAGTCTTATAACTATAAACTAAAATATGAATTCTGTGTTTTATAATTTATTTTTTGAATCCAATTGACCAAACATGTATTACACATGTATTTCCAAAACAAAAATGAAAACAAGCATATGAAAACGATACCAAACGGGTCCTAAAGTTCTCAGTTAGTGTCTAAGCATTTAGAGCCCAACTAATATAGTATTGATTTGTAAATTTCCCATAACTTAATTCGTGAACAAAAATTAATGATTTAGGAGATATGGTAATCACAAATTAATAGCTACATCACCTAGGATCAATATCATCTAATTTTGTTTAGGAACTTTCTAGCTTCTACCCCCTTTACAGAACATAATACAGTATTTATATGATAATTTTTTGTGCTTGCGATTTAGGCCAAAGAGTTAAATTAATAATTTCAATAAATTAATAAGAGAATATTGTGGTCCTATTCAGGTCGTAAATTAATAATTTTCTAAAATTATAAATTTAATAAAATATGACTCTATTGTTACTTGTTTTTTTCTCGAAATTTAAATATAATTAGATTTTATCTCTAATCTTGCTTACTACTTCAAGGAAATCATGGGTTGAATTCTAAAATTGCAAGAATTTTAAATTTTTATTAATTTAATTTATATTTAGTAGATTAACTCATTTTTAATTGATTAGATTGGTAAAATACAATAGATTTTAATTGATTAAGATGTATGTTCATTGAATTGTATATAAGCTTTATAAATTAATAAATTATAATTTATCAATTAATTAATACATCTTTAAATTAATAGGTTCTGTACAACCCTAATATTATTAATTTATAAAAATTTTACTGTACTTAAAGAAATATTTTTATTTCCAATTACGAGAGAAAGCCGTAGATGAGATAGACTATCGCACCATATGTACATGTATCCATAAAAAAACTTTATCACATAACATCTCAATTTAGAATATTGTTGATGAACTTAATAAATTCTTTTTTTTTTTTAAACAACTTTCGTTAAAGAAGAAATAAGGCAAAAGAAATTGGCAAACTTATAATTGCATGCTGTGCGTCTCAATCACAATTCTTAAGGGGAAAAAACACTTGAAAAAGTATTTGTTTACACTCAAGCACTGGAACTATTATCCATTCATATCTTGTAGGCAATATAGTAATGAAATATAAAGTCCTTGTAAATGGTAAACACTTAAACAGCAACATTCTATTTCCTCTGCTCAATAGCAGCAGCTTTCATTTTTGGCAGGTAATGGTCTTGAACTAGTTTGAGGAACTTAGGAACAAGCACAAGCTGCTTTCTTGCCCTATGGTAGCTGGCGAGATCAAAGGCCAGTGGAAGCTGGGGAATGCGTTATGCTGTTTGAACAAATGACTCAACAAGAACTCATCAAAATAATGTATATTTTCTCATCCACATCCAAAAGCAAAGTAGAATTTTAGAGAAGTTCTATTTAATCATTCGTAGTTCTTTCTTCATCGTTGTTGGTGCTTTGGTTATCTGAAAAATAACTCTGAAAGAATAAAGAGTTCTATTTAATTATTTATACAAATACAAGAATCATATTTAACATATTTTTATTTAGAGTTGGCCAAATTAAGTGACCATCTAAAGCTTCATATTTCACGAAGGTTTCAATTTATGTAAAAGAAATAAATTATATAATAGGAAATAAATGTGTTTAATTGGGGTGTTAAGGAGAAATAATATTAAAGTCATATTAAGATGTTTTGCAATCATATAAAAGTCAAAATATTAAACTTTTTTTCTCTCGTTCAAATATAAGCATCTCATAATCCGATATAGGTCATAGAAAAGAAAAGAAAAACTAAAAACTCTAAATGTTTGAAAATAATTAAAATTCAGACTTCTGAAAAAAAATAAAAAACCCTCTATTATTAAGAATTTTAATACAAAAATATTCATCATTCGGATTACTATCAAGACAATTTATTATAAATTGGTAATACATAATTGTACAGAGCTTCATTCTTTTGGAAGATTTGGATTTATATAGTTGGAAGTAAATGTACTTAATAGGGACATTAAGGAGAAATAATGTTGAAGTCATATTCAGATATTTTATTATTTATATAAGAGTCAGAATATTTAATTTTTTTTCGGTGAGACCAAAATATCTCATAATCCGATATAATTCATAGAAAATAAAAAAAAAACTCCGAATGTTTGAAAATAATTAAAATTTAAACTTCAGACAAAAAATAAAAAACCTCATGTTATTAAAAATTTTACTATAAAGATACTCACCGTTTGAATTACTATCAAAGGTAATTTATTATAAGTCAATATAATTATTTTGAATACTCATATAATAAATTCATTATTCAATGTACATGATAATCATGCTTTAAACCTTAAAACTCTTATTTCTAATATTTTAATCAACGCTTAAATGAACAACAATGAAATTAATATTTTTATTTTTCATTTTCATAAATTAAATAAAATTTGCACTCATCATTTGAAAAAATAAAGTTAGTAAAAAGTTTTTTTTTCCTCTTCTTTTCCTTCTTCTTCTTCCCCTTCTTTTTTTTCTTTAAGAATTTATGGAGTTTTTTATATTATTTCTCATCGTAAGTGATTGTGGGTGTAAAAGTTAATATTGAACATAAATAAACAAAATTTAATAATTATATTTTATTGAATAGTTTATTTACAATTTAACTTAATTATATTATTTTAAAAAAAATTTAAACCTCTTAAAATTGAGTGTATTGAATAATTTTAATGACGTTTTAAGTAAATAAAATTAATTAATTTAAATAATTTGAGTAAAGATTATTTTAAATTACTAAAAAATATATATAATAAAACTTTAAAATATCTAGAGTAATTTTTATAGTGTAAATGATCTTATCAAAATATAATTATTATTCCTTTTAAGTTTGTTTAATTTTATATATTAACATCTTAAATAATAACTCTTATCTTTCAATTTTTTTTTTTCAAATCTAGCACTTTCCTGCTAGCCAAACAGAAAATTCCATGCACATCAGATATTCCAAAAATGAAAAGGGCAAAAAAAAAATTATTGAAACCTTTTCGAAATCATAGAATTCCCGTAATTTAACCATTTCACTCAGCCCCCAGAGCAAAAGAGAGATGTTGGCTCCTTCAGCAATCCCATCAATTCACTACGACACCAAGCTTCCGTATATTCACCACTTGGTTTTAAACACTACTTCGGAGCCCAGAACAAGAAAGCCCGCAGCAGCAGTCTCCTCATTTCGGTATACCTATAATCATCATCATGGTTTGTTTTTCTTTAAGCCCCGTACATGCGCTGTCCGTACAGTTCTTGCAAGAGCAGGGAATGGTGACGGCGCCTCTGATTCCATTCCCCAACAATCTTCTTCTGTTGTAAGTTTTTTCTATCCGGGTCCTGCTTGTTTCCATTTCTAACTTTTGCAACACTTCTTGAATATGGTTTTGATGGGGAAGGGATTCTTTGGGCAATACTCTGCTTGTGGTAGCTCTATTTATAGTGATAATGCGTTCTCGGCAATGGGGCATTTGAATCACTTGTGAATCGAATGATGATTTTTTTGTTGAAAACTTGGAGTGAGAGTAAGGATTGTCATTGTTAGTTTTCCAATAAATTGTCTGTATTTTGCTTTGCAATTAGAGTTGTTTATTTTATTCGAGACATTTTCAACTGTTTATAAAATATAAAGCCCTCCTTGCTAGCTGGAAAGAAAATAAAAAACTGAAAAGCTTGCCTGATGAACGTCCATATGCTTGTAAAAGGTCTCAACAAATAAGATTTTTGAGTGCCTTGAGTAAAATTGAAAGTACTATGAACTCGTTCTTATTATTTTGAGAACTCAGTTGGTGTCATTTTATGTCTGTGAAATTCCGTTTTGCATGCCGGTTTTGGATATCACTACCGGACAATTGACATGGTTCCCATATTTATACTCAATTTGATCTGAAGGACATTTCCTTTTTGTCATGTTTTTAAGATCACTTGTTTTAGTCAAAGATTTTGGGCCTTATGCAATGTCATTATGCTTTTATTGATGGTGCTACGTCAACCAGCACGAATGTTGGTCATCAGTTGAGGCTACATATTGAGGCAACTTGTCACTCTGATTTCAGGATATTAAAGAAATAAGTGGTAGCTCTTCAACTCTTGGTGACAGTTACGTCGCCCTGTTTGTCCAGATGCTTGGTCTGGACTATGACCTGCTTGACAGAGAACAAGCAATAGAGGCGCTATGGAAATACTCACTAGGCGGGAAGAATTGCATCGATTATATCATGCAATTCAGTGGCTGCATAAATCTAACCGTTAACCTTCTCAGGTCAGAGTCCAGTGCTGCATGTGAAGCAGCTGCAGGCCTTTTACGATCAATATCTTCAATCAATGTATACAGAGACTTGGTAGCAGAATGTGGAGCTATTGAAGAAATTACAGGATTGCTGACTCGACCATCCTTGACTTCTGAGGTATAGAAGAGGTATCTCACCGTTGGAATTTCTCTCCTCATAGTTCATGGTTTAGAAAAATTGAGGCACATTTATAACTTATTGCCACAGGTGAAGGAGCAAAGTATGTGTACCTTGTGGAACTTATCTGTTGACGAGAAGCACAGATTGAAAATTGCAAATACTGATATCCTGCCATTACTAATCAAATCCCTGGAAGATGAAAACATGAAAGTAAAGGAAGCTGCAGGAGGGGTTTTGGCAAATTTGGCATTAAGCAAATCTCATCACGACATATTGGTTGAAGCAGGTGTTATTCCCAAATTGGTAAGACTATATGCCCTTTGTTTAACAGTAAAGATTTGGTGTTAGAAATGAAATATACTTGTCATTTTTGGGTGGATTTTTTTGGTTCAGTGATGTTTAAATTACTGTAAGTAAAATGAAATGAGATAAATTTGACGTGATTCCTTATATGAAGCTTCTGTTGTGTTTGCAATATATGAGATATAGCATCTATAATGGGCTTAACATTATTACACTGACCTAATATCTCATAACTATACAAGCAATAGGAGTTTTAAACGGCAATTTTCCAATGTAGACCTGTTTAATTAATTAATGTATTCATAACACTAGGCATGTTATTTAGACTGTTTAGTCATTCTCAATAGTTTCTCTAAGAGTAGCAAAAGTTGATATGAGAAACACCAAGGGGCGGATTGGACAGTGTGATACTGTGATTCTTCGTTTTCAACCGTGAGGTCAGAGGTTCAAATCTCCATGGGGCGGCCTACTTTGAATATGGCCTATAACTTCTGTAACTACCAATATTGGCGATTTTGGTAGTACTGCCCACTTTCAGACCTGCTGTATGGGTTATGCTGTTTCTGGGTTATTAGATAAAAGAATGAGATAATTGAAATCTTGCATGGGTGATATTTCAATTTTTGACCAGTAACAATTAGGTGATGTTGGAGTTTGATGTAGACAGAGAAAGAAAAATGTCTGGAGTTCTTTCTAAAATTGAGTTGATATGTAGACATTTCACATTTTGAAGACCAAGTTGATGAATAAGTATACAATTACAGCATGTCTGGACACCTTGTGGAAACTGAGTGGTGCATAGATTCATTTTCATCGCCTTTTAGGGATCTATTCAACCCTAGGTTTGGGTTTGTTTTGAAGCTCCATCTCTATCTACAGACTATAATAAGGTGTTATTGGTTGCAGCAGATTCAGTTGAGAGAAATTATCACATATAGACGCAAATGGATAATATCTGTTTCACTGGGATATCGTGAGGTGTCTTGAAGACATTAATCTTGATTATAAAGTCTAACTATCTTCAGTAATTTCTGCAGGCAATGCTCTTAAAAGCTAACGTGGAAGGATCCAAAGTCATCCGAAAGGAAGCAAGAAATGCATTAATTGAACTTGCTAAGGATGATTATTATAGAATTCTCATTATAGAGGAAGGTCTGGTTCCTGTCCCCATGGTTGGTACAGATGCATACAAGTCCTTCAGACCTGAATTGCATTCATGGCCTCGTTTACCGGATGGTACTGAGATTGAACGAACTTCACAAGGGCCTTCTAAGTTTGGCGCCAATGAATTACTTCTTGGGTTAAATGTTAGTGGCAAGAATGCAAACATTGATGAAGCAAAGATGAATGCAATAGTTGGACGCTCAAGGCAACACTTTCTTGCTCGTATTGGGGCTATAGAAACGGAAGATGGAAGGAAACCTCAATCTGAATTTCCCATAGATCGGCAGCTAACTCTTTTGCCATGGATTGATGGTGTCGCTCGGTTAGTTTTGATTCTTGGACTTGAAGATGAAAGAGCCATAGCAAGGGCTGCAGAGTCAATTGCAGATATATCTATTAATGAGCATATGCGGATGTTGGTCAAGGAAGCTGGAGCTGTCAAGTATTTGGTTCAGCTTTTAGACCATAGTAGTGGTGCTGTCAGATTGGCAGCAACACATGCTTTGGAGAGACTGTCTGTCAGGTTCTACATCCCCCCCCCCCCCAAAAAAATCTATCTTCAGTAGCTAGTGCTTTTAATGCATTTGTTGGTTGATAAATTGATAATTGCTAGTCAACAACTATGGCCGTTGTTTGTAGCAGATAAACTCTTTTGTCTGAGTGGTGGAACAATATGTTCTAAGCTTATTGATGGTGAAAACTGATACTCATTTTTGTTTTCCAGATTTGCTTATCAGATTCTGCCTTTCTTCGCTCATATCCTTATATCACTGTCCTAACAGATATCTCTAGTTCACAGCTGTATCATCTGAAAATGATATCATCAAGTGCTCAATAGCGTCTTAGGCTCAATTAAGCTCAATATGGTCCTATGTGTGTTTGACATGCCACGCTTCATAATTAACATTTTCCATCACTTCTTGTTGCAGTCATGGTGTTTGCCAGATTATGGAAGCTGAAGGTGTTGTACATCCTTTGGTTAACACTCTAAAGAACTTGGACATCTCTGCAAGCTTGATGGAAAAGGTAATTATAATTGTTTTTCTTGCCTACAAACTTTCTTAAAATTGACTTGATGATTAGTTGAACTTTTGCCATGTTGCAGACATTGGATATACTTGGTCGTATCTTAGATCCAAGTAAAGAAATGAAATCAAAGGTTAGTCAACTCTTTCTTGTGGCATGTTTTCCATGCTATAGTGTTCTACTGGCTTACCTACAATGATGATGATTTCCAGTTTTATGATATACCGGTTAATGGATTAGAGAAGGGATTAGATGCTGCAGAAAGCCTTGATCCTTCGATAGAATTAACCGGAAATGTGGTTGAGGCACCCATATCAGAAACCACTACCAGGTTTTTATCTTTCCTTTTACCCTTCTTGTAGTCTTATACTTTTTAGACGGCTGTTTTCTGATCACCATTACCTTATCCTCATCTGCTCATTGTTATTGTTTATTACTGTTTGTTACTGCATGATGCCGACTTTTCATGAGATAAGAATACAAAATAAATGAAGCAGAATTAAATACATTTATTATAGGTCTCAAGCTCCAGATCTGGTAAGTTTTGAGTTTTTGTCTAGAGACTGAGGGCAAGGTTAATGCTCAGCTGTTGCATGAAAACTAGTTATATCCTCTCATAATCTGTCTCGAATGCTCAACCCAAAATGGTTGCAAGATATAGGTTAAATTTTCTCTCTGTCATATTTCTATGCAAGCACAACACTAGCATTTTACAAGGAAAAATTACTTTTATGGACAGACATTCTGATGTAATCTCTAGAAGCTGACTTGGATAATTAACAACAATTTCACTGGTAGCATTTCTTTTCAGTAGTCATGGCTTCCTCTCTCTTACGGCTGGGCTGGAACTTCCAATTGTAAACCTTGGCTGGCCTTTAGCCTGCTCTCCTAATGTCAACCCCTTAACAACATTACTACTGTGGTGTAAAAATGGGAACTTTAAAGGTGAATTAGCAATGCCTAGAAATAATATTCTACTGCACAGTGGAATCAAGGTTGGCCAAACCTAGACTTCTCTAACTTATAACTAGTTTGGAATGATTGAACTGCAGAATGATCCTGCTGAGAAACTTCAGCCTTGAATCTTATTAATTTGGTTTGCTGGTGGGGCTAGTAAGAAACTCGTAGATCCAGGTTAATAGTAGGAATTTTGTATTTGTAAGAATCATCTAAGTGCAAGCTTTTGATTGGACTCATTTTCAACCGATATTGAAGCAAGTTTTGTGCTTGAACTATGATCTATTGATCTTTGAGTGCTTTATAAATCCATGATTTCTGCATGGTGTAAGTTGTGCTGATCCCCTGCATATTTCCTAAACCAGTTATGGGAAAGAAGTGCTGGACTCTGTCTTCATTGGTCGTATTATTGGCATTATGAAGGCCTCATATCCAGATCTACAGAGAAAAGCAGCTTCTGTCGTTGAGTTCATAACCATTATTGACCCAACCATGGACACAATTATTTCAGCTGATGTTGAATGTGGTTTGGATGCCATTTTCCAACAAAAAACTTTGGAAGGTATGGGAACAATTTCCTTTGTTGTCAGACTAAATTTGTCCTATATTGTAAAACCTCCAGATCTCAGTTTAACCATGTTTGTTCCTTGAAGGTACAGAGCAGGCATGGATGGCATGCTTGCTCTGTCCAGCAAGAACTGCCATTTGATAATAAAATATATAAGGTTATCTTTAATTTTGATCATTCTTATTTCTTCATCTGGCAAAAGATATTAGTTCTTGTATTTATTGCAAATACAGTAGGGGAGCTTGAGCAACACAATGAAATTTGAGTCCACTGTTATTCGTTTCAGTTGTTTATAGCACAATTGTGAACTTTTGAAATAGGAGTCATTTATGGATTTTGTAGAAAATGGTTTCATCCTCAAACATGGGTCCTTTTTCTACTACTTCGGTAATCCTACATTTGTTAACTGAGTAGAGACAGATTTATGCTTTAAGTTTAGTTTAGTTGGTATCATTAGTGGTATGGAGCAATATATACTCGATATGGGGCTGTTCCAAGCTGTTTCGTGCTGTGATTTTTAAAGTCCTAGTATGTATTTGATACACTGCAGATACAGATTCTGATATTGAAGGTCAGCAGCCAGAAAAGTATGCTCTTCACATTGAAGAAGCTTCTCTCGCAATCTCTGCAGGAGCCCGGTTACTGACAAAATTGCTTGATTCTAAGCAGTTCTGCCAAACCATAAATTCTACTCATTTCATTAAATTGCTTAGGAAAATCCTCAAGTCAAATGTCCCTCTACACTATAAAGACTGGGTTGCTGCTTGCCTTGTTAAGTTGAGCTGCCTGTCTGGCCGCCCTGACCAAGATTTTGAAAATCCAATCAACATGGAGGTTACTCTTTATGAGGCAATCCCAAGACTTATTGAGCAGATCAAGTCCTCCTCTTCTGAAGCACGAGAAGCTGCAGTTATTGAACTGAACAGAATAATCTCCGAAGGGGTGGTAGATTCTACTCGAGCCGTCGCTTCAGAGGGAGGAATCTTTCCATTGGTGAAGCTAATAGAAGAAGGAAGCAATAGGGCTGTCGAAGCAGGCTTGGCAATACTCTATAACCTGAGCATGGACAGCGAAAATCATTCAGCAATTATTGCTGCCGGAGCTGTGCCAGCTTTGAGGAGAATTGTTCTTTCACAGAGACCACAGTGGACAAGAGCACTCCGTTTGCTGAGGAATTTACCTGTATGATGATATGTGCAAAATACTTGAATGATAAGACTACAAGAGGAGAAATCACTTGTTATATTGAGACAATGTGTCAATGATGTAAATCAAATTCACTTTGTTCTAGAGCTGTTATATGAGTTTGGACTTAGATGCGGTCGAGTGATGTTATTTCTTCGACTTTGTTCTTTTTCTATAAAAAATATGTTTTGTTTCTTGAGATTAGATGCAACTTCTAATTTTCATTTGTCCTTTTATGGCTCGTCTAATTACACAGGTCGAAAATCTTTCATGTGTGATGCTTCCAATAAACTTATATCTCTAGACAGGTGAAAGCTTTAATAGCTTGTACCCATTGCTACAAAAGGTTGTACATCGAAATTTTCTATTTTCCTTGTCCTCTTTATCTTAAAAATATCGATGCGTTTAGAAGATATTTCCACTTGACTAGCTTCAGCTTGGCAGTTATCTGTTATCTCCAAAATAAGCAATCGAAGTAGAATTAGAAGCTAGCAGAAGCAGTCGACACCCAGACACCACACCATGTCTTGCTTATCGTGCTGCCATTACATAACTCGAGCTTCTCTAACAGATAGCACTACTCCTCCTACTTCTCATCAAACAAGTAATTCTAACAAGCCTCCAGTACCAAAAACAAACCCCACAAAAATACCCAGAAAGAGCCAACAACAAATGCCCTTGCCCATGCAGAAGCAGGACAAGTCAAAACAGCACTCTGTCATGCAAATCGAACGCGCCATCAGCGCCGGCACCTTTCGTCATGCTGAACCCAAGTATGTTTTCTTACAGCCACTCTTGATGATTGTCAATTGGTAACAACACCATGTCGATCATTTTGGACGTTGTCCCTTTAATGGTGCTTGACAAAGCATTTGAAGCTGCCAAAAGCGCTTTTTTTGCCTGATTGTAGTGTTTGTTGACATATATAAAAGTGATTTTTGGGATAAAAAGAGCATTGGAAGTGCTTTTCCGGATAAGCTTCTGAAAATTCATTTTGGCCTTTGTCTCAGTAGTTTTTCCGAGGAAGCACTCTGCAAGAAAGCGCTTTTAGGAATTTCTTCTGGGAACTTCTTTACGAAAAAGCACTTTCTTTAAAAGCACCAATGCTGTAGAAGTGACTGTTTGATATTTTTTAATATTAATGGTTTTCAAATTATGTTTTTTTTTTTCCTTTTTCTTTTTGCCCGTCCCTTTCTTTCATCTAAAGATAGGATGAATTATTGCCTGAAAATGTTAATTTGCTAATAAGCAGGGATTTGGATCAAGAAAAGATCACATATAATGGTATATTGCCAGATTTGAGTGGTATGTTTGAAGGACCAGTTGAGAAGCTGATTCGTGAGACAGGAGAATGGTTTGCCAAAAACTCCGAAGAAAGGCTTCGATCATCAAGTATTGACCTCCTTTTATTTCTTCCTTTTGGTTTAAGAGTTCTAGTAATGATTAATGCTAATTTTTGTTAGTTTTCTCAGGATATTCTTTAATTGTTGACTTAGATGACTTCCAAAATATTGATGCAAGAGTTGGTGTCTAAACGTGAAATAATTTTTCCCATCGTAAGGCAGAGTTTATCTGTCCCCTTAGTGCATGTGTTCTTGGGGCCATGTAAAAGATAGCCATAGTTCTCAGAGCACTCATAAACAGATTGGGGAATTTTGTTATTATAATCCAGTCTTTCCTTTGTCAGCCTTGAGACATCCGGCACCTGGATAGCGCCTTCTTGAGTAGCTTACCCTTAATCCGTTTGTTCAATAACAACTATCAATACCATATCAAATGCCAATAAGTAGCATAATGCGTGAGAGGAATTCATGAACCAAAAAGATGACTTTATTACTTCAGTTGCCGAGTTCTGCTGCTCAGTATGAGACTTTTGCCACATTTTATGCTCTGCATCACCGGACATTCAAGTAACTCATTTCAGCATTAACTGCTAGTATCTTTTAGTTCCCTTCTCTTATGTTCTTTTCTCCAGTATATCTCCTCAGTAGACTCACATTTCAGATTTTCTAAACTTTATTAGCTCATTTGATTGTCTTAAGTATAAGAAATCCATAGGTGGAGATGAATGTATAAACCTTCATTTTTACAGTGTAAAAGCATTAAATATGGCTTAAGTTTGGCCCTTAATTAATCATAATTTGCTGGGGAACATACTGGGAAGTGATTTGCTTGACTACTTAAATGAGGCTTTATTGCCGAAATTATAAGGCATTGAAGCTCCAGAAGTTTGTTAGTGAATTAGAAAGTGAACATAATAGATATGTCCTATTCCATGTCCGAACCTGATAGTCATTCACCTATGTTGCCCGGAAAATCTCTCTCTGTGTTTACTTCTATGCAAATGCAACACCTAGACCCCCGTTCTTGTTGTTGGATTCTTTGTTGTTTTTATTCTCTTATAATTTTGCAGGAAAAGGAATTCTGATGGCGGTCTTTAAATGGATTCTACCATTGTGGACTTTGTCACTCCTAGTTGCTTCAGGAGTCATAAAGCTACCATTCAGCATGCCATTTCTCGATGACCTGATTATGTAAACATGTAATTCCAAGCCTCCTTTCAATGTTATAGCACTTCGCTGGTTGATAACACTCAGATGTGAGCACAGATCATCCGGCTTTATGGCACAAGATTTTTATGTTGAAATCCTCTTTACATCAGGATCTCTCATTCTCCTGGGCATATTTTGTTGCTTACAAGTTGCTCTATCCACGACCAAAACTCTGTACAGTTGCCTGTTTCGGGTTCCATCATTCAAGTGTAGCAAACCCCTCTTTTGCATTCTCTAATCCATGTCTTTCCTGATTAGTCATTTCTTTCTTCAAAAATGATGATATAATGATTTTAATTTAGTATTTCTCTGGTACAGTTTACATTCATGCATGTCTTCATTGGTTAGATGTTTTAGTGATTGACTTCTGCAATTTACTGCAAAATTGGTTGACTAATACAGTTGCATTACAAAAAAAAAATCTAACTTAACTTGTAGCGCCAATTAAGCTCATCTGCCAGAAGTTCCTTGTCTTGCCCTTCATTTGCGGCAATGAAACGACTATCCAAATTCCTCGTTACTGTTGAAATAAGTCAACCCCATAAAATTCTTAGTCAGCTCGAATAATCAAAGAAATCAACTATTGTAATACATGTTATATTGTTGGTCATTTTAGACCTTACTAGTACATGTTATTAATTTCAAAAATACACGGAGAGGGAGCAAGCAATACGGTGGCCGATGGTCTCGCTCATAACTTAGGTTTGAGTTTGACATGACAAGTGCTTCGTATGGCACAACTGCTTTGACTGATTTGATAAAAGCACGTCACTGATTATAAATATTCCATGCGTTTCTTTGACCACTCAAGATGCTCATATGTATGAGGTTTTTGTGATTTTTTTTTTTTTTTTCAATCTTTTCTTAGCTTCCAATGTCTGGTGATTGTTCAGTATTTGTTGAGTTGTTTATAGCTCCTCCCCCACTTCCAAGTTTAAATATAAAGACTAAAGTAGCGAGTGGTTAGTTAATTTTGCTTCCTTCATTGCTCACCAGTTTTCTTGTGGCTCCTTTCTTTTCTTTTCTTTTCTTTTTCCCTTAAAGCAAATAACAGTAACAAAACGAATGGCTTCCTTTCTTTGAATGCAAGTCATTTTCTAACTTTCTGGCTTTCTGCATCATATTCTTTGGATTAAAAGTCAACTTTATTGCTGTCTAAAGCTAAAACAATACTAATGAAGAATCATTTCTCTACCACCAAAGCGTCCGTTTTATTTATTTTTAGATGCCTCATATATATACATATATATATATATATGAATCAATTTCAATGAATAATAATTGATGTATTGATAATTTTTAGGGATTATAGCTTCTGTGGTCGTATAATTACCTCTAATTTCAATTTGATTATCTCTAATAAGTCCAAAATGCATAGTTGTGCTAGGCCGCTGGCAAGCAAGCTCTTTAATCGAATTCCAAAAAATGCTAAGTGTGATTTGTGAAATACAGCTCCATTCTTAACTCTTGCCCAAGCAGCAGACAACAATTTGCCACCCAATCAAGAAATATTAAAAAAAATATTCTTTATTTTAATTAATTAATTAAAAGAAAGTTACAAGACAATGAAACATTTTTCTGTCACCCTCCCGTGCCCCATGTGATTCCAGCTCGCAGATGTTAATCTTTGATTTTTTTTTTTTATTTCACTTTGCGTTTTCTATTTTATTTATTTATATATTTTTAAAAAATAATTATAGAATCACATACACTTATATAAATAATTTTATATAAATTAATGAGGTATAACATAATTAATTGATAGAAATATAAATAACAAAAATAAATCATATATGTTGCTATGTGAATTTTTTAATTCAACTAATGATAATATGCAGCATCCAATTATCAACGTTAGTTGAGAAATGTATTAGTAGATGTGTTGTTACTCTTTTTTTTTTTTTTTAAAGATAAAATCTTATAACTCGTGGTTTATTAGACATTTAATAAGAAAAATTCAAACTCCCCCACCCCCCCCCCCCCCTCCCCCAAAAAAAAAGGATGTCGTAAATTCCTTGAACGCCAATTGACAATTAGAAAATGAACACTAAATCATTTCCGGTGCGTTTGGGCAGTTGTGCTGCTAACACACCTTTAAACTCATATCTTATTTTTTCCAACAATCTATGACTTTTTTAGATTGAATATTTAAAGACCCCTTATATATACATATATCATATTATGCAGAGCATTGAACATTTTCTGGAAGTCAAATTAATCAGGCAACTCATAAATTATCCACGAATTATCTTAAAGTTGATTAATTCAATTGTTTTCGTCAAAGCTAATGTTTGAACTGGTGACCTTTTAAAATTAATTATTCTGAGAATTGTATTTAAACCACCATTTTCTTGCATGCCAAACACGCCCTTCTTTTAATTGCATTGGATTAATAAATCTCTGACAGCAAGGCTAATTCTGCGCAGCAACCAATTCCGAAAGCAGCAATGATGATGACGCATATGAAAAGATTGGCCGCCAAAAGCCAACCAAATCGGCAGAAATGCAGAATCGGAATATTAACATCAGAATCCCTAAATTCTTTTGTTATTTCTCAAGGAATCACTTAATTTCATTAATTTATCTCTTTGCGTCATCTCTAGCCTACCACGTTGAAATGATCCAAAATATTTTTCTTGTAAATTACACCTTTCTTATATTGTTCATTTCAATATAAATAACTTGGGAGAAAAATAGTATTTTCATAAATATATGAACAATTTAAAAATGACGTATGTCTCTATTCCGACATTAATGAAAAGACTCCAACTACTAACCATAAAGATAAAGAATAATAAAACTAGATAAATTAAATTATTAATTTTTATTAACACTTATCAATTATTATAAAAAATATACCATATAAAAATTGAAGAACTTATAAGATCTTAATGTGAATAGTACTTTTTTATTTTCACCAAAAATTTTTACTATTAATTATCTAGACGCTATAATTAAAATTAAAATTTTTGAAACAAAAGATTCAAATCAAAGATTCATTCTTTAAATATAAATGAGTTGTGTTTTGTTGCTTACTTATGTTCAATTGTTTGTTTTAATTATGATAGTAATCACTAGAAAATAACTTATGAAAATCTATTATAAATTAACCCCATACGAGATTAGGCAAGTGATGCGAGTTCTCCAAGTCACATTCACTCGTTCTAGACAAGGACGAGCGCGATGCCATTCCTTCGATTTGGGGCCCATTTAATAGAAATTAATACACCATATAATTATTTGAAATACATAAAATATTTAGGGACTGAAGTGTTAGTACTCACTGCAGTTTGCATTTTTGAAGAAATAAAAAAAAAACTTTTCACAGAAATCAAAAACAAAAATAAAAAATAAAAAATAGAAAATAGAAAATAGAAACTAGAAACTAGAAAACGAAAAACAATAACATTCGTTTCAGTCTCGGATCAGTTCCTCTTTTCTGGACTCTCAGAAAAACAGAGAGAACGCAGGCCTCAACACCACGTAATAAGCATAATAAATATAATTTAAAATAAAAAATATTAGAAAAAAATAAAAATCAGAAACTGAGAGACAGAGAGAGAGCGATCTGAGCGGCGAAGAGCAACAGCAAGTTGCGTAGAAATGGGAACGCTTCAGACGTGGAGAAAGGCTTATGGTGCTCTCAAAGACAGCACTAAAGTCGGCCTCGCTCATGTTAACAGCGACTATGCGGTGCCGTTTCGTTCTTAGCATCAGTATCACTCCTCTTTCTCTCTTTTAGATTCGATTTTGACTTTGATTAGTTTTTCGCTTTTGCTATTATTAGGATTTAGATGTGGCCATAGTCAAAGCAACTAATCACGTCGAGTGCCCGCCCAAAGAGCGACACCTAAGAAGTGAGCAATTTTTCATTTTTCAGTTTTTAATATTTTTTTGATTTATGGATCTATTTTTAGTAGGGATTTGTTTAAACAAAATTGAAAATTTATTGCAGAAATCTTGATTGCCACATCATCAATTCGGCCTCGAGCAGATGTTGCTTATTGCATTCATGCTCTTGGTCGTAGATTGGCCAAAACGCGTAATTGGACGGTACAGATTTTAGTTGATCCATTTATTCCTTTGATTGCGTAGTGAATTTCTCATTTTTATTTTATTTTATTTTATTTTATGGTCTAGATTTTGTTTATGATCGATCATGTTGCAAGACTTTGTGTACTTAGATTTATTACAAATGTTTTATGGCCGAACTTGGTCTCTGTTGATTGTGTGGTTATACCTTTTCACATTGCTAAGGCTAAATTTGCTTAATGTAAACTTTAAAAAAAAAAAAAAGACATGTTTTTGCATAAAAAGCGCGCATAATTAGTTAGCAAGTTTAAGGTTTAAAATTATTTCATATGTAAATCAGAATTGTTACCGGAGCTTGTGGTATTAGTAACTTATTTCTTATTGACATTAAATTACTTAAGCTTTGTTGCACAAAGTTTTAATTTGCTGTATTTTCTTCTGGTTACAGCCATAATTTTTTCTCCCCTTTCTTTTAATTACTAAGATAAACGATTTAAATTAATGAATTCTTGAAGTTATTGGAGCATACCATTTGTTTTGGCACAAAATAATTTAACATCCTTGGTATTTGCAATGATTTATCATACTGAAGCTTTTTGTAATATTCCCTGTTAATCATTGTTCTTCATGTGTCTCTGCTGTAAAATTTGCTGCCTGTTAGACTCACTGGAGATGATTTAGGAAAGGATTATACTTACTGAGAAATGCTTAGAGGAATTTTTTTTTTTTTGGGGGTCTAAAGGTTACATAAAAGCTCGCCCTTCAATGAAATAGCCTTAGATTATGTGAAATAAACTTGTTTTTGGCTGATACCTTGCTAACTGGTCATCTTGGTGTGTTGCGATATATTTGTCTATACTTGGATTAAGTTTGGTGTCATGTGGTTTTTTTAACATAAGTCGTTCTTTTTCTTCCCCATTTTGGTTGATAGGGAATGTTAGCATATTAAAATTTGTGCTAACAAAATTAAATTTTTCACTCTTTTGTTTTTTTCCCTATATTCTAAAGGCAGTGGGCAATAATTGGGCTCAATGCTCAAAATTTGCTTATAAGGTCATGGAGATCCCTTCTCCTGTGCTTTCTTATGGTAGACATGTGTAAATCATTTAGCTGGCCTTTTCATGGTCTTCTTGTCTACAGGGCACTTATGCCATCGGTGCATCTCAAATTCATGAACCTTGAACTCCATCAATTTTTTTTGTTGGTTGTGAACATTATATCATGGGCTCAATATCTATGCATTTATGGTTTAGTTATTTTCAGTTTCTAGCTAGTCTGTTTTAGCGTGAATAAGCAACATATTAATATTGTGACTTTATTTCTTGTTCAACAGGTTGCATTAAAAACGCTAATAGTTATCCATAGGACATTGAGAGAGGGTGATCCTACTTTCAGAGAAGAACTTCTGAATTTCCAACTGAGAGGGCGCATTCTTCAACTTTCTAATTTCAAGGATGATTCAAGCCCGATTGGTGAATTTGATGCTCTTATTCCTCTTCTCAAATATCTTGACCGTCATTAATATCCTTTGATTATTGCATGCTTATAAACAGGAACAAGTTGTATGGTTAATGTTCATTATTTTTTATTTTTTCATTCAGCCTGGGATTGCTCTGCATGGGTACGTACATATGCATTATTTTTGGAGGAACGACTCGAATGTTTCAGGATTCTAAAGTATGATATAGAAGCTGAGCGTCTTCCAAGACCTGTCCAAGGGGAGGACAAGGTGTGTACCCAAAATCACTAATCTTAACATTTCTGTTGAGCTGGGAAAATCACATGGAAATAATACTTGATGATTAAATGTGCCTAAGGAAGAACAAATTCACAAATGAAATCAAGAAATGTTAGTTTGGCTAACTTGAAAATTGGTGACTTTATTTGGGACGATGGTTAGTGTAGCTTGAGTGATAGAAACTCATATAGTTTTAACTAAATTGAATGCAATGTTGAACATGAGTGATAGAAACTCATATAATTTTACCTAAATTGAATGCAATGTTGAACTTCAATGAGTTTGTTGTCTATTCAGTATTTTTTGTCTAATTTGGAACTGTATGTAATTATTTGGGCTTGATTGACTCTAATCTTTGTGCATTCATTACATTTTTCCATCTTTCTCCCATCAATGGGCAGGGTTACAGCAGAACCAGGGATTTGGAAAGTGAAGAACTCTTGGAGCAGTTGCCTTCTTTGCAGCAGCTGCTGCATCGTCTGGTTGGCTGCCAGGTATTGTTTTTGGTCTTGTTTAATGTTAATTTTTTCCCCTGTTCAGTTAGTGATTTGTTCCTCTGACGATTCCCTTCTGTCTTTGCAGCCAGAAGGTGCAGCTGTTCATAATTATGTCATACAGTATGCTTTGGCTCTAGTATGTCTACCATCTTTTCCTCTTTTTTGGTGAATTTTAGGGTAGTTAATGCCTTTTTTTGTGTGAAAAATAAAAATTGCAGTACTACTGAAGATGTAGTTTTATTCATAGACAAAATTGTTAATTACCTACTATTTGGTATGAAATTGTTATCAGAACATAGAATTGCAGCCCTCCTTTATTTGTCTTGGTTTTATCTCCTCTCTCTCCCCCGTTCCACACACACTTTCTCGCCTAGTTGGTTGTGTAATGTAAAGAAATTTTCTGCTAATTTAGAACTTTAAGTGGCTCATTTTGACCTTGTCAATGCATACAATTTTCAGGTATTGAAAGAGAGCTTTAAAATATATTGTGCGATTAATGATGGAATCATCAATCTTGTCGATAAGGTAATTTGGACTGATGGAACATGCAAGATCATCTTGTTTTAGCCAGATGCTGTTACGCTTTGTCTCTGTTTTTCTAATTAATTTTTCATTTCTTTGCAGTTCTTTGAGATGCCCAGACATGAAGCTATCAAAGCCCTTGAGATATACAAACGAGCTGGTCAGCAGGTGATGCCAGCCATCTATCTTGTTAACTTAATTTTTAGTTGAATATACGATTGACAGTTATTATCTACCTACGAAATACCTCTGACATGACGTACTATCTTTGGTGTTTTAATGCAGGCAGGGAGCCTTTCTGATTTCTATGATGTTTGCAAAGGATTGGAACTTGCTAGGAATTTTCAGTTTCCTGTTCTGAGAGAGGTATTAAGGCTATGATGGTGATTGAATAGCTCAGTTGGTTCTAGGTCACTCTCTTTGCTCCGTTAAACAAAATTTTTGTTAAGTTTTTGTTCTTCTTTTTCAGCCACCACAATCTTTTCTTACAACAATGGAAGAGTATATAAAAGAGGCACCCCGGGTTGTTACTGTTCCAAGTGAGCCACTGGTATGTACTCATTTGATAATCTGTGGTAAAGTGCTGTTGCACAGAATTATGATCCAATGTCTGTTGACCTTTTTTCACCCAAATCTTTATGTAGAATAAGGTGACTGGTTTTGTTATTTTAACTGCAAACTAGACTTACGAAGGTGGTAGAAACTTGGGGTCTAGGAAGAACTTATGCAGAATTTGAAATAAATTTTAGTAAAATTAGGGGCAGGATGGAGTAAATTGTGGTCAAGGACTCACCAAGAGAACAGTTTTTTTCTTTTTTCTTTTTTTGACCTAGTTGACTATAGATTTGGAAATAGAGAAAATTGAAATGTTGACATTGATGAATGGGGATGTGGCTTTAAATCAAGAATGCCATTTAATTTTTAAGGGAAAGAATAAGCACAACTCTACTAGCCAGTCACCTTTTTGTTGGATTCAATACAGCTCCTTAAGGAAACATTGCTGAAGAAAGATTGTTCATATGGACAAGGGTTCTTTTTGAAAGAGAGAGGAAGAGGGGAGTGAATTTATGTGAAATAAGATAGGACTGTAGGAGTAATAAATCAATTATATGAGGACAGGAAGTTGCCTAAGATGGTTTTGCTGCATTAAACAAACATCCAGGATATTGCCTTTAAGTGTTAATTTGATTTGGGTGTTCAGACAGAAAATCAGATGTAACAAGGGCAGTAAGCAATGATATGATAACTTTTAAGTCTTTTACTGATGTTATGGCCCAGCCACAGTGGATGGAAATGATTCATGTCTTACCATGAACTCAATTTAGTTCTCAATAGGTGTCATTGGATTTGATTGTTATTCATCATCGTTTTTTCTTCAAAATGAATATTGTTTTGAGGATAATCTTTTTTCTTTTTTCCCCCAATTGTAAACAGCTATTAACATACAGACCGGAAGAAGGTCCTTCTGAAGATGCTAATGTACCTAACGATGATCCTGAGGCACCTTCTTCTGATATTGTTCCTGTTACTAATGTTGAGGATGGACCACCTACTCCACCAGCTCCTCCTCAGAACAACATGGATACCGGTGATTTGCTGGTAATCAATTTTATTCATTCTTATTGTTACACCTTTTGATTCTTAACCAGAACTTCCCCCTCTTTATTATCTGTCATTATGTTCATTTTTTTATTTTTGGGGTGCTTTCAGGGATTGAGTCATGCTGCTCCTGATGCATCTGCAATTGAGGAAAGTAATGCCTTAGCTCTAGCGATAGTACCATCCGAACCCGGTAATGTTGCTTTTCTTGGTCTTCTCATCTGAGTGTTCCGACATCCTATTTCTGTAAATTTTTGGTTGCTTATTATCCCTTACCAAGTGCTGCCCTTTTGCTGCAGGTGCTACTGCTCCAACATTTAACTCTGGTGCTGGTCTAACAAAAGATTTTGATCCTACTGGATGGGAACTTGCACTGGTCAGCACCCCCAGTACCAATATTTCTTCAGCCAATGAGCGGCAATTGGTAGGCTCTTTTTCTGTTTTATCTTGTGATCAACTTCATATGTTGCTAGGTTGCTACAAAATGGAAAGAGAAGTGCATGGCTCTTTTCTTAATGAAGCATTTCTGTTGTTAATGAATGTTAGGCTGGTGGACTGGACTCCCTCACTCTGAACAGTTTGTATGATGAAGCTGCATATAGAGCTGCCCAGCAGCCTGCCTATGGAACAGCAGCCCCAAATCCATTTGAGGTACAAGATCCATTTGCAATGTCCAATGGTGTTGCTGCCCCTCCTTCAGTACAAATGGCAGCAATGGCCCAACAGCAGACCAACCCCTTTGGTCCATTCCAACCTACCTACCAGCAGCCGCCACAGCAGCAACATTTGATGATGAACCCATCAAATCCTTTTGGTGACACCGGGTTTGGAGCTTTCCCTGTGAATCCCGTTACACATCCCCAAGCAAACAATCCTTTTGGGACAACAGGTCTTTTGTAACGATGTTCATGAACAATTGAAAAGCGTACTTATGTTTGGAGCAGTTGATCTAGCTGTATTTTGGAAGTGAAAGGCATTGTGGTTTTGATGGGGGCGTTTGCCCCTCAAAATTTGTTGGTTTTCGGCACGAGTTGATATGTTTTTGGTTGTAAAAGTTGCTGAGTGAATAGTAAGTAAATGATGTAATAGTCACCAGCAGGCACGGTTTAGAGGATCATAAATATACTGATTTCAATTGAATTCTCTTCTTCTTTTGCCCCTATTACCCCATCCATTTCTATACATTCAGATCATTTGCATGCCTAAATCTACTCCGCTGCAGCTGATGATTGGCATGTTGTACTTGGAAGATTATTATTTAGTTATGAGAAGCAAATTGTTCAGGAGAAACAGACAGAATATATGTAATTTGATTATTTTTTTAATTTGGTATGCGCGGTCTATCACCAAAGAGTTGATTTAAGAATCTACAAACAATTATGCATTTTTGTCGTATTGTATCTATGGAATGTAGATTTTGTGAATGAATAAGATTATTATCAAACATTTAAGAGTAGATTTTTGAATGAATAATAATTATTTGAGAGTACGCCTCAATCTGCTATGATTGTTTTTTTTACTCGGCATTTTCATGAAGACTTTTTTCATTTTTGTGTTTCGGTTCTAGTCTCACACTTTGTGTGAGTATCATATGCCACTTTCAATAAAGAACAAAGGGTGGCCAACAAGAACAAAGAGCAATGGTTGCATAAAATAAGTTATAACTAACGACCAATGTTTTAAATAAGAAAGAATATATCAAATAATAAAAATATGTTAAGAACTACTCGTGATTTGTTATATCCACATTTCAGCTTTTTCAGTATTGGTTGGATACCTAATCCTAATGTTCCTCTCGAAGTTCTTTTGCATCCTCACTCCGTTTGTCATTTTGACTCGTTCGATGTTTGGTAAAGGACTGTTGATGTTGTGTGTTGACCATATACATGAAGCTTATCAATCAATTCCCCCCAATTAGCTGATTATTTGGCATCACTTAAAGATTGATTGGGTGTAGGTTTCTCATTTACCAGCCCTACCCAACCTTTTTTTTTAAAAAAAAACACTAATCAGGTTTTTAAATCTTTCATCTCATAGCCTATTCATGATTGATGCGAGGGAATTCGAATATTGAACCTTTTTCTGTCGCAAAAGACCAACTCGGTTGTTTCTTGAATACAAATTAATTACCAAGAAATTTTTTTTTACAAAACCACTTGTTCAAGAAGCAATCATAGACTTTTCATAATACATTTGGCATGTTTATCATCGATACATTTCATGTGCATTTCATGTTACACGCTGAGTCAAGTTTAGAACATTTTAAAAATTCATAGTTCATTTCTTAATCTTCAGCAAATTTTTTACTTCATCAAAAAAAGAAGAAGAAGAAGAAGAAGAAGAAGGTACTCACAATTACAATTCAGAAAATGACACCAAAGATATATAATTCACATGCATTTAAAGTATTCATTGGATTCAAATTGGTATATATGGCGTACGTATCTTGGCTGTGCAACAGCAACATGTGCTGTTTCTGCATGTTTAGAGGTTAATCATGCAATGATTCTCATTCAGGAAATCTCCTAATAGTAGTTCTTATGCATGCCTTCACTTCCAACCACGCTTGCCTTTTCTTTTTTTTCTTTTTTTGTGTGTGTGTGTGTGTGTTTTGAGAGGGGGTCTAATTTCTATGGTTTGAAAAGAAAGAGAGGGTGCCCTGGTTTATTCAAAAGCCAAAGAAGGAGGCAAAAAGCTAAAGATGGGTAAGGAGGGGGTCACTGCCCCCACACCACACCTCTTCGAATGCTCTCAAATCACCATCATTGCATTCACACTCTTCATTTGTATTCGCTCTTTTGCTTGTACTTCTTTTTCTTTTTGATACATTATTTTTCCATTTTTTCCATCTTTATTAGTACTTCTTTTGTGGTTATATTACAGCTGGTTTTCATTATTAATTTGCTTTTTCATTGTTAATCATGGAATCCTAAGCTTTTTTTTTTTTTTTCAAAAGAATATGCCGTGCCAAATTGCCAATTGTAATGTTTATAAGCTAGCTTTGGTTGTCAAATTGACGGTAATGTAAACTAAAGTTTAGAGTCTTGAAAATTCTGTATTAAGATGATTCTCAAATTTATGTACATGCATGGAGGGATCATAATTCGTAAGAGTCATATTTCAAATTTGTTCACAAAACGAGATGATAAGTGATCAAGTTACCACCAATCTACTTGATAAAGTTTAACTGGAAATCAATCTTTGAATCAAGATGGAGCAATGAGCATCATCATTTATTGCACGGGCACGATTGGGAGTGCTCTTGTGACTTATGAGAAGCACTTTTCCACGACGGTGCTTTTTATAAAAATGTCAAGTAGCTTTTCTGAACAGTTACAATGGATATTTCTCTAACAATCACTTTTAGATATTGTATTCAGATTTTGATTCCTGTATCCAGTAAAATTGAAGTTGGGAGAAAATATTAATTTTTTAGCTTTTAGAGGCTTATCAAATAAAAGCCTCCTTAAAATCTTTAGGAGGTGTTTGGTTGGAAGGAAAGGAATGGAGAAAGGGAAGTAATTTAAATTTTTTATTTATTTTCTTTGTTAAAATACATCATAATGTAGAATTTAGATTCCACAAAAAAGTGATGAATTTGAATTCCTTCTCTATTGGAAGCCAAAACATCTAAAATTACCCATTCAATTTTTAGTAACTTGTTTAATATTATATAATAATTATTATTTACAATTTTATTTTATCAATTTAATATTGTAGATAATTAATTTTGTATTAGTAAAAGTTAAAGCAATGATTTAAATAATTAATAAAATCACTATATTTATTTTATTAATTTAAAAAATAGAAATACAAATTTAACAATTGCTAGACTGCTGTCATCTGCCTGTTGCATTGGAGCGCCATCCTCTGACCGTAACAAGCGCACGAGGCGTCATACATGCGGTTGAAGTGCTTGGCGTCGGCGTCATTTACCTGATCATTTACCATCACACAAGTGAAAAATGAATTTATCTTCCTCAAATTCGGTTAACAGAAATTTGAAAACTTTCTAACTATCTCAGATCCGGACAAACATAAAGTACTTTGGTCAAATAAGTTGTTTCAATCCATTGATCGTCAAGTTCTGATTATTTTTATATAATTTTTTAGTTGAAATGACGTACTGCAATGGTGGCCGGCGGCAAGTAGCGGCGGCGACAACTCAATTTTTGTTGTTGTTCAAATAAAATTTTAAAATTATAATATATTAATTAAGAAATTATTTGTATTATGTCATAATTTATTTAGAAATAAATTAAATTAAACTAATTTTAAAATAAAATTATGTTAATAGACTTTTTAAATAGAGTTTAATTGTAAATATAACTATATTATCTAAAATAAATGTCTTATTATTTATTTATATAATATATTAAATATAAATTTATTATTTAATTTTTAAATTATATTTATGATAAATATCAAAAGTTTAACACTAAAGGGTAAAAGTGTCCAAACAAAAGTTAAAACATTTTCTTTCTTTATCTAATTTTAGAACAAATCAAACTCTAAAAAATTTTTTTAATATACTCTCCTCTCCTTCCTTCCACTTTCCTCTCGTCTCCTCTCCCTCCATTTGTTAAAACCAAATACCTTCTTAATGTCTATTGTCTAGATGAAGAATTTGGTTATTTTAATATTTTCTAGTTCGTGCAATTTGCGCCAATTAATGTGCACATGAGAATTTTAAAAATTCATAGCTAAAATTTATAAGTAGAATATTGTTGATTTATTTTCCATTAATAGGAAGATTAGTTTAAAAAGAATATTTGTTTCTTACAAAGTAATTATATATATATATATAAGAAATGGAACTAAAAGCCTAAAAATGCAAATGCAAACTAATTGCATGTTTAGCAAAAATTGATTATGAACCAAAATAAAGGAAATCGGTTTCAATTAACATTTTGCATGCAATAACGAATTGTTGTGTCCCCAAAGACACCTAAAAATCTGAAGGCGAAAAGAAGCCTTCTATTTAGTTATGCACTAAGAAGATGAAAAAAATCTTAAACATTTAACCACATTCTCTTACAAAACATATAACTAAGCGTGGTTTACTGTTACATTGTTATCCTCCTAAAAAGGGAAAATTTGGTACGAAGATCCAACTAATTGTGTAACCTATTTTAGTTGATTGATATAGACAAAAATAGTTCTCCTTTATATATCTAACAATTTAACATTTTTCATTTGAAGTATGTATCTAAAGCCTAGGAAAGGTCAGCACATGATGCCATAAGATTATTGTATTTTAGTATGACAAATATACATATCAACTTTTTGGTGTCAACTCTTGATCTCCATTTAACCACACTTCTGGGAGGTTTTCTTTTTCTTTTTCTTTTTTTTTTTTTAAAATTAATAATATATATATATATATATATATCATAAATGTGAAGAGGAATTGGAATGAATTTCAAACCTTTCCGCTTATCTGCAATCCAAATTTACATCATGAGCTGTTGGGTTATGTTTTCTGTATTTATAATTTCTTAAAATAACCTTTTAAACAAAGGACTTGGCGTATTTGAAAATGGTATCCCAAACAGTCCTTAACGAGAAGCAAAAGCTGATGTCGTAGGCCAAGGTCTCATCGATTTGGACACTTGAACTTATTTCTTATGCTTATCCCAACTCGAAGTCACGAGAATCTATCATTCTTCTTTTATACGACTTGTTGCTTGAGCTATCCCTCCGATGCATCTTTCATTATTTGTAACACTTAACTCCCCCAAATATTTAGCCATTAAACAACCCCTCTAGTTTGAGCCTAAACTCCTTTTCTTTTTCCTCCATTCTTAGATGATTGAGGTTATCATTTGATTATTATCAATCTTTCATTGTTATCGAGTCATTAATTTGTTTAGAACTATACCATTACATAAAACATAAAATGATGGTTAGGTTAATTTTTAATCAAATGAGCGTGGCCCTTAAATGATAATACCAACGGATGCTTAAAAATAGGGTTTTAAAGTCTATCATTGGGAATGAAGAAGATAGGGTCCCTTGTATATATATGATTATTATACAAGATTGAGCAAAAGAAATATTTGTTTATATTTCTCATTAATTTGTTGGAACATATCTTCATTACCACGCGAACCCTGCGGCCATGGCCAATGGTCCCTCTCCTCGATTGAGACCATCACAAAATCTCTTTATTCTTCAGCAGTCAAATTTGATCTTGTTTAATTTTATTAAACATTCAAGACCCGTGTGTCGCTCTTAATTTTGGAACAATTTGTTTGTTAATTTAATTAATGATTAGGAGCTTTTATGGCGCATAATCTCGGACCATTCTAGAGAGTGCGGATTATATTGTGAATTTTTTTTAAAATTAATATAAGATTGGACTTCCTTGGAGTAAAGAAATAGCTAGATTCGTCCTCGAGAACTTTTATATATGTTTTAGTGTTTTAACATAATAAAAAATAATAATGATCAAAAGATTCTTGACGATTAGGAACATTTTTTACTTGATTTTCCTACTCAAAAAAGGGGGGGGAAATGGTTCTCAAGAGTAGTAGAGAAATATGTGTGATATCATTATTTTTTAATCAAAATATTATTTGCTCGAAAACAATATTATCTATTTCAACCAAATATTACAAAGGAATCAAGTGCAAATATAGAATTTGGAAATTTTGAGCTTTGGAAGAAGGACACATTATTGCCTTTCTGGTCAAAAATTTAAAGGTTAAAAGAGGGATTTTTCCAAATAATCCAAGCCTTTAAATCAATTAAATTCCAATGATATTTATTTTTTTAAGACATTAAAGTTAAAGATTCCATACAATTCCCAAAAAGCGGTCATAAAAATCCCAACAAAAAGAGCAAAAAATTTTCTCCCATATTAATCTTTCATTTTCAATTTTCTGGCCATGTTAGTAAAGCAGCGGAATCAAAATTATCTTTAGAGATTAAACTAATTAAGAACTTGGGATCCACGGATATAAAAGGTAGTGGGGCAAAAAATGAAACATTAAGGCCTAAGGGGTTGATTGTTGTTAATTTAACTAAAGCTAAAGTAACTTGGAGGGCCAAAGCACAATTGAGGTCCCCTCCACAAAAGATCAAATCTGCAAAATACTAATGTAATTTGTTTAAATTTATCTATTGTAGTACCACTATTGCGTATGTGTTTCAAGATCATCATAATTTTTTTTTTTTTTTTTCACAAAAAAGAAATTGTTTGATCTCTTTGAAAGATCGACTAACGAGATTTATCAAATCTCATTGAGATACAGGTACTTAACCACTAAAAATTTATGAATTTATTGTAGGCATGAAACATACTTAACATATCAAACTTGTGAGATACTTCTAGAATGGCATAATGTGTGCTCCAAACATTAATATGTGTTAGTGAAATATATCTGACAGTTCTATATAATTATTAGAAATGACTGACCCGTAACATCAATCGGCATTCAAATTTCATCTTCAGAAAATTTTAAAATCACACGATTGAATTTCTTCTTCAAATTAAACATCCAATCATTTAAGTATACCACACTTGAAATAAATATTAGGGATAAAATAATTGGTCAGGTTTCGATTTATCTTTGGGAACTAGCTACTTAAATCTAACTCGTGGATCAGATTAATTTTATTTTAGTTACATGATTGCGTGCAAATCTATTTTTGTTATTTATAAACTGCTGTTAATAAAATGAAAGTGTATCATACAAATGCTAATATTGAATTGATAATCGAAGGATATGATAATGAAAGGGGATGCACGGCGGTGAATCTCTGTCCTGCCAAAACGAGCCCCAGTTAGATTTAGACCAATCCAATGACGACTGGTAAAGAATTCTAATTTCACAAGGTGTTCCTGCTTCTATCAGAAAAACTCAAAAAAGGGTTCGCCAAAATTGATTCATTTGAAAGCAAGAAATTAATAAGAAATTCCCAATATGGTCATATCCAAACAATACTAAAATTTCGAGTGCTGATTCATATGCTCCTTAAAAAATACACACGCGACGTATAAGTAAAAAAATCACACAATTGGCGCTTAAAATGATTATCTATGAAGGATTTCGATAGTATGTAACTATAAGGCTCTTCTTAATCATATTTAAGATATTTCTTAAACAAAATTATTTTACAGAGTAAATCTAAAAAAAAAAAAATAAATCTTTTATTAGGTCATATTTGATATTAACACACATTAAGCGGATGCTTATTTTACAATTTCACGAACTATGTGATGAATGCGCCTCATATGACAAGAAGTTGAAAATAGTAAATAATACATTTGTTAGTTATATATTTTTTGAGCTAATAACTTAAATAACCTAGCTTAACGCACAATTAGTACTTCTTTATTTTTTATTTGAACTTTAAATAAAAAAAAAAAAAAAAGGAAGTCTGCCATATGAAATTGAAAAAAACCGTAAAGCAAAGATGGCTGAGAAACAGACTCGCATAATGAGGAGGAGCATCTGGGCGTCCTGAAAGGGTCCCACACTTTATTTTGAGAGTGGTCCACCAACTCATTTTTGATGTTTGTGGGCCCGCCCACCTTATTTGTAATTTGCAAAACCAAAGCCAGTCTGTTGCGTGGGCAGAAATGTCCAATACAATAAATTAGAATCCGAAAAACCCACACATCAAGCCTTTTATATGAACATTCATTTTTCCTTTACTATATTTTTAAGAGAAATGCTATATTAAATATGAATTTACTACAGCATTGGTCACAAGATATATGCTACCTTAATTATTTATTTAAATTTTGATCTCAATAGTAAATTTTTAAATAATATTACACGTTGCAAGTGACGCTTCTGAATTTAAATATAAATAATTTTTAAAAGAAATATTCATTTCTTATAATAATAAGAGTTTGGTATAAGATTTCGAGTTGAAATATCTTCCGCTTAATCTACAATAATAATAGTGTGATCCATCACTTGTTGAACTTCAATGGTTACTTGATCCTGTCAAAAGATTGTATATTAAAAACAAATATCCATAAAAAAAAGTTCTTTAATTTACTCTGACTCAATAAGGTTTCTAACATTCTTTTTAATCAGCAGCATTTATAAGTCTCATTTGGCAATTGGTTCCCATTCAAACCGCCATTTTTCAGTCTGAAAATAAAGACCAGTTGCCTCTGTCCGCTCCTCCTCTGTTTCTCTATTCTCTCTCCTTCTTCAATTTTCTCTTTTCGTCATTCTGCAGTTTCCTCTGTTTCAATCTCTTTGTACATACCACAAAACAGAGCAATCACTGATGGCAGCCAACAAATTTGCAACGATGCTGCATAGAAACACCAACAAAATCACTCTTATTTTAGTCTATGCATTTCTTGAATGGATTCTCATCTTTTCCCTTCTCTTAAATTCTCTCTTTTCTTATCTCATCATCAAATATGCTGAATATTTTGGCCTTAAAAAGCCCTGTCTTTGGTGTTGTAGGCTTGATCACCTCATTGACTCTAAAAAGAACAAAAAATCTTATAGAGATCTTGTCTGTGATGCTCATGCCAAGGAGATTTCTAAACTGGGATTCTGTCCCAATCATCAGAAACTCTCAGAATCTCAGGATATGTGTGAGGATTGCTCGTCCTCGTCGCAGCAGCTTGAGTGTCCTGAATTTTCAAGAGATTATGCTTTCTTTCCCTGGATGAAGAAGATTGGTTTGGTTCAAGGTCCTGGTGAAGTTGCTGTTGAAAGCGGTGGATTGATTTCTAAATGTTCTTGTTGCGGTGTGAGCTCAGAGAGGAAGTTTTATTCACCTTGTGTGTTAGTCAAGCCTCCTTGGGAAGTTTTGGATTATACCCAGAAAGGAAGTTTGATCAAAGAAGCTGAAGAAGATGATAGAATCGATGATGGTGATCATTTTGATCAAAGCAGATCAGAGCTTGTGTCCAATCGGCTTGAAGATGAACAGAGGACTGAAGAGAAAAATTGTTCCGGTTCTGTTTCTAATGATGATCACAAAGATATGGCAGCTAATGGAGATGAAAATTTTGATGTTCTTGTTGAGAAAGAGCAAGAGAGTATCGAGGAAGAAGAGTTGAATGCGTTGATGAATAATCCATCTTGTGATCAGAGTGCAATTCAAGTGAGTTATGGTAAAGAAACATCTCCTGAAATTGGAACTAAGCATTTGGAGTTTTACATTTATGGAGATGATTGTCATTTGATTCCGGTGGAATTTATTGATCCCGCTATACCTGAAAAGAAAAATGCATATAAATTTAAGGAGGTAGATCAAGGGGATTCTGGAAATGAAGATGTTATATTGGATTTCACCATGCATGATGTTGCAACACAAGTTGAATTGGTTGTGGAGAATGAGGCCAGTTCTGGAGAGGCAGAGGCATTAGTTTCGGATCATGCCAATGGAGAGGAAATTAAGGCTGCGGAGGCTGAAGATGAGGAACTGAATGAGAGTGAATGGTCTGCATTCATACAAGCAGAGGTTGGACAAGTGAAGGAGGAGGAGGAGCATGAAAAATTTGCTGTCCATCAAACGGTTCAAATTCCATCTACTGCTGGAGAAGATGATGTTCAAGCAAGTGCTGCATCAAAACAAATGACTCAAATTCTGTCTAATGATGGAGAAGATTATGTTCAGGTAAGTGCTGCAACAAAACAATCGTCTCAAGTTCTGTCTACTGATGGAGAAGATTGTGTTCAAGCAAATACTGCAACAGAACAAACGACTCAAATTCTGTCTACGGATGGAGAAGATTATGTTCAAGAAAGCGATGCAACAGCAGCACAAGATATGGAATCAGATGTTAATCAAGGTATATGTTTTAATTTTATTTGTTACAATCTCTTTTATGCTCTATGCTGAAATTATATCATGAATTATACGAGCAACTTGTTGATATATGCAGTGTGTGATGATGTGCTTCAAATACAAAGTGATGAAACGGATGCTGAGATCTCAATAGGGACAGAGATTCCCGATCATGAACCAATTGACGATCTTCAAACTCAAGATGATCTTCCTTCATCTCCGTGCAAAGAAGAGGGTGTATTTGGTGGCTCTTCCGAATTTCAGGCGGACAATTATGGTAAGCCTCATTATCTATATTATCACTTTTATGAGCTTAAATGCCTTTCTTTTTGATTCCCTAATATGAGTCTTGTTTAATATTAGGCTTTAGGCAATCTGAAGATGATGTTGAATTTACGACCATAGTGATCGAAACAAGTGACAAAATGATGCATAATCATTTATCCTCAACTTCAGAGCTTAATGAGAATGAGGAAGAGAAAGTTCCTGATACGCCGACTTCCACGGACAGTCTCCGTCAGTTGCACAAGAAATTGTTGCTGCTTGATAGAAGAGAATCTGGAGCAGAAGAGTCTTTGGATGGAGGAAGTGTTATAAGTGATATTGACGCCGACGATGGAGTATTAACTGTTGACAAGTTGAAATCAGCATTGAAAGCTGAGCGGAAGGCTTTGAATGCTTTGTATGCAGAATTAGAAGAAGAGAGAAGTGCTTCAGCAATAGCTGCAAACCAAACAATGGCGATGATAAACAGGCTTCAAGAAGAGAAGGCAGCAATGCAGATGGAAGCTTTGCAGTATCAAAGAATGATGGATGAACAATCCGAGTATGATCAAGAAGCTCTGCAGCTGCTGAATGAGATTATGGTAAAGAGGGAGAAGGAGAAGGCTGAGGTAGAAAAAGAGCTGGATATTTATCGCAAAAAGGTACAGGATTATGAGGCGAAAGAGAAAATGCAGATGTTGAGAAGAAGAAGCAGAACTCCATCAGCTTCTTATAGCAATGCCGAGGATAGTGATGGCGTATCTGTTGACTTGAGTCATGAAGCAAAGGAAGACGAAAATTTCGACCACAATCAAGAAAGTGGTAACCAGCACACTCCCGGTGATGCAGTTTTGTATTTGGAGGAATCATTGGCTAGTTTTGAGGATGAAAGGATATCAATTCTTGAGCAGCTCAAGGTTTTGGAAGAGAAGCTGTTTACATTGAATGATGAAGAGGAGCACCATTATGAGGACATTAAATCAATCGATCATTTGCATCAACAGAATGGCAATGGTTACAATGAGGATCATGAATCTAATGGCGAACCTAATGGGGTTGCTGCAAATGGCCATTTCGAGCAAATGAATGGAAGGCATCATCAACAAGATAGGAAATACATTGGTGCTAAGGCAAAGAGACTACTTCCTCTTTTCGATGAAATTGGTACAGAAACTGAAAACGGGATCTTGAATGGAAATCATGAACTGGATTATGATTGCATTGCCCCACAGAACTCCCCAGTTATCAAATTTGAACTAGATAACAAAAGGTTAGCCATTGAGGAGGAAGTTGATCACGTATACGAAAGGCTACAGGCACTTGAAGCTGATAGAGAGTTTCTAAAGCATTGCATGAGATCATTGAGAAAAGGAGATAAGGGCATTTATCTTCTCCAAGAAATTTTACAGCATCTTCGCGATCTCAGAAACGTTGAAATGAGAGCAAGGAGTATGGCGGATGCTGCTTCATAATGCCATTACTAGGTACGTTCTATTCCTCATTGCTTCTTGATTAGTCCAAAATTATTCCTACAATGTTCTCCTTTTACTTGACAATATGTTATGCAAAAATTAAAATTTTCATGCTCGATAAAAGCAGATTGTTCCACTGGAGTTCATCAGCAGCTACAAGTTTAGTACAAGAGAAGCACCGCCTCTACATGTTTCATTAATTCAAGAGGCACCAAAGAACTTGCACATCCACAAAGTTGCTACGGCAAGTCCCTCAAATGGAGAGGGCAGCCTAATGGTCGACATGAAAAATGTGAAGTCTACCATTTTTTTTTTTCTATTTTATTATCTGAGTTGAGGATATTGTGCCCAAATTTTTTCTTTGTTGGTGGGTTCAAGTCATCATCACCTTTTGAGGAAAAAAGGATGATGATGAGTGTATGTGTGTGTAGGCTAGTGAGGTGATGGAGTGAAGCCAAGCTGTCATTTTGTATTATGTTCGTGGCAAAATAATCATTACAAAGGGCCAAGGGCAAAGGGGTGGCTTACAAATCTGGAGTGATCCAACAAAGATTCCAGTGCTAGATACATTAGCATCAGTTTAGTAGACTGAATTTTAGAGAATTAGATGTCTTTCTTCTTCTCTTTCATTTTCAATTTTAATCTTTTGGGGAAAGAGAAAGAAGGAGTAAGTAACTCCGTTTATCTTTTTCTCAGTCTATGCATCATTTCAATCACAGGGCCGGGCGTTGTTTTTTATTTTGAGGGGGCAAAAGTTGTATACCACATCAGTACATCTATATGCATCCTTCTGTAAGTATATAAAGTGAGTGTTTGTTTATATTATTTGATGTTTATTCTTCGTTTGTAAGCTCATATTATGACAAAGGTATGGATCTGTTAACTGTTAAGCAAATTATAAAACTAGTATAACAAGTGAAGATTGATGTCGCAATGGATGTTTCTTTAAGCATCATAAAGCTCTTTTGGTAGGTAGAAACCAACAAAATTTGAGCATAACCAAATAATTACTAGAAACAAAAATATCGGTTGGCCTTACAGCTAGGACTAGGAACTCCAGTGGCTCAAAACAGTATCATGCACTGTTGAAATAAAGCTTGGAAACTTACTTTTTGTTTTTGGCCCCCTCCAAAAACATGTTTTAGGGAGGATTTTTATTAATTTGTTGACAAAGTAAAACAATTAATTATCTTTAATCATATTTAACAATGAGTAGTTAACACCAGATGTCAAAAGAGGTGAGGGCTCGAACACAAATCTTGATTCCAAGATCTCGCTACTTAATAAGTATTTGAATTCAAAAATTTTAACTCTCCGGTAAAGCTTCAATAATATGTACTTTTATGTGAAATCTGAATTCTTAAGCTACAAGTTAAACATGTATGCAAGTTATTAATAAGACCCAGGTAAACATACATACAAGTTAATAATAAAAAATAATTTTTAACACTTCCATTATCGCACCACAAGCAAAACGATGTGGGGGAATAGTTGAATATATACTACCAAGACATGTGCTAAAGAGTCTAATATTTGATTGTACCTGTAAAACGTACTTTATTTCTTATTAAAGGCTATGTTATGTGGGGTGGCCGTCATAATGTTACACATAACCAAAAATAAATTAAAGTAAATTTCGTCCTTCAATCTAATTTTTCACTCATCACATGATGCCTTGAACGCGCTCCATGTGATTTGAGCACATGCATCAACACAACATTGCCCTAATTTTTGTTCTTTCCACGTGTGTTGTCATTTGTCAAACACGATATTGTTTCACAAGTTGATGAACCCGCAGCCTCTTGAATTTCTTTTAGAAATTTTATTCCTCATTTTCTTGGTTGGCTGGAAGAGGCCGCTGCTCAGCTGGACTGTAATTATTATATCACCATGGCTTAATGACTTTCGGCGGAGCCTTAATTAATAGAGAATTAATCATACTCTTTAAAATTTAAAAAAAAAAAAAAAAGGTTAGGTAGCCAGCGTTTCAAAGATGTAATGTAAAGATTTTCCCATGTTCACGTACCAAATCTTTTTTATTTTCTTTCTTCCAAAACATTGACGGAGCAAAGCTTTTGGAATTTGTCTAGGGGCCAATGAGTGGATAACTATTACATTGATTAATTTTGAGTTATTAATTCATTACCTTGAGAAGTTTCTTAACTCCCGCCTGAAGATTGACGTGGGAACATTTGACTCAGCTAAAAATCAAACTGCCTTTTAAACTTTAGTTGTTTAAATAAAAGGGCACTTTAAGTTTCTGAATGTTTCAGGAATTTCCTTCTAGACCTCCTGCGTTATTATTATATTAATAGGTTATATTAATAGGTCACTTTGTGGCAATGGAAACAATCCGCGCGGTTCTGGACTCTAGTTGGTGACACGAGTCAATGATAAGATTACAATTATTTTTTAAACTATTGACTAATCCAATTTTAAATATTATTTAATTTTAAGACATAATTTTAATGTCAAGTTAGGGTCGAGGGATAAATTAATGTCAAATGGATTAGGTTTAAAATTGCCTTGTTCACAAAGTCAGTGAAAGCAATGGATCTGTTACTATCTTGCAACTGTACCCAATGAAATTTCAAGAGGTTTTTTCTCTTTATATTTTATTAAAAAACCTGTACGTAGCATAGATACCATGGTATAATATTGAATTAAAAATTCCTCAAAATTATTCAAAACAATACAATGCAGACGATGAATCGTGTGAGGTAACCCCCTGCCCCGCCCCTACGCAAAAAATCTAAATTATTGGAAGATTGAGATTTACAAGATTAATATCCGCACATTAATATTTTGTTAAGAGGATTCTGACGTTTGGCTTACATGCTGCTAAAAAATTAAGCACAATCCAATCCTCTGCGACAGGCCAACATGCTTGACACAAGAAGGTCAAAACAGTATATGCGCAAATAATTTGAGGCACAACATTGTTCAATGATCACAGATAGATAGGGTGTTGGTTTTCGAGCGCAAATTAAAGCAAGCATGCATCTGTAATATTGAAATTAGGCGTCACATGTTACTCCGAGTTCCAATCAATGGATACTTCATAAACCCTTACACACGTGTTTTAGAAATAATTGCTGGGGTTATCCACATTAGTTATGGAAGACTGTTTATAAGTATCAGAGGAAATTTTATTGTATTTATTTCTTATTTATTATTGACTAGTATAAACCATTAGTACGTGATTAATGTCAAATGTTTAGAAGTAATTTTAATAGAGTCATTTGTTATGCGATCAAATATTGTGTTAATAAATTTAATTTTTATGCACCTTATACAGTAATATATTATGACTAAGTATAACCTCTAGCTTGTATTATTAAATTAACTCATAATAGAATGGGTAATGAAGAATTTCACGATGGAAAAATCATGCATCTCGGTTTTCTATTGAACGATATTTATATGTACATTGGTTAAGATTTACCCTAGTTCACAAGGAAACCTTATCAAACTAGGAAATATATAACAATCAATAATATATACATGTGACTTGCTATATATATATATATACGTGACTTAACAGGTAACATGGTAATTAAAATATGAAGGTCCCAATACTCAACTAAAATATTGAAGTAAATATGTCCCATTCAAGTTATTTTTCCATCATTTTGATGCCCTGGACCAGCGGATAAAGAAGCCCTCATTTTTCTTTCTCGTTTAGTTTTATTTGTTTTGCCCTCGGCAGCTTCTTAATTGATTCCTCAAAATTTTCAAGAAATCAAGTTTGGATCAAACAAGGAAGGCCATTAGTTATGCAGCATCATAGAAGACTGGCAGTAACAGAACAATGACGCATCAAGATATGGACTTTGCTTCGGTGCCTTACACATGTGCTTGAATGAAACTTGCAGCCCAAGGGATTTATGATGTCATACTTTTCATCGAGTCTTTTTCATTGAGAAACTTTTGTTGATTAAATCAAACATTTAGATATATATATATATAAGGAGAATATTTCCATAATTCTTTGTATTTGTTCGTCTTAGTTATGCTCTCCTTGTAATAAGACCCAAAAAAAAAAAAAAAAAACAAACAAACAAACAAACACGAGTATATACTTTGGAGGAGATTTTCTACTAAGTCTCAATAGATAACTTGACAAGGGGTAACTTATAATTAGATTTTATGCTAGAAGATGTTTAAAAATAAATAAGAGCCAGCTTGGTAGTGCTGTAACTTTTAAAATAATTACTGTTAACTATGTTGTATAAATAATTGACTATGAAGAGAATCAATTATATGCTTAGTAAAATTTATTTTTAAAATGTTATGAATTTTAAAAACAGACTTGTGTGTTTGGTAGCTAATCAACATTTGGTCGAGTAATAAGAGCTACTAATAGTTTGAATCGCTACAAAGGAAATATGGGGGTAATTCCTTCCTTAATTATATTGTATAATTGAGTGGAGGTAGTATCATCCCATACGAAATGTGAGTAGAATAAACATCACTCGAATATTAGTGAGTGTAAAAGTCTGGATAATGTTTCATTAGATTTAATGTAAATTAGTTCTAATAATTACCTGATTCTGCATATCAATAGTCATCTTATGTAATATAAGTTGTAACATGAGCAATAGTCTCATAAAATTTTTTTAAAAAATATTATGTATTTGGTAAATCTTATTATTGAACTATTGTAAAAATAGAAATGACTAAATTGAATAAAATATTAAATAAAATTAATTAAACATTTATAAACATGTACATAAAATATTTTCTTATTGAATACATATAATAATTGATAACTAAGATAAATATTCTATATTATTAATTTTATTTTTTATTTTGTTATCTCAAAATAATTGGTAATAATAGTAATATTTTTAAAGTCAATGATTTTATTTCCTAATTAATAAGGATAATTTAGGATTTTTGCAATATATATCAAGATATATATAGAATTGTATTAAGTAAAAAGTAATTCTAAAAATAAATTTTTAATAAGATACTCCTTCTATGCTAAAAATCTGTTGTAGAATGAGATGATTTTACCAAAAGTGATTTCTATAAAAATTTACCAAACACCAAAGTTAAAGCCTCCCAAAAACAATTTTAAAGAGTAGACTCAGTTAAAACCATCCAACTGGTTTCCTTCAAAAATTAGTGATGACATCTTATCTTTTGACGGTCATTATAAAGGGAGAAGGAGAAAGATTCTAACAAAAATCCTAGAAAATTCAAATAAAGGTAAGTTCAATTTTATATGTCTGTTTTTTTCTTATTTTTTACTCTTTTCGTAATTAAAGTTTCATTTTTTCTTTCATTAAAAATTATATGTTATTTTATCAATTTTTTTAATAAACCTATTAAATTGATTTAAGTACTAAAGGATTAACACCAGAAGTTTAACCTTTGTGATGTCTTGCTCACAAATCACTTGCTCACAGATGATTATAGGTTGTCCCTTAAAATTGATAAAACCATTTGCCTACATATTAATTTAATTATGGCCTAAAAACTTAGGATCCAACTACTAAGCAAATGCTAAGTTACATTTAATTACAACTTATACCACTCACACAAATTATATAGGCCCCACACTGATGTTACTGTTCATATGAGTATGTAAATTACAGCTTAATGTAACTTAATGACTTCCCCAACTACTAATGTACTCAATCAGATTTCGTCTTGAACACTTTATAATTGAGAATATAAGACCAAAAAATATGTAAATGAATCTTGAAAACAATCAATTATATGTAATATATAAACTTGGGATAGCCACACTATACACATCATCTAACGCGTCGCAAGTTAACTGGGATGTCATTTCAATTAATGGCATGGCGATATTGAAAAACTTTATCGAAAACCCAATGTAAAAGCAAACTAAATTGAAATGACTTTTCAAACCGTGTGGGTTTGAACCGTTTGAATTAAATTCTCAAAACCCAAACGCATTCCAAATTGAGCCGAAACCTATAAAAACTAAACTGAAAACCAAACACCCACCTCTGCTTTCAACCCACCAAGGGACGCCATCTTTAATTTTATCATTTCTCTTTAGTGGGGTCAAATTGCGGGCATTCATAAGAACTAAGAAGTAATTATTATTTTTTCAACAAGTCTACTGTTCTGTTTTAATTCTCACACAATTCAAAGTCCAACCCTTATCTTCAGTCAACCTGATCAAATAACATAGCAGATCAGTTTCGATTGATGATGTCAATAAATTTTTTTTTATAATAATTAATTTAATCAATAAAGTTCAGTGTAATATGTTTAAAAAAAAAATTTAATCTATATTATTAATGTAAAAAGGGGGGGGGGGGAAAAAAAAAAGGGGCAAGATCAGCCTAATATTTTTCGTTTAGCTGAGAACGTGAAAATTCCTAGAGGTTATTTTTTAATTTATCTCATCATGCATTTGATTGATTTTGTGTGGGAAGCGTATTAGACCCTATTTTCAAACTCTTGTCTTGTGATTGATTGATTGAAAGAGAATCGCCAAACGCCAGTGGCCCGTACATATGATGATTGTCTTCATTGGGTCAAAGTCCAATGAATAAGTATACAAATTGAATAGAAACACTTATAATTAACTGTAGGACTAATTTTTTTCTTTTTTCTTTTCTCTTTTTCTTTCAATAGAATGGTTGTTTTGTTTTGACTTTTAACAATCATCCCAAAGATCTTCAACCGGCGTTTCATGTACATTTTAATTCATGCACTATACATATCAAACTAAAAAATTTTAGCTAATGAAAGCTCCACCTAGACATTAAGTAGGGGGATGTGAGCAAGTAAGCCACCCAACTAGACAAATTTATTAGTTCGAGCTTTCAAGTTTGAATCCGAGTACATATAAGAAAAATAAAACACTTTTTCGAGAAAATCCATGTACTCTTGAAAAAAGTAGGTTGGGTAAGAATTAACAATTAAAGTGTTTTTAAAAATAAGAAGAACTTAGCTATTATTTTTTGTGTATACTGTTAAATTTTATTTTAAATATTTAAAAAATAAATATAAATTCTTTGTAAGCTCATATATATATATATATATATATATATATATATATGTGTGTATATTGTTGATCTGGTCTACAATCTTGAATTTTATTAAAGTATAATTTAATATTTTTCATGAACATTAAATGACTTTAATAAATTTAGAATCTTAGAATATATATATACCAGCACACTACAAAATTCGAAAACTGATTTAAATGGATCTGACAGTAGGATTTAGAGCTGTTAACTACGGTTGTTTTTTAAAAGTTACATACTTACATTGAAAAAAAAAAATTATATAAACGCATTTTGTTGGTTGTTTAGTCGTTGTTTGTTTTGTAAAGCAAGGAATGCAAAATGGCGCCATTGGACTGTTTAATTCAGGTAAAATATTAAATAACCAAACAAGAAATGTCAGCGAAGTCAACTCAATAGGTGGCCCTGGGGTCAACTCGCAGAATTTTATATTCATTCACATGGGTCGTTCGTATCAGTTCCCACATAACAAGGAAACAGAAGAAAAAGAAACCTCAACTTCATCAAATAATCTACAAAATCCAAATATTAACATCCACCGTCTCCAGTCACCACCATCTTCTAAACGCTCTCAAATTTTCTCAATCTTTTTTCACAGACTGAATTGTTTGGTTGTTAACTTTCCATGAGCAGAGGAAGGACATGACCAAACCCAAGAAATTCTTTGATGGTCTGTTGAGGCACTTCAATCTTGGTTCTAGCAGAGGTAATAAAATTTGAACTACCCAGATTGCTAAAGTTGTCTTTTTTTTTTTTTCTGGGGAAGATTTTTTATTATCAGTATGTTATGATACAGATCACATGATATGATGGGGTGTTGAATTTTGTGATTTGATCAGAGGGTAACAACGAAGAAGATTTGGAGAAGATTGCTGCTCGGGAACAGAAGCACTTTCCGTTTGAAGTTTTAGTTTCTGCTACCAAAAATTTTCACCCTTCTAATAAGCTTGGTGAGGGAGGATTTGGACCTGTCTACAAGGTAAGTTATCAATTCAACTGGGTTTGATTAGGAGTCTAAATTCTGTTTGGTTCCTGAGAAATATTTTGATCCAAAAGATTGATGAGTTCACCGTAATCTTTGCATTTCCTGCTTCTTCATTTTAATTTTCTTTTTTCATAACAAAGTTTTTTATTTTGTTGGTGTTGTTTATTTGATTTATTCTTTGGTATTGAAATTGATATCTGATCAAAAAATCTTTTTGTTGATTCGGGATAAGAAGTTATTAAAAAGTCCGTACACGCGGTTTTGAAGAAGAAGAAAGACGTGACCCAACATGCCAACTCAGCTGTTCAACAACTGCAAACCGAGTTGTTCAACAAAGGCTTTTTCTTTTTTTCTTTTTTCTCCCTCTCTTTTTTCTTTTCTATATATCAACAATGAAAATGCCTGAACTAATATAAGATAATGAATTTTGTAACACTAGCAAGTGAAGTAACAAATTAGGGGTATGCTTTTAACCACTGTGCTTTTGCTTAATTTTGGAAGTATGGCACCTAAATTACTTGCCTGCTAGTGTTGACCAACTGCCATTTATATTTGTTTGACTGATGGTGATTCAGTCCCATAGCAGCTGTGAATTAAAAACAGCAACACTTGATCCTAAAAATACCCTAATGAGTAATGAGTGAGTCTATTATGCCTGCAGTTACTTTGCCCATGCACTGATATCCATATTTAATTAGCAATGTCATGCTTATCTGCATTATTGTCATTAGAAGCTAAAAGTTATGCAACTGCATTTCTTCTATTGTGTTTGTATTCATTGCACTCCAACAATGCATGCTGCACTAAATTACTTATCCTTTCTTCAGCTATGGCCATACCTTTGAGATTTTTCTGTTATTTTGGTCATAAATCAAGGTATTGAGGGCTTCCGCAATGTTTCCTTGCAGGGGAAGCTGGATGATGGAAGAGAAATTGCAGTGAAGAAGCTGTCTCACAGTTCAAATCAAGGGAAGAAGGAATTTGAGAATGAGGCTAAGTTGTTGGCTCGTGTGCAGCACCGGAACGTTGTGAATCTGTTGGGGTATTGTGCTCATGGAGCGGAGAAGCTATTGATTTATGAGTATGTTATAAACGAGAGTCTGGACAAGCTTCTCTTCAGTAAGTATCAGTTAAGTCTTTTGAATTTCCTTTTTTTTTTTTAAATGCTTACCTGTATTGTTTTACACCTATTTATGTAGAGGGTTTTGATTAAATGAACAGAGTGCAGCCTAATAGTGCTTCCATATTTGTATTCCAAGTTCATATTAGAAGAGCTGCGTAATGTAATATAGGTCTATAAGTCTGCAAATCATTTGAGTCTTACATTGAAATCATAACAATTTCAATATTCAAATCCTTTGCTAGTACATATCCAGTTGCTAGGCTGTGGGGACATTGTGTAGCATCGACAAGTAATCTTTATAGTTTGACAAGCATAGTTAGTGACTCTAGGCTTGCTGATCTTTTCAGAATCAGCTAATTATGGATAAATTGGCAGATAATCAATACCACAAAATATAAACATTTTAGTGTTTGGATAGTCAACCTTGAAATAATAACAATTTCATATCCCAATCCCTCTAGGTCTTATAAAAGATATCCAAATCCTTTATAGGAAAAAGAAAACGTTAGGTAAAGTTGAAGTGCTATCGATATGGGTATGTGTCAAACTACTATTGGATGGAATTTTGTTTAATTCGTAATCGCAATCCCTGCAATTGGTCCAACTTTATTTCTATATTCAAAAATCTTAACGGCAATTGCTACATTGATCTCACTCTTTCTTGCAGCATAAATATTTCTTCAAACTTTATTAAATTTATATAAGTCATAATGGAAACATGTGAAATTTGTGGATGAGCTATTACAGTAAAATCTGGAATATCTGGTATTCAATGAAAGTCTTGAATATGCATAATCTGTTTGAACTTTTTGTGATGATGTTGCTATAACGCTGCAGCCATTAAACTTGATATCGTTCTACTTATAATATTGTGGAAAATGTGGAAAGTGCTTTCTTTTTTGTGTCAAGATTCCATGGAGATTTTACCTCATTGCTGATCCCACATGGTAATTCAAATATTTCATTTTGAAGACATAACACATCGATAAAAAAATATATATATATGGTAAGTTAGGTGGTACGAAGTTCAGCATATCTTTTGAAAGACAACCGCCAGCTGGTTTATGCTTCTCTCTCTCTCTCTCTCTCTTTCTGGGTGTCTTTAAACTTTAATTGTCTGCTGCTTGTAAAATTAATGTGACAAGTTCCCATCAAAATGAATTAAATATTTCCTTTTACATCTAAAATGCGTTTTTCTTTCTTTAAACTTTGTGAGAGTGGCAGTTAATGAGACTTTTGAAAAATTATCTTTGTATGGTTGAATATGAATTTGTATGCCCCAACTCCGAAGCAATTGAATATTCTGAATACTGCTGCTCTTTGACATTATTACAATGCAAATTTCCCAGACTGTTCCAGAGTGGAAAAAGCCATCAGTCCGAACCCATCTGTTTAACTACTAAGTTGATGGCCATCAGAAAATAATTAAATCGCATGACAGTTGCTTCATTTGTTCCTTGTGTAGGGTCCAATGTAATGGACCAATTTGTTTTACAGTCACTTTATTTGTTACTTCTGTAGACTCCAATATAATGGTTCAATTCACTTTATACTCAATGGTGATTGCCATTGCTTTGATATCTGTACAGAATCGAGAAGAAATCATGAGCTTAATTGGAAGCAAAGGTATGACATTATCACTGGCATTGCTCGGGGATTACTTTACCTTCACGAGGATTCACACAACTGCATCATCCACAGAGATATTAAGGCCAGCAATATATTACTCGATGATAAGTGGATACCAAAGATAGCTGATTTTGGCATGGCCCGCCTTTTCCCAGAAGATCAAACACATGTTAACACCCGTGTAGCTGGTACCAAGTATGTTTTCTATCAGCCGCTATAATCTGTGATTATCCTGGTGCTAGAATGATAAAGTATTAAACTAATGTAGGATTTTTTTCCCCTCTTCAAACAATATAAAACAGTGGATATATGGCACCGGAGTATGTAATGCATGGGCATCTATCAGTTAAGGCAGATGTATTTAGCTTCGGGGTTGTGATTTTAGAGCTCATCAGTGGACAGAGGAACTCAGGCTTCAATTTAGATGTAGATGCACAGAATCTACTTGATTGGGTAAGAAGATGATCAGAACCATTAATTTTGTCCAATATTGAAATCTAGTTTAGAGTAAACTAGGTTAGAAATGATATGGGCCTAAAAAATGCCTCTGGTAACTTATGCAGGCCAAACCCTGGACACTGACTCAGGCAACTTATAAATTGAATTGGGCCTTCGGGTGTTAGAGATTATGAAACTAAGAAAGGCATCTGCGGCACATAGGAGACATTTCTAATTTGCAATTTGACTATGTTGCAGGCATATAAAGTCTACAAGAAAGGCAAAAGCTTGGAGATTGTAGACCCCACTTTAGCAGCATCAGATTCTGCTGACCAAATAGCGATGTGTATCCAAATAGGGTTGTTATGCACACAAGGTGACCCCCAGTTGCGGCCAACTATGAGACGTGTGGTCGTGATGCTATCAAAGAAACCTGGCCCTGGCAATCTAGAAGAGCCAACTAGGCCTGGAGTACCAGGTTCAAGATACAGAAGAGCTAGAAGACCGGCAGCATTGTCATCATCAACTGCCGGAAGCTCCCGTGAATCCAATTCCCGTACATACACTTCAAGCTTATACACAAATACTGGTACTGCTAGTGCCTCTACATCAGCTCTTGCAAGCCCAAGACAGGACAAGCATGGGAAACGTCCGGTGGAGAGTTGGGATTAGATTGTAGTGTAGAAAAATTTTGGTTATCTTTTTGTGATATTTAGTATATTATTTGATTGGGTATGGCAATTAGTAGAGGTAGCTGAGTTGTAGCCTCACGTTATAAATGAAAAATGGCGTCATCATTGAAATTAATAATAAATCATTTGTGCTTTGTTCGTTTGTGTAACTTTTAATCCAAAATTCTGCTATTTTATGAGTCTCTTATTCCTAGAAATTCACAAAATTGATATAAGATTTGACTGGTGAGCTGCGATCTCACCATTTACAATTTTATCTGAAAATAAAGAATTATCAGGTTCATAATTCATAGAACATCAACTTTGCTGGCACGATTCATTATTGTTGTGGCATGATTCTGATCGTTACATTGTTCTGACGTATGTTGGGGCCATTTTATAGTGCTGGTATAAAATACAGTATCAATAACAGTGAAAAAAATTGAACCGATTCACAGTACTTAATGAAGGTTAAGTGAAATTTTAATATTGACTGTCTTTTCCACGTGGTAATAATCTAATAATATTTTAAATGAGATAAAGAGCAAAAAAAAAAAAAATCTGATAATCTAATAATCTTTTTTTTTTTTGGTGGTAGTAATTTACTAAAACACAATTTTATATATTCGAGGCCCGACAATTAAAACTATTTAAAAGTAGTACAAATATGATGTTTTATAAGAATAAATCTAACTAGTTACACTTTGTATTGCAAAATTATATACCTATTATAGAGGAAATAGATTCAGTTTTACATATCATTGCATTAATGCATTCAGAATTTTGACCTAATAGCAAGTATATAAATCACTGTATTGCAAATATAGCACTGATTTTTATACATGTCTCCATACCCGCATCACGACTTATTATTCAATTCATTTTTTTTTTAAACGACATCTAAATATAAAGCAAAGTCTAGTGTTTTATTTATAGAAAAAAAGTCTACTGTTCAATAAATTGAAGTTTACCCCGGGGGGGAAGAGATGTATAACCAAGTAAAAATTGAAGATCACTTTAAAAAAACTTATAAACAGTATCTGCACTAGAGTTTTTACTTCTAATTTTTCTGTACTTACAATAAACTTAAAGATATTTGATGCAAATAATTAAATGAATAACTTTTTGAAAAAAGAAACAAAGATAGAAGTTAACTATCAACCTGGTTTTTTAATTGTCCTTTTTTTTCACTAAACTGGTTAGTTTAGATCTGAAAGAAATTAAGGATGGAGATTGTCACTTATTAATCGAAGGGACAATAATAAAATTTATTATCATAAAAGTTCATATATTATAAAAATTTTCAATAATACTGTAAAATAAATAGCTAATGCCACTAATTGTTATATTATGGTGCGTCACAATGTACCATAATGCAATGTTTACTGCAGCCAAACATAAGACTGCACAATGCAGTCTCATGTTGTAAGGAGCGTCAAACACCTTTAACTGCTTTGAAAGTAAAAACATCGCAACATGCAACTCAAAATTAAAATTCGGTTGATTGAGTTGACAATAATGCTAAATTTGAAAAACCAATTTTTATTTTCTAAACTTATCGTGTAATATGATAAAATATTGGAGAGTTAAATAGGTATACAATAAAATAAATTTTGCTTTTACAAAAAAAAAAAAAAAAAAGAAATTATATTTTCTACCATACTACAACCAAAGTGAAAGTATAAATGTAACCATAACTCTCAAGGAGATTCGAACTGAGAATTACTATGAGAAAATACCGACCAACCCAACTAAAGACTTTTGGTGTAAAATTAAAATTAACGCCAGTGAAAACTACATTACTACATAACCGATAATAACGAAATTGTAAAATTAGAACAATAATGAAAGAAGTAAAATTGCCAATGTTTAGAGTCTTCCCGAACACAATCACGAACCTAGAGTACAGCATATCTAAATAGTAAAGGAATATACGAAGTAAAACTGTAGCAGAAGGAAGAGATGCAGTCTATAATACCAAATTCCTCTAGCAGATGAAGACTGAAACAGAGTCTTCGTCGGCAACAAGATCACGTTTATGGTCGGATCTTCCGGATGATATCATATACTTGATCATGCATCGCATTCACTACGTAGGTCAGATACATTTCCATGGTGTCTGCAAAACCTGGCGATGAGAAGCAAACGTTAGAGGCGCAAAACCTGCGCATAGACTCCCATGGATTCCTCCCCAGCAAAAATACACCATCGAAACCACTATCACTTTCAGGGATACAAAGTCTCTTGCTTCCCAACATTCGCCACTTTTTCTACTAATTTACTATCCCTCTACAATTCCTTCAGTAATCAAACCACTCAACTCAACAAGGGGGAGGTACGACATTCAGACATCTCTACAGAAGCACGTGTAAACTGGGAGACAATGACACAGAGACAGAGTAGAGGGTTGCTGATACGAATTTGTTTATCAAATTGGAGCCATCAGAGGTGGCACTAGCAGAAGAGTTCAACCAAGAACCCACAGTCAATCAGCCCATGGATGAAGTTCACCATGAACCAGTGCAAGATGATCAACGGAAACGAGAAAAGAATGGCTAAGAGACTACGTCGTTTAGGATGGTCCATGGAAGTGTTTTGATTGGCTGCGTTTGTTTCGAATTCCTTTTTGTTGTTTTCTGTTGCGTTGTCAAAATTAGTTATTTTCAATTTCTATTATTTATTGTAGGGCTTTGTTATTTTGAAGGGCATAAAATGAATGAACCATTTTCTTTCTCTCTGTGACTCTTCTTTCTCATTTTCAAACTTCAAAGTTTCCTTCTCCGGAACAAACACTCGCTCGAAGTAGTGGTAATTTCAATATTGCTCTCGATTTCATGAATTAAGAGTGTATCAGTAGCTGTCCGGCAAGAGTGGCTTTAGGTATAAACGAATAATGCAGTCGCCTAAAATCTCATATTTTAAGAATAACTCATTTTTTGAGTATTTTCTTAATTATTTTTTAATTAATAAAAAATTTTTAATACATATTTTAAGAAATCAAAAAGTTTATTAGATATATCTTTATTCTTAATTATCCTACAATTCAAAATTTTTTTTACAAAAAAATGTATATTTGGGAACCTTAATTTTTAATGGTTTTAATGGAATAAAAAAATCTATCTTCTTGACTGTTTTTTAGGTTATATTTTTAAATATTTTAAACTCTTGTGAGCGGTACTAATAATTTGTGTAAGGTTACTTTTGGGTTTATGACTTAGTTAAGGATTCGTCGGTTTTTTTTTTTTTTTTTTTTTTGAAATTGATTAAGCATCAAGTTACTGTATTATACAGATATTTACAACTGCTATCACTGATATTTACAATCAGATATATATTTAGGACTTATATTATTACATTTTTATTCTATAAAGTATATGCCCAGCAGAATACCCATCACTTCTCACAGAGAAAGAATGTCTCCACTCCACTCGCATTTCGCAAGGGAAAAAAAAAATTCAAACATTTTCCACAATTATATTTAATTGAAAGAAGTTGAGTCCATAGAGATTCAAACCATTACCCTTATACTCATGCTTGATTTTAAGGACAATAATTCACCACTGGACTACAAACCCACGTGGCAAGGATCCGTCAGTTAATGCCCCTAAATAGACACTGTAAACTCTTTTACTTTCCAGTTATCCTGTTCTTTCATGTTCTGTTGCGGACATTTCAAAAAAAAAAAGTGATATTGATGTAAAAAGCTAATTATGATCACGAAGACAAGACATACATACAGCATACGTGAATGAAATAATTCCTTGGATTAATTAACATTTAAGCTGAATGTTACAATTTCAGAAATATAGGCTAATTAGTCAAAAGAAAATATAAACTAACTATGACTTTCAATGGGTAGTGGAGATTAGGTATAAAGCATGGGTAATGATGTAAAGGCCACAAGGCCGGCCCTTTAAATAATAGTAACCAAATTAAATTTCAATTGAGAACCCGCCTAAATAATTTTAAAAAAGAATTGAAAAATTCATGCCCCCACTGTCTTTGGACAAAAATAAAATATAAATACAAAGAAATATTCCCATATAAAAAAATGAGACTTGACAACAAAGCTAAGCCCAAGCATTCCATAAAAAAGAAGCAGAACATGCTGGCATGCATATGCCACTACTAACACAATTAATACCTTATCTGTAAAGGCTAGCGGCTGGACAGAATTTTATTTTATAAAGTAAAAAAAAAAAAAAAAGAGCAAAAAAAGCAAAGATTGAAAAAGTCGTCGGAATCAATGTAATTGTTTTGGAGATGGGTAAGGAAAAGAGGAAAAGCCTAAACAGCCGCTTAACATAAAATTTACATTAAAATTACAGTCACATTAACCCCTCAACATTACAACTCCATTACTACAACACTCACTCCCTAACATTAATTTTAAAATAAAATAAAAATAAAACCATCAATTAGTAAAAACTAACACACCTAAAAAAGAACTTAATTTAATTAACTAAATCAACCCCCTTTCTCTCTCTTTCTTCTTCATCAGCTTAATTTCAGTCAACCAGCTACCGGCGCAACAGCTGGCTTCACTTTAGGTGGCCGGCCCCTCCCTCTCGGCGCTCCGGTAGCTGAGGCCGAAGCAGAAGAAGCCGCGGCTGAAGCGGGAGCCGGACCCGGCGCAGTCTTAGCCTTCTTAGGAGGTCTGCCACGTGGCCTCCCACTCCCCCCTGAACTCTTCTTCTTAGAGGCAACCGGAGGCGCGAATGGATCTCTCGGCTTCGGCGGACGTCCGCGCGGTCTCGGCGGCGACAACACTGTCCCAGGCGGCAACGGATCCTTCGGCTTCGGCGGCCGGCCACGTCCTCTCTTAGGCGGTGCGTTAGGGTCGGGCTTCATGTAGTTGTTTTTGACCATCACGAGCTCTCCGCTCTGCTTCATTTTGTTTAAGTGGTGAGCAAGTAAGGTAGTGTGAGCCGGTGGCAGATCCGGATAAGCCAACTCCATTTGCTTCGAGATCTCCGCCTTAGACGACCCCGCCTTCTCGTTCAATGCTTCGATGGCCGCCATGATCATCTTAGAAAAGAGAAAAAAGAAGCAAATTAAAGAATTAAGAACACATTCAATAGAAACTGGAGTCAACAAAATTAAACAAACAAACTTGTAACTACCTCCGGATATTGCGGGAGAGTAGAAGGAAGCTGTTGATGTTGAGCCGTTTGATGTAGCTGTTGTTGTGTTTGCAGAGCTGGTTGCTGTATCGCAAACTCGGTGGAAGCCATTGTTGGTGGGGAAGCAGAGGTGAGGGGGGACTGTTGGAGTGCGAGAAGATGGTGAAGTGAGGGGATTTAAAAGAAGAAGAGAGAGTGGTTTTCTTGAGGTTCGGATTCAAGGGGAAGAGTGGTTTGGATGGTTGATCTGTCGGCTGGGGCTATGAGATTGTGTTCGGATCCGACGGTTATCGTTGGTTTGAAGTGTGATCACTTGGATTGATGACGTGGATTCGGACAGGGATGGGATTTCGGGGATTGTTTATGAGGATTTGACTGTTTTGGACATTTTTTCCCGAATCGATCCCTTATCATCAACGTTTCGAAAAATTTAATTGGCTGTGCTTACGTGTGGAGCGGCTGTGGTTTCCTCGCCACGTGTTCCTTAGCCATTAGCTTTACGGGAAGAGAGAACAAAATATGGCTTTTCTTTGACCTACTAGGATCTCGACACCGCATCGGGAGCACGTGCGAGTGGATCATCTGATTTTCGAATTTGAGGACCCAGATCCAGCATCCAAGTGCGGAGAGGCGCAGGGCCCCACATGTTGGACAGGATATGAGGAGGAACGAGGAGCTATTATCTTCTGTTTCGAAGGAGTACATTATATCGTGGAGAACCGTGATCTGTGTCCGCAGTGTTTCGAGAATTTACGGAAAAAATTGACTTTGGCGTTGACTTTCTTCGTGGTACAGTACTCAGCCATAAGTCAGAACAGCCCGCTCCTTAAAATTCAAAGTCTTTCTGACCGTACAATTATTTAAATCTGGACAATGTTTTGTACATCCATTGACTCCGGGGTCCCTTCGTCTTTCACAGGTACAGAGCGTATACCGTGTTCATAGAGCCTTCGCAATTACAATTAAAATTACATAAATAATTCACTTAATCATGATAAATGTTTGCTTGTCTATATTATATTTATTTTTGGCCATGTGATGAATTTATTTTATTATCTGTGCTGAAAAATTATAAAAAGAAGATGGTGTCTGTGGCGTTCTAATTCAAATCTAATCTCAAAAATTTTGTATTCGATTGTTTAGTTTCTTTAAAAAAAAAAAAGATAATTACAAAAGAGTCGTATTATTATGTACGGATGATATAATCTTTGCAATTAGTAGACAATCAAGAGTAAAACACAAGGCACGTATTCACCTGCTTTCTTTTTACAACAAACATTGAGAAATGTTAATGAAATTGAAGCTCATAAATTCGATGAAATTTATTTAAAATGCTAGGCACTTAACTAACTAATACATCAAATCTGTATGATAAAATGATGTTGTTGTTAAAATTAAAGATTTAAGAGAAATCTCGCTTATCTGAATTGTGCTACAAATTCGGCCATGCGATAATTTTGAAAGTTTTAGCTCACATTTTTAAAGAATAATAATGTTATATAATTGAGAAATATTCTATCTAATTTAAGTAATGCGACATCTAATGTATTATTTGTTCACAGGTTGTGTAAGATTATCAAATTGTTGATATAAAAAAAAAAGTCAACTAACATGCGGCGTATGGTAAAAAAACAATTGGTAACACATCATTCAGAATATAAACTATGTATTTTGGAATATATTTGTTGGTTAGCGAGGCAATAGACGTTATTGAAAAAAATGATATATAATGAATCAATTTATAAATGGTCTTTTTTAGTAAAAGCAAATTATTATTTTCAAAATCAATTGAAAAATTAACAAAATAATTTTTCTACTCTCTCAAATCTCAACCACATGGTTCGCACCACTCTTTTGCAAATTAAAAACATAGATCCATCTTAATTTAACTCTCACTTCTCACCCTTTATCAACACAATCCTCTTTTACTTCATCAAAATTCTTCTTCTTTCTTTGCCCCCAACAAATTAATTTTGTATGTACTCACCTATGTGTCTCCAATTACATAATTAGAGTATTGTTGTAAATTTTTGCTCGACATGTAATAACTAACTTTTTGTTTCAAATATCCTTCTATATTCAAATTTGTGGACTATTTTCTCCTTGATATGTGGATTTCTATTATCAAAAGTTCTAAAAAGAAATGAAATTGTCAAAGGATGTTGGAGTTGCTGGCAATAACTCTCCTGCGCTCAAGTCAGCCTTTTGAATTTTATTCTAGAGAGAGAATCTAAAGAAAAAATGACATCATTTCTTCACGCAATTTTTTTTCTTGTCCCCAGGTGTGACAAATTATGACTTTTATATGGGTAATTTGATCCATGAGGTAGAGATGTCATCATGATACGTCGCACTGTCTTAGCGACAAGTGTCTGCAAAACTCATGCATAAAGGCACCAAGTTTGTTCATGATGAGTCTTTTTCAAACACATGGCTTGATTTTGGGCTCTTGGCCTTTATTAGGTTTAAGCACTTCGGTTTTCATGATGGTTCCTCATAAAGAGTATACAATCTATGTAGGATCTTACTTTCAAGTAGTTTTAGGTATTTATTGAATATTTAGGCCATTCTTTGTAAAAATATAGAGTTAAGTCATTTTTTTATAAAAAGCGGACCTAGGTCACTCTTTGTAAAAATATGCCTTTAAAACTTTATCGAGGCCTCACCCTTTGGGCATTTTATTTAAAATAGACCTGGATCCTTTTTGTATAAAATAAACTTATGTCGAAATTTGTAGAAATCTGTCTTTGGCACTTTGTCAAAGACTTATCCTTTAGACATTTTACTTAGAATGGTCCTAAGTCATTCTTTAGAAAGACCGGACTTAGATTGCTCTTTATAAAACAATGGACCTATGTCATTTTTCATAAAGAATATATTTAGGTCACTTTTTGAGAAATATGCATTTGGCTTTTTGTTGAAGGCTCACCTTCTGGGTATTTTACTTAAAACAGATTTATGTGTTTTTTTTATAAAGAATGGACCTAGATCACGCTTTATAGAAAAATGGACATAGGTAATTCTTTTTAAAGAATAGATCTAGGTCACTTTTTCTAGAAACACGCCTTTAGTGTTTTATCGAAAACTTGCCCTTTGAATGTTTTACTTAGAATGAATCTAGGTCGTTCTTTTTAGAATGGACCTAGGTATAAAAACGGACATAAATCGCTCTGTGCAAAGAATAAACCTAGGACATTCTTTATAAAGAATTGACTTATGTCAATCTTCGTAAAAACACACCTTTAAAGTTTTGTTCTTTCTTCATAGAAACAAGCATTAGACGTTTTGGTCTCTCTTAATAAAAACACGTCTTTGGCATTTTGTTGAAAGCTTGCACCTTGAGCGTTTTACTTAAAATGGATCTATATCAATTTTTTTATAAAGAATTGACATAGGTTGCTTTTCTTAAAAAATAGATATAGATTTCTTTTTGTAAAAACATGCCTTTGCATTTTGTCAAAGACTTGTCTTTTAAGTATTTTACTTAAAATAAATCTAAGTCACTTTTTATTGGGCCTATATTTGTGTGGACTTTTTGGGCTTATTCTAATTTTGGTACAAGATGTATCATTGATTTCCAAACATGGGGGATGTCACATTAAACTGAAACGTGTGCATAATATATGATGTGCAACAAATTAATGTTTTCAACTATTCATAACAATAATTTACAAATCATAATTCAAATTTTTTGGATTCATAAAAAATGAACAAAAAAATTGTTTGAGACCATTGACCACCATAGGGATTGTAATTTTCATTAAAATCTTACTTGGTAAAGCACTGTATAATATAAATATTTCATTCTAGTCCAAAAATTGTCCATACTTTACCTTATATGGAGTGGTGGACAAGTTGAGTGTTGCAGGTGGGTAGTATTAGACTTGATTCGGTTTAAGTTCGGTTATACTCTGAACCGAACTGAACCTAAACTAATTGATTCATGATTTTATGAACCATTGAACTGAACCAACACTAGAATTGAACCAAATTTAACCAAATTAATTCAGTTCGGTTTGGGTTTATGATTTGGTTTTGTTTAATTTTAGTTCGAGTAATTTTATCCTATATATTCAATAAAAAGGACATAATAGTAATATATTATTACTACAATAATAATCTTGAGTCTATAAATCATAAACAAAATAAAGTCCAAAAATAATCTAAAAATCCACTATAAATTACGAAAGAAACTTCAAAATTCTAATGTCAATGAGCACTTTCCCAATCACTATTTGTTGATCTTTCAACTTCTAGGTCCACAATATTTACATTATCTCTCAAATGAATCCATTAGTCAAAATACCAACAATTAAGCAAAATAAAATAGAGTATATGCTGTTACATTGATAATTACAGATATTAACTAACAAATAATAGTGTCAACTTCATTATCTAAATAGTCTTTATGTTGAACTAAAGTCTTAATATGGAACACCAAAATGATCCACAATTGTTAATTGATAATGTTCTACATGAATGGAACTTAAGCAAATCAAAATTGTGCAAGCCACTTAAAATAAACTTAATTTTAAATTTTAGAAAACACACCTTCTAAAAGTTTATCTATAAATTTATCTTATAGAACTAATTGATTAAAATTCATTGTCATATCTAAGAAAATAGAAGACTACCAATTTTATGTCAATATCGATGCTTTAACTATATCAAGAGTTAAAGAACTCGTATATTGATCTAGGTTAGGCTAAGGTTTTTAATTTTCAATTTTTAATTTTCATAAATTCTATTTTTTATTTTTTTGAACTGTTTGGTCTTGGTGGTTTGGTTCGATCTTAAACTCAATCAAACAAAACCCAATTGGTGTAGAGATTTCTAAACCATTTGGTTTTTGTGAACCATTCAGTTCGGTTTGCTTCAAGTTGAACCCAACTAAATGCCCAACCCTATTGACTGCTAACGGTTTCAATTATATTAGTGATAACTAATAACTTCAATAGATTAGATTTTAAAGCACATCAGTATTACACACAATTAATGCATGTACGTTATTTGTGCATTTGTTTTGAAAAAATACCACACAATTAGTGGTTATATTTAATTGAACTACATATCATACTTGTATTAATTGGGTGTAGTATCTCTGATGTACTATAAAATTTCTCCCTCAACAGACAAGTGGTGATGGTTATTAGCGGTCGTTGCTTTAAAATTATGTAATATCTTAAAAATAAAAGTAATCATTAAATTATTTATCAATTGCGGCACAACAATATAAAAAGAGAAAGAGAAAAAAACAAGGAAGAGACACAATGTTTAGGAGAAATTTTATTCAATATCAAATATATACAAATAAATAGTAAATGTCTCTTTAATATAACCATAAAATAGTAAGTAATATGTTATAATTATGTGAGATAATAATCATCAAATTAGGGAGATACTGAGGATTAAAGGTTGCTTGTGGAGAGACAAAAGATTGCTTTAATAAACATCCACATAAATTAGAATTATTTCATAATAGTTATAACATTATATTTTATTGTTGTAGCATATATAAGTATCTGACTTATAAAATGCTATTTTAGTAAAGTACTTAATTTTATTGGAATAAAGTCAAGTTTAATTTTTTCTAAAATAGTTTGTTAGTTCAATTTTTTTAATAATTTCTTAATATGAACGTCTTTTGTAAAAGAGATGCCACGTACACAAATTCCTTTGTATATAAAATAATATGTCGTTCAAGTGTTGATTAGATGAAAATAAAAAATTTAAATATAATTGCTCAAAATAATCATGTGGGTCTGTGATAATCATCTAGGCAACACTTAAATGAACATTGTGCTCTAACGCACTTGGAGATTAATTTTTGTTTTGCTGGGTTTCCTTTTGGCATGTCTAGAGAAGATGTAAAGTGCTTTGTATGACTTTTAATTTCATAAGAAAAAGACCTTTGAGGACTCGAGGTGTGTTCTAAATTTTTGTTTTTTTTAAAATGAAGGTTCTTTCATCATAATTTAGTGGTGAGCTTGTGCTTTCAATATTTTTACGGAAAATTAAAACTTTTATATAAATATCTCTTAAATATTAATAAAAATGTATTTCTTAGTTGGTTTTGACAGACCTCTATATATATATATATATATATATATAACATATTATTCATTTAAAAAAAAAGAAGTTTTTTTCAAAAGTAATTACTCGACACACGACATGTTTGTTGCTTTTCTTTTTTAAATCTATTTACAGTCATTAAATCGTTTGAAACTTCCTTTCAAAAAGAATTAGATACTTAAGTGATTTTTCAAATCTACCATTTAACTAATTTTAAAAATTAAAATATGTTAATCAAAATCAAGTAGGTGATACATACGAGACGAGTAAATTTGTTATTTTTTTTTGCTAATTCTTGTAAATTTCATCGATTTGATTTTATTTTAATGATCTTGATGGATTGAATTGAATTTATGAATTATAAATAAACAAATTAAATATTTTAAAACTATAAAAGTATTTAAATTAACAATAATATTAGAGATATTTCAATATTTGATTCTCAATATAATGTATTACTCATCTATTAGAAGATATTTTGTATTAGTTACAAAATTACTTAACTACTATTTAATATATATGAATGCCGTATATTTTAGAACATAAATTAGGAATTGAATGATGGAATACCTACCCTCTATATTAGACTATTACATATTTTTTCAAACAATCATGCATGTTTTCAAGTAAAATTCCCGCACTCGTATTAGATTTCATTAACCTCGGACCTTGACAAGTGATTTCGAAAACACTTGTTTTGGCGGGCCAATCTGGGAGAGATAAGCGGGCAAGTTAAATTTAATGAACAATTTCAACAAATAATTTAGGACAAAATTAAATTGTTTAAAAAAAAAGTTTTTAATAATTTCGTTTTATCCAACGAAAAGCCAGCAACAAGCGGATCGATTTGGTAACCGAGGGAACCGCTCTTTTCCCATCTTCTTACAATTACGTGAGGCTTTAAATTGCCCAATAGCATATTCGTCATCCTATTCTCACTCACCCCGTAGAACAATAAAATGGAAAATAATAATAATAATAATAAAACTGTAAAAGAAAAAAAATGCATGAACAGCATCACACACGCGTCCCTCCCTTATTTCTCCAGTTGTCTTTTTCTACATCCTATAAAAGGCAATCAGCTTCACTCGGCTATTTTCCAAAACCGAATCCAGTGGGAGTACAGTCCAATATCCCGAAATCAATCGAATTCACGAAATGGTGATGTTCAACGTTACGCGAAAGGAAACCGCGCCTATCGACGGCCAGAAGCCTGGAACTTCTGGTCTCCGTAAGAAGGTTTACTCTTTCGATTCATTCCTGATTATTGATTTTGTGTCGGATCTATCGTTATTTTCTATGATTTCCGAAATCAATTTGTTAATCTAATCGAATCTGATCAACGGTTACGATCAGCTGATTTCATGCATGGTGTTGTATTGAATCAGAGCTTAGTTGAGACTGATAATATTTTGTTATAATATTTTGTTAAAGATTAGTTGTCACTGGAACTTTTACAGTGCTGAATTATTTGATCAATTGTTTTCTTTTTTTTCTTTTAATTAAAGTTGTCTTGGCTCTTGTATTTATTAATTACTATTCAGAAGAGCTAATGCATTATTATTCAGATTTTGTGTTTCCTTTAGATCTAATCTATACTTAATTTTTTTTTTTTTTTGGGCTTATAAATTTGAGTATGTAATGAAGTATCTGATGGCGCTGGTGTTTGATGATGCTTACAAGAAGATTTGTTTTGCATGATCTAATTATTTATTTATTTATTTGTTTTATTTTTTCTATCATTCCTCGGACTAATTAATTAGCTTTGACTAGTAAAATGGCCTGTTTGTAGATATGGTCGAAACTGCTTGACGAAGTCATATTTGAGTTTCCATAAAACACACTATTGTAGATGGCTTGTTCTGTTTGGTATTGGATCTGTTTGCTATACATTATCCATCATCTCTGAAATTGTTTTTTAATTTGCATGAGTTCATGTTATGAATTTTAAGGAGCCAATTTAATTGGATAATTAATGAAGATATCATTATTAGACGCTACTCAATTAGAAATTGGATGATGTAAGATGTCTTTTTATCTTCCAAGAATATTCTCTTTCATGGCATGTGGTTGTGAAGGGGGCGTTTTTCTTTTTGATTTTAACTTATTTTGGCTGAATCTTTTTAGGTGAAAGTGTTTACGCAACCAAATTACCTTCACAATTTTGTTCAGTCTACTTTCAATGCCCTGTCGGCAGAAAAAGTTAGAGGTAATAGTTCCGTGATTGTTGCTTTATCAATATCTTCCCTCTTTTTTTGGGAAAACTATTTTTCTTTATTTTTGTTTTTTTGATTACATAGCCATGATGGTGATCTTTTGCTAAGGTTTATAACTTTATATCTGATATTCCTGGTATGATGTACTTTCTAAACTACGTAAATGTTTTTGTGACTTCTTTTGTAGAATTTACCTTAGCATATATTTCCATTCATACACTTTATGAAGTATTGGGAACTTTCAATGGAAAAAAACAACTTAAATTCAATGTTTATTTTTTGGTATTTGGCAAAGAAATATTGTTCTTTATTTTTCTGGTGCTACACTTGTTGTTTGTTTGTGTGAGTAGGTGCTACACTTGTTGTTTCTGGTGATGGCCGGTACTACTCCAAGGATGCCATTCAGGTATCTGTACCTATTGTGTCAAAAGAGGCATTGCATGCCAACTTTCTTTTTCTTCGTTTGTGTTTTTAAATTGTTTTGTAGTACATACTTTTTTTGCGTACTTGGAAATGGGGCTTGTGTATTTTAATCCACAATATGAATACTTGAGGTAGTAGAGGGTATACAGAATCTAACAACTAAGATTGTCCATGGTGTTTTGTTCATAGAGCGTGATAATTATTTTCTTACTGAGAGTGAGATGTATTATCTTCTTCTTTATGTTAAAGGGTGTTTAAAATCCACCATTATACAAAAGAGTTGATAGAACTGTTTTTTAATTTGATAGAACAGCCTCTGGGCCAGTGTATGACTTGTAGGATAACTGAAGCACCTCTGCTAATCAAAATCTAAGTTTATGATCTACGTTGATATTTTTGAAGACCTTCTGTGCCATGGTTTTGCTTTATCCATTTCATTGCATTCATTAAATGCATGATGCTCAATGAGATTGACAAGTTATCTGTTTCTAAAGCATTGTACTGTTCTGCAGATTATAACTAAAATGGCAGCTGCAAATGGAGTACGACGTGTATGGATTGGTCAAAACGGATTGCTTTCAACTCCTGCTGTATCAGCAGTAATTCGCGAAAGGGTTGGGACTGATGTGAGTATTTTTCGCCAAAGTTCTTACATTAATCCATGATATGTCTTTGTCTTCACAATATTCTTTGTGTTGGGAAGCTGGTTCAAAATCATAACGATATCCAAACATAAAAAGTTGTAATGACTACTTTTTGACCTATAAATATCCATTTCAGGGATCCAAGGCAACGGGGGCTTTTATATTGACTGCAAGCCACAATCCAGGTGGTCCTAATGAGGTAGGGTATACTCATTTTTCCAATTTCTGTCTTATTGTTGTTGGTGTTACTGATGTTATTGTTGTTGTTGTTTGTATTATTATTATTATTATTTTTGGTGGTTTCTTGTGTTTCTATATTGGTCATTACTTGCTACCAATTTTACGTCTGAAGTGTTCCGGATGAAGGAAATGGAGTGAAGGCTTGATTAGCATGATAAATGGATATGTTATGTATCTTAATTCTCTATACATTTGGTAGAGGGATGGATTAAGAGAAACTTATTTGGTATTTTATTTGAACAGCTGAAGTAGCCAGAGTTGTCTCTCCAAATTGATTGAACATTTAAAATGTGACACCGGGACTTTAATTTTTTCATCTTTTGTTCTTTATGCCAGGATTTTGGTATTAAATACAACATGGATAATGGAGGACCTGCTCCGGAGGGAATCACGGATAAGATCTATGAGAACACAAAAACAATAAAGGAGTACTTAATTGCAGAAGATCTACCAGATGTATATATCACCTATAGTCAAAATTGTTCCCTTTACTCCTTTTTATTGTTTTTATCAATCTATTGGTTGTGTAGTCCCCTAATTTCTTTCTTTGTTAAAATTCTTGTTATGTATTCCAGGTGGATATCTCTGCTGTAGGTGTAACCAGCTTTGGGGGGCCTGAGGGACAATTTGATGTTGAAGTTTTTGATTCAGCCAGTGACTATGTGAAATTGATGAAGTAAGCTCTTTTCATTACTCACACACTCTTTTTATCTTCATTTGATCCAGGAACTAGTTTTAATAATGTTTCTCTCTCTATCTTTCTCATTTTTTCTTACTTCTTGATATGAGGTGCCCATTGTTGTGAGCTTTGCAAAATTAAGGGAATTGATTTTCTTTATGCAAACTTATTACTGTGCAAACTATATAAAACATTCTCTTTTAATAGAATATTGACCTTTGCTAATGTGCTATCGTCTTTTAGTATGTGATATATGGAAGTATATGGTTATGGCCATATTTCTCACATACTGCTTTATGTTATAAGATATCCACAAGGTGTCGAGTGTTGCCTTGTAATGGGTAACAAGAAAAAAAGTCATTTGTATTTTCTGAGGGGTAGGGGGTTGGAAAAAAATTGATTGCAGCATGCTTCTTTCTTTTATTGTAATCCTGATGATAAGTGTACAGTGTCCTTTTTTTTAAAAAGTGATTTTAAATCTTTTTTGCTTGTGATTTGCCAGGTCAATTTTTGACTTCGAGTTGATCCGCAAGCTACTTTCATCTCCAAAATTCACATTCTGGTACGTTGACTCTCATGTCTCTATGGTGCATAATATTCTTTTCTGGAATATTTTTCAGTTTCTGCTGGATGCTGAAAATTCTTACATTATCTTTATTCAAGCTATGATGCTCTACATGGAGTTGCTGGCGCATATGCCAAACGCATATTTGTAGAAGAGCTTGGTGCACAAGAAAGCTCGTTGTTAAACTGCACACCGAAGGTCTAGTTATTTTTTATCTGTTTATTGCTACAAAGGTTTGATCAATTTTCTTCTGCTTTACGATTCTAATGAGTTTACTTTTTCCTCTGTCCATAAATAATACCAAACAGGAGGACTTTGGGGGAGGGCATCCAGATCCCAATTTGACTTATGCAAAAGAGTTGGTTGCTCGTATGGGATTGGGTAAATCAAACACTCAAGATGAACCGCCAGAGTTTGGTGCTGCTGCTGATGGTGATGCAGATCGTAACATGATCCTCGGCAAAAAGTAGCATTTTTCCTTGGTTTTTTAGCAAGAGAAGGTTCACATAAATGATAAATTTGGCACTTACGATTTCCTTTGGCATTGGTAGGTTTTTTGTTACTCCATCAGATTCAGTTGCCATCATTGCTGCAAATGCAGTTGAATCCATACCCTACTTTTCTGCTGGTTTGAAGGGAGTTGCCAGGTCTAACAATTTTCTGCTTTCGCTGCACTTACCACTTGCACAAATGCTGTCATAAATCATATGCAGTTAGAGCAGTAAGTTTCAATCAATGTAGTCTTTAGGAAATCATCTTGGACAGAAGAGAGAGAACACACACGCACATATATTGTGAATATGTTTGCAGTGTGTACTGGATGGCATGTTTGGACTGTTTGGAGGTTGCTAGTCCTATGACGTGTTTGGTGCTATTTAAGATACTTCTTTGAGCTTTAACACTTCTTTCTATCAAAATTGAAAATCAATGTTTGATTTGCTATTTTGTAGGAGTATGCCAACCTCAGCTGCCCTAGATGTTGTAGCCAAGAACTTGAATTTGAAGTTCTTTGAGGTAATATCATTTACTAGGCTCTCATTTGGTGGTTGTCCTTTGCTGTTACGTCATGCCACATAATTTGGTTTCTTGCTTCAATGTGCCAGGTACCAACAGGGTGGAAATTTTTTGGTAATTTGATGGATGCTGGGTTATGTTCAATTTGTGGGGAAGAAAGTTTTGGAACTGGTTAGTATTTGGCATCTTTTAAATCAATGAGGCAATATGTTTTCAATATTAAGGATCAATGGATACTTGAACAAAGCTGTTTAGTAATAAAAACACATCTGTGAACAGGCTCAGACCATATTCGTGAGAAAGATGGAATCTGGGCTGTTCTGGCCTGGTTATCCATTCTTGCTCATAAAAATAAGGAAAACCTTGATGGGGGAAAGCTTGCGACAGTTGAAGATATAGTTCGCAAGCATTGGGCGACTTATGGGCGCCACTACTACACGCGATATGACTATGAGGTATTAAATAATTTCTTATTTTTGAAATTATTTTACTAACAATAAATATCTGAAGCAATATTTAATTTTGTTCAAATTGTTTCTTGAAGAATGTGGATGCAGGTGCAGCAAAGGAATTGATGACAAATTTGGTCAAAATGCAGTCTTCACTTCCTGAAGTGAATGAGTATGTTTGTAAAACACTCTTAAAAAAATCTTGCAAGTTTTTTCAAGTTAATATTCTTCTCAAGAAGTGGTCAGCTTTTGTAGTCTGGGTGCCGCTTAAATTTTGCTTGTGTATATTTCAAGTGCAAAAACCTTTAAATTTACTTCTGCATGGAAAGTCTTGAAACTTACTAAATTGGTACTAACTTCTGGATACAGTATAAGTATTCCCTGACTCATTCATTTAAAAAGCAGGAAGCAAAAAGTACTCTTCAATAAGGAGCACTGGGAACAGCTTCTGTTAATTGTTTGGATTTAATGATGCACTAGTCAATCTCATGGATCTTCACAGCAAATTATGTTTTTTTTAAGGATTTTATTGAGTGTTAACCCTTTTGTCGTAAGGCGTGTGTTTGTCTCGTTCGTGGTTTCCTTTTGTCACAACCTTGAATTAGCTATCACATCTGGCATCAGAATAAACCAGATTTTCTGTACTTAACATGCCGTTTCTCATGCAGTATTGTGAAGGGGATCCGTTCAGATGTGTCAAAGGTTGTCAATGCAGACGAATTTGAATACAAAGATCCTGTTGATGGTTCCATCTCAAAACACCAGGGTATCCGATACTTGTTTGAGGACGGATCGCGATTGGTAAGGGGACTCTAATAAAATTAGGTTCTGCATTTGATGGAATTTTGAGTGAATTACTTCCTCAGGTTGTCTTTAGAGAATTGTTGAAACTTGACTGAAGTTGTTTTATTCTTCTTTTCCCCTCTGTGGAAACTTTTACAGGTTTTCCGCCTCTCGGGGACTGGTTCTGAAGGTGCAACCATCCGTCTCTATATTGAGCAGTATGAGAAGGATCCTTCAAAAACTGGCAGAGATTCTCAGGAGGCGCTTGCTCCTCTTGTAAGAGAGTTATTGTCCACATCCAGTTACGACTAAACCATCCATTTTCTTATTAATCATTTGGACTGACTTAAAACATGTATCTTTTCAGGTGGACGTTGCTCTAAAGCTTTCTAAAATGGAGCAGTTCACTGGCCGATCAGCGCCCACTGTCATTACATAGACACATAGTGCTGCTGCACATGAACTATCCATGAGATGGAAAGTCCATTTTGGCAATAAACGAGGTTTTGTCTTGATGATGTCACTTGTCAGGCATTATACAACTGAACTGTTAGCTGAAACTTGCATGCTCTGTCCTTGATCCAGTTACAAATTTTTTTTATGTTTGTCATTCTGCCTACTTCGACATAAACACGAGAGTATCTGGAGCAAAGAGTATCTGCAGTTTAAAATGTTTGATGTTCAAAATAATTTGGATGTTAATTAACTAACAAACTATCTGTTTGTCTATTAAATTTTCTGACGTTATGATATCTGAGACAAGCGAGTAAGGCTGTGTTTAGCTTTCTGATGTTATATACTGTTTCTAAGCAGGGGTTCTTATTAACTTATCCATTGTGGGAGTGGAGAAAAACTTGGTGTGCTAATGCGGTGAGACAGGCCTCTAGTGATCTGTTATATACATACGTATGTACGTGTGTTGTGTGTGTGTGTTATCAGGTATTTTCATTTTTTTTTTTGTGCGCATATACTATTAATTAAAATTGTTTTATTAAACTACATAATTTAATAGTATATCTATATTAAAAAAAAAAAAAAGAGGACATTTGCATTAGAAAAGCATTCTCTCTCTATCTCTATATGTATATAATTCTTAGTATTATTAGTTAATTAAATTTTAATGATGCGTTTATTAATCAGTAATTGAAATAGAGTGAATTGGAATGGAAAATGAGAATTAGCATAAATTATTTATTTTACTTATAGGATCCGGAATCGGAATGAGTTGTATTATTATTGATTATTTGATTATCATTAATGTGTTTACTTTGTTTTCAAATAAGAAAATATTATTATAAGTTATTAAAATGACCTTGATTATTGTAAATATTTATTATTGTAATTGTAATTATGATTATTATTATTATTCAAAATAATTATTTTAATAACAATAATAAAAAATAATAAATTTTAATAATAATAATGACTAACAAATAACGATAGTAATTATTATTATTATTATTATTATTAAATAATGAAGGACCTATTTATAAATGACACAAAATTTTTATGGGAATTCACCAAACTTAATTGAGGGAATTTAAGAGGTTATAAAAATTTAATGGGAGTAAAATAAGGAGTTTAAGAAGTAAGAACTCTTGCTCCTTAATTCCAAAAATATGAGAGTCTCACATATTTCATTCATTTTCTCCTTTTACTTTTATAAATAAACATTATTAATCATTTTTATTACAGATTTTGATTCATTAATCCTACAAAAAAACACTGTAAAAGTTAAATAGTGGGGGCATGGTCAAGAAGGTTTAGCTGGCATGGTCTTGATTAAAAATTTGGACATTTGTGGTCAACCGTTGTGGGCAAGTCTACATGAGATTTTAGTGCTGTATGAATTTAATGGATATCATGTCTGAGCAATCATCACCATTTTCACATCGATGCCATCATTCTTCATTTTAAGGTGGAAAAATGGAATCTCTTTTTCTTATTTTCTTATTTTCTTATTTGTATTAATGGAAAATGTTTCGAGCCGTTTATTTTTATTTTTTATTTTTTGGGTATACCACTCATTGCATTTTGCGACACTGAAGATGGGGAGAATGGAGCCATTCAATTAGATAAGAGTACCACTTGTACAATTATATTGGCTCTGTATGGTAACTATTCTTATATCCCTTCATAGTTATTCCCGTAGAAGATTCACATAGGGAAAAAAAAGTTATGGTTTTTAAATATTGTCTAGTCTGGGAATCTTCAACAACACAAAGCTGTTGGATCTTTCAGATAATGTTTAAAAAAAAAAAAAAAGAACTCAAATTGGTGTGCTATTCTTGATGGGTCCTTCAAATAATGTAGTAAATCCAAATTGGGCATATGTTGATACGCATAATGACAACTAAATTACTTCTAAAATCTTGATGGCATAGAATATATGGTGCAAATTAAATATTCAACCAACAACCGTATTTGCTTAAATAATGGTTGTTGCCATCCAATTGTAGGATAAGGTGTTTCATAAGACTTGGCTTTCAGCGTCTGCCAACCGAAAATCACTACAACTTGTGGTTTAACAAAGAAGATTTTGGGCTACTTTTAGTCCCCGATTCCCATTCTCAACAGCCATCTAATTTTATAACATTATCATTAGCACTGAAATTCAATTTTTAAGCTGAAATTTCATACCCTAGATTTAATGGTTGGACCAAAAATACTCTTTGCTTGCCAGCATGATTATTCTTGGGAGAGAAATAGTCATCTTCAGTCAAAGCAAATGGATAATCTCGAACTTAATAATTTTTATCTGATAATATGTCAGTTTTCATCAGTGCGTGACTTTCAATTGATTGATAATCACAAGGATAATTATGATATGTAGGCATCCATCTATTCAGGTTTCCGGGGCCAGTGACATGATATGTACACAGGACACAGCGCTACGGATGTACTACGAGCTAAGCAGCTAAATCATAGCAATTAAAAAATAAAGACAACTACCTGGAGGCAGCACGATGCATACATGGCCCAATCTAGGGGTAGACATATTTTAACCGAACCGATCTAAACTAATCCAAACCGACAATTTAGATATGTTTTATTAGAAAAAAAAACTAGTTCTAATTTATTGGATTACAAACCGACATCACTCGGTTTGGATTTCGGTTTGGAAAGATTCTAAACCGATTCAAACCGATACAATCCAGAAATATTATATAATTACATTATATTCTAAGTTAAACAATCTAACTAATTATATTTATTATTTTATGTAGATTTTGACAAATCAAAAGTAATTGGGCCATAAGTGGTTGTTCTAGATGCACAATATTTTTATTGTCAAATGTTGTTCAAGTTTATTTTAATTTTGTGAGTTTGTTTTGAATGAACATGTTCAAAACTTCTTTATTAGGATGTATTATGCTGTGAACTTATATGGATGTATCTTTGAATTGTTATGTAGATATCAAAATAGATATAAATAATATAAAAGAGGTATCAATTTAAATTACAGACACAAAAAAATAACACATAATTTAGGTATAATAATATAAAAGAAGTGGTCTTTTAACTAATAGCGAGGGTCCAAACCGATCCAGTCGGTTTGGATCGGTTCAATTTAAAAAAATTTTAGGTTGATATCGGTTTGAAACCGATAAGTTTGGATCGGTTTGATAATACGTCTCAAACCGATCCAAACCGAATTTGCCCACCCCTAGCCCAAGCAAATGTGGATCGTCACTGCTCTAACTCATTTATTCTCCGAGTCATGAATCTAAATTTTCATTCAATGAAATGATATTAAGAAACAGTTTCCGGTTTCATTTTCATGAGGACTTTGAAAAGTTGGACCATGCATACTGCATAGCAGCGGCATTTAATTATTAAAATGGCTGGATGTTTGCAACTTTCAATCGCAACCTGGTAAATTAATTTCATGGAGAAGAGAGGTGGGGTTTCAAGATCATGCTATTAAATATTAAATAGGAACTAACAATCATATATACAACATAAAAGCTATTAAATCACTTTTATTTTCACAATTACATATATTACAAATTGATAAAAGATTAGCTATCATACAAATTTCTTTTATTCTTTAACAACAAGTGCAGGTAAAGCATCTCCTAGTATATGTATATAAGAGTAGTGCTAGAGAGAGAGAAGCACGAGAGAAAGACGAGAGAATTTTGCTCTCTCTCTATCATTTTCTTCATTATTTCTCTTGTCTTTCTCTCATTCTTCTCTACACCAAGCATTTTCCTGTATATAAAATGTGTAAATGAAAACAACCAACAAAAGCTATATGACAAACACTATTGTTTCCCTAACATTATTAAAAGCAAACTGCGTGCGCCTGATGATAATTCACAGACCAGAATCAAACGGCACTCCGGTCGCCGGAATCCAAGAGTTTCCGGCCAAAAAGTTTCCAACTGTAAACTTCCCGGCCTCCACGGGGCTCCGTATAACATGATACCCGGGCCATTTCACCCTCCCACCAGTGCTTGCACCGGTTCCGATGTTCATATACTCACCATAATAAAGAGTGCTCAAAGCAAAATTCCCACTCCACGGCGACCAACCAGCTGGATCAATCACTCCATCGATATTACACTTCATGAACACAGTTCTTGAATATTGCTTCCATGGCCTGCCTAAATAACTCTTGAACGATCCCTGAACGGCTCTCATATCAGACGCCGCCGTAACCCTAGAATTATGAACAATGATGCCGGTGTTTTCGTTAGGGTCTTTTCTTCCTTGTGCTGTGACAGTGTTCTTTTGGCCGCCTATTGGTTTTCTTATGTAGATGGTGCAGCTTTGGAAAACAGCTGCTGCGTCCCCAAATATGAAGTCTTGGGTTCCATATATGTCACAGTTGCGGTAGAATTGGCGTTGAGAGTAGACATATAAGGTATCTTGATATCCTTTGAAGCTGCAGCTATAGAAGACCGAGAAGTCGGAGCCAGACCGAAGGGCTACTGCTTGATGGTTTGCCGGTCCGGCCGTGTTCTCGAATGTCATGTCTCTAGCAATGAAGCCTTGGCCGGAAACAGCTGCCATAATAAGTAAACACAGTGAGTATAAGGTCCCCCGGCCCGCCCCAAACAAAAGATAGGAATGAAAATTAATTAACTTTTTAACCTATCTGGCTATCTTTGAATTCATGTAACTAATCAAACAAAGCTGTTTGTCAAATCCCCCAAAGTGTAATCAAATGATTGTTAGATGTTACTTGTATTATAAGGTAATTTATGAATTATTATTTTCGAGAAGTGGAATATGAAAGTATAAGTAGAGTTTTAAAATTGTCAAAGTCATTACCAATTGATGTGAACAAAGGGAAAATGATCATCTCATGATCTGAGCTCTCATGAGCTTTTAGAGATTTTGTGCCATGTGTATTTAAGTAGTAGTGTATGGATAGGATTTAACTTCTTTATTTTATTTATTTATTAACTACCAATCACCACATATATTTTTTATCAAGAGGAGATCAGATCAAGATCAGGAGAGAATCCTGATCCGAACAAAGGAGACAAGTTTACTATTTCTCTCACCAGTTCGAAAAGGGCTTAGTTTGTTTTTTGTTTACGGTTTTAATTGGTGGAAGTAATTTTGTTTATTATTATTAATAACTTTGATAATCTTATCGTTTTTCTAATTATTATTATTTTGATAATTAAAGCGGAGTCATACTCATGCATGCGTGGATCGCAGAGCTTACCAAAAGTTGCTGTGCGGAAAGTAGTGGTGCCCCCTTTCGCATTTTTGTTACTAGTGACAATCGTTGCATCGATCCCATCTCCAATTAACATCAAGTTCTTCATGGATCTCTTAATCTCAACATTCTCTCTATATACTCCCCTTTTCACGTAAATGACAACTCTTTTACTTCCACCTCCTAGCTTGACTGCTGCAGCCACACCTTCTGAAATGGTCTTGTAATTACCAGACCCGTCTTGTGCCACTACAACATCTGCTTTTGGCCCCACCCCACCTGACTGGAGAAGTCTTCGATCAGCGGCGGATACCCATGTTGGAAATCCATTGACAAGTAACCGTCGGCCACCGTTCCTTTTATAAGCATACGGTATTGATGAAGTCGAAACTGAGGACTTAGTTATAGCCAGTGAATTGCTAAGCAACTTGGAGAAGTTGCCTGACATAAATGGCAGGGATTGTAGATGAGAATCCAAATTAAAATCAGTGAACCCGTTTTTGCATGTTTCTTGATTGGCAATAGCTGCACTTAGCCAAGTTACAGAATCAATCGGATTGCTAGAGCTCATCGAACGATTGAGATGGTTAACTGAGTCGTCGTAAAGATCCTTGCAATCGACCAAAGCTAACTTGGCTAGCTTATTGAATGAACTCAAGTCCATAGTCGAAATAAGTTTGTGAGCACGTATGGCTTGGTCAATGGTGACCTTAAGGTGTAGGTCACGAAAAGAGAATTGGGTTTGATCTAGCTCCAAGTTTGATAAAAAATTAGTGGCCGTGTAGTGGTTGCATATTTCAGGATATGGGGTCTGGCTACACGATGTTATTAATTCACCATGCACCAAGTTTAAAGAAAAAATTAGAAAATGAACGCTAAAAAGTTGGATGAGTACAAACTTATCCATAGAGACCAAAAAGACTAGCTAGCTATAGAGTTTTGGTATGATTGAATTATGTTGTGGATGATCAAAAGGTGGCAGGGGGAGGGTTGTTTATATAGGCCAAACAATTTGTGGGGAGAGGTACGTATTTGTGTATTTGTTGGTGGATGGTATTTTCATGATATTTGGACTGGTTAGGGTTTTTGATGGGGCCATGCATGATGCTTACGTGAAAAAAGAATCTTCTGGATGCTTTGTGGTTGTGGGTCATTAGGGTTTATGGTTGGTTTTGAATGTCGCCATGGGTTTAATTCAAGCGGATGCAATACGCCATTAGACTTTGTTGGCATTGTAAAGATTCACAAGTTTTCTATTTGTTTAATTTTGTTGAATAGTGGAAGACCAAAGACTCAAAATGACTTCGTATTTTGTAATTACTCGATTCAATTTGTCAGCAACAAAAATGACAAGTGCGATTGGTTATCTACGCAATTGGCTACCATTAATTCTTAATTGGGTAAGTTTTAATTTCCGCTGGTTTTAATCATAAACTCATATTTATTTTTATAAGGCATTGACTTATCGTTTTGGTGGAAAGATTAATCTCGGTAGATCATTTGTCGATTTTTAAACATAAAAGGATTCGTTACTATGCAAACCATGTTTTAGATATAATACTAAGCATTTTAGTCTATTGCTATATATCTCGAGAGCATATGATATTCCTGAGATGCCGTAATTGGATCCATTAGATTTTTATGCTAAGTTTTTCATTTCAAATTTTTTGTAACGATTAGTAGATTTGGAAAACTGAAAGAACCATTCAATATTTCTCTCTCATAACTGAAATGCGCGAAATACAAAATTATTCCTCTAAAATGAATTTGATTTCAAAGCTACAAACAAATTAAAATACGACAGGATCGATTTCTCTCTTCTCTCTCTCTCTTTTTATTATATCATCAATTTTTATTCTGTCGGATATCAATTGTCTTTTAGATTGCCAATTAAATCAGTCAAATTTCGTAACACTATCCACAACAACCGTTTCAAATTCATAAATAGTTAAACACTACAAAGCGCAAAATAATAATAATAATAATAATTATAATTATAATAATTATTAAATATTATTAATCTTCATGCAAAAATTATTGGTAGTAGATGAAAGTTTCTTTCTCAAATATCAAATCAACACAGCAGACCAGCAAAGTGCTCCGAACGCAAACAGTATCACGTGAACTTTTGGGGTATTTGACTACGATGTCCAGGATAATCCTCTCAAATTTACTTTTCAGTTTGGTGAACGATAATCTTAATGAGCCTTTTGTTTCATGTTCTTTTGTTTACAAGTGTCAACCCATCAACCTATTGTTTATGCAAATGATCCTGTTTACATATCATAATCAATACCTGAAAGCTGATTAAATTGCATACATGCATGTGAATTTATTTTACTTTAATTTATCATCCTCCATTGACTTCTTTTTATTGGGTCATTTTTGCCCTAACTACAAAAAATCATTAAGATGAATGGCTTGAAAATGTTTCAAATTGGGTAAGCATTGAATTGTTACCTTTTGTTCATGAACGGAAAATCTTGCTGGCTTGGAAATTGGAATAAAGCCTATGCGTTTTAATTTAGTCTCTATCAGTGCCAAAACCCTGATGCTACAGGAACTATAAGATATTTTTGTATTGGTACCAAAACGTAACAATAGCTTTGCCCTTGTTATTAGGCGGGTCCAACTATTGTGCACGGTACCTCCATTTTTAAAGATATGAATGTATTTTTTTTTTTTTTTAAATAATGATGTCCCTATTGTTTTATGAAAAATAAAAATTTTATATTATGATCAATAATTGACCTAATTTGACTATTAAAATTAAAGATAATGTAAGGGTAATAATATATAAGAATTTTTTAGTGCATAAAGTCTTTTTTTGTAAACCTAATATTTTTTTATCCATAATAAATAATTTCAACGCATAATAAAAATATGTGTTGAAATATACTAGACTAATGTATTAAAATTTTAAAACTTCTAATTTTTTTAATTTTCAGCAAATTAAAGGGTACTATAAAGTAATTTATCAAAAATAGGGGTAACCGAGGCACCCGGGGCACCATAGCTTTGTCCTTGTAATTGATGAAAAAACAATTGTTTAGCACTTGGGTTTTGCATTGTAATAAAAAATAAGAAATTAAAATAACAAAAAAGAAAAAACATAGAACTCCGATTCAGCTTTCTTAGAAGAATGTAAAAAATATTATAATCTTCGTAATAACGGTAGACAATAATTAACTTCAAATGTTGCTGTGGAAAGTGGAAAAATTTACTCATCTTGTCACAATTTAATTGGAAACTATGCATTATACTGCCATAACACCATGTTAACCCACATCAAAGTTACCTTTCACGTAGCACATATCTACCTACTAGGATTCTAGAGTTGATGTCCCCTAAAAAATTTATAATCTAAATAAGAATACAAGCTCATAAGAACCGTTATCTTAAAAGTCGTTTTTTAAAGTAAATTTTTTAACACCGAGTGTTTTACAAATTGAAGATTGAAATAACTTATTGACCAGTACCAATCAGATTTGATAAAAGAAATTATCAAACAAGACAGGAAAAAGCTGGATCAAAACCTACTATTCGACGGCCGACAATTACTTCAACCTCTCAATTAATATGCTGGACCACGCTAATTACATCAATAAAATTTTCTGTTTTCTATTTCCATTCCAATCGTAGGCCTCACATGCGACTGACTGGAATGAGCCACTACAACTGCAAAAATGTTGTAAAAGCTTGATCGACCAATTATATGAGGAGTAAAGATCAATCTGAAAATAACATATAAAGATCAGAAAGATCTATCATCCTGAAGTGGTTGACTTTGTGAACCACCACGCCCTTCATGGTTCATGAAAGCCATAAGATGCCCTGCATAATGGAAAAGGTTTTCTAGCTTGCCCTATAAGGCTATAACCAAAAGACAAAAGAAGAAATTGAGTACGCCTTTTGAAAACTAATCTCAATTATTTTTGAAATTTTGATTGCCAGCTTGTATATCACATAAGAGAATGAGTGTTCAACATATAGCAATGTTATAATTTGACAACAGGCTCTGGTGTTGAGCTGCAGGTCTTCCGTTTTAGAACATAAAAGATAAGGATAACAGTTCAATACATGGATTTGATTAAAAAATTTTAGACCTGACTTAATGTTATTATTGAGCTTTTACCTAATAATAAATGTAAAATTATATATATATTTGGGTCAAACAGTTCCAATATCCTTCTTCTTCTTTTTTTTTTTTTTCACTTTTTAGTTTTCACATGTTCATCATATTTTTGTAGAGAGTGAGAGTGCGATAAAATATTGTGCAGGTGTTTTCATTGAAAGAAATTGTTACACACATATATAGAACTAGACTATGTACTAAAGGAAAAATTAAACTTTTGTAATTACATGCATGATGATAAAACATCCTTGATACTAGTTTATGTGCATGCTATTTGAGTTACACGTAGAATCAAATCCTGTTACGTGAATTCATTGAGATAATAATTTGGCTGCTTATCATATTCCACCTCAATTTGATGGGTGGTATTTGAATTAATTGATGAACTCCAAACTTGTTAATAGGTCAATATAAGAGACTCAGATTTGCGAGGCCTCCACAAGATATATCTGCAATATGATGAACCAAATGAACAATAATGTGAATATTAGGTCATTCTGATTAATTCTGTCCTTGTGATTAAATTCTCAAAGAATAGAAAAAAATATATTGGATTAATTTGTCTAGCGTAGAAGGCTGATCGCTTAATTATTTGATACATGTTATATATGGAAGTTGGAAACTCTGTATTATACGATTAATTATATTTATTAATCATTAATTCTTATGTTTTGACTAATTTATTATTAGTCACATTGAAATAACTGCCAGTTTGTTAAATTGAATCAAAAGATGATTAAAGAATGACAGAGATTAATAACATTAGAAATTTGAATGTTAAAGTTGATTAGTTGTATTTAATTTGAAGGGACAATACATACAAATTGTTGAATTATTGAATGGATAATCAGAAATAATTAAAAACTTAATAGTCCTTCTCTGTGGCCACCCCAAGCGTGTCTCATTGTCTTTCCATTGTCATGGTGGACGGCTATTTAATCAAGCTTTTTTATTAACTACTTTTGTTTTTTGTTTTTTTAAAGGGAAAGCAACCTTTATTCTCATCAACGTTGCCCTTATCATGAATAGGAATCTAATTTATCTACTTTCAAAAAAAAAATATTTCTCTAATTATTTTAAACCACATATTCATGATCAGTTAAGGCAAGAAACATCTTCAATATTATGTTTGGCTCGAAATAAAATTAATGAGCTTTTGAATACAATCTTAAAAATACATAGCTCAACACAACAGCAATCTATTCGTATTATTTTTTAATGCTATGTTCAATGAGGATGCAATCCATATTTTTTTTAAAAAAATTCGGATCATTACAAATAACAAATTGATGATAATCTTTTATATAAAGCTTGGGTTCAAAGTTTTTGGAATGAATGCACGATTAAAATGACCCTACACGAGAGAGACATTTTATGATTATTATGTCCAACAGAAAATAATTTAAGACTGCATCATTCTAACTATTTGATTTAACTTCTTGATAGGCTTCACATAAAAATGAATTGATGCATGTAAGATCATTATCGAAGAACCACAGTACAGTGTGTTAATCAGTACAAATAATGTTAATTGCAAGGAAGAAAATTTTGTTTTCAGACTCACGTACAGTCATTTTCTGAAATTGATATATAGCTTAAAATCATACCCACAACCACAAGTGCGTAAAATAAAAGCTTAAAGAGTTTTTAATGCAAAAGATTTGATATTTGAAACTCTTTTATATCAGGATTGGAGTGTGATTATTTAATTATACATAAATAAACATATGGTAACTTAATTACAAATTGATATGATTTATCTCATGTTTTTAGCCCCAAATGATCAAGGTGATTAGCGTCTATCAATTATCAAGAAGCTCATATACATATAATTTAATTAGCAATTTTTCGCATTGCATGGTAAGCAGCTAATATTTTCTGCGGCGGGTGCCATCTAGCTTAATGATAAAATCTCTAAGTGTGAAAACAATAAAGTTTGAACCGTACTTACGTGAGAGAGGGAAAAATGTTATCGTTAGGCTACAATAATAATAATTAAAACAACTAAACGTATGTTGCCATTTTGGGGGGGGGGGGGGGGGGGAACTCATGAATAGAGCTGAAACTATTGATTAATCAAGAAAGGGCACATGGTAGAGTGATGATCGATATTGAATGCACTGTTCAAAGGGAAAAAAAGAACCTTAAAATTTTGAATGACTGCATGCTTATTGTTTTTACGAAAGGGACTTGTTATTGTTGCACGTTGTAAGAGTGAAACAAAACCCATTCTTCCTTAAAGTAATTTCTTTGCACTCAAGACAGAGATAACACAAAATTATTCGACAGATTATTGAAAGCTACTTATTATTCCTTGCAATTTTTTCCAAGCATACGATTTGCTAAAAATGCTTCCACATTTTGCACTGTCATACATCACTCTCTATCCATTATTTTTCTGTCCTTAATTTTCCCTGAAATGAAGCCCTGCAAAATTGACATTTTATCTTCAATAACATGAAGCAAAATAGAATTTGTAAACAAAGTAATAATGCAATCATTAGCATCCAAACCCAATGTTAATTATTTTTCCGTCGCTGTCGACTTCAATTTTCAAATAAATACCTGGAAAGGATTATTGGCCAGAAAACTAGAATTTCACAGCCTGGTTGTTTTGCTGTCCATTTTGTTTTAATTAATATTGTTGTTACTTAATTATCAGCGTCTAGTAACAGTGGCTTGGTATCTTATTAATTTTCAGTCATAGCTTTATTTCTAGTCCTGACAAATAAGTTCCAATTACTTAGGGTGAAAGACACGATAATTGACAATTCTGAATTTAAACATCAGACTCAAACTTTAACAAGATGCCATACTTGCATGGGACAAATATACCATTTTGGAGTGTTTCTGATGATTGCCTGTAAATCAAGTAATATTAATTTCAATGTTATGATAAATTACGTGTGTTTTAATGGTGGCTCCAAATAAACATACTGAATGTTGACATTTGACGTTATAGAACCTGATTTATGATCATTTATTGCTTCCAGCCTTCCCTTAAACCATAAGGTTAAGACTTTAGTTAGCTTTTGATAGTTGGAAACGCTTTCATTTTTCCGTAAACGTGTGAAAATTATAAACAATCAAACACATGTATTCAAGACCAGCAATAAGGACAATTCTCACAATTAATAATCATCTTGTAAATTTTGTGTGGAAGGATTCTAGGCTATATGATTCATCGGTACTCAATGAAAGTTGAAAATCAAAGTTGTTGAAGCCCATTATCTTTTCACTCCTTTTGATTCCCATTAACTTACAAACATTTGCTCTTCAAAATCCGCGAGGTTTTTGATTTCATATATTTTATTTGTTTCTAAAATTTCCTGGAGCAGCCTTAAAATGGAGAAAAAAATTAAAAATCTTTTTGTTTAGCACATTCGGAATCTTGGATGATTTTTACGTGGATAAGTTCATATTAGCCCAAGCCCAAATCAATTTATGGGTCCCCTATATTTCGTCGAACCTAAAATAAACCAGCCAAACTCAAAATCCCAAACCAACCCCTCCTTTCAGTCCTTTGCAGGTCCAACTCTGCTGCATTGGGCTCAAAATGAAAAAATTTTGAGTGTTAAATATTTACTAGCCATATAAAACACAAATTATAGTTTGACATGTATATATTTATTTTGATAAATTATTATATAAGTGGTACTTATATATTTATATTAAACTCAAAAACACATGTCATACATACATTTATTTAGTTATATTGCCTTTGATTTATTCTAGAATTTCTTATGATCCTGATAAGTGTGCTAGATGAATCAAACTAATTAAGATAAGTTTAGTAATCTGGGTGTATCTGTACTTATGATCATCCAGTTTATTAAATGGGCCATTAATTAAAATTTTGTAATGTCTAATTTTGACATGATATGATGAATAACATAAATCATAGTCTATGCCTTTTATTTTTGGCAGCTACGTATTGAACCTAAAGCCATTGTCATTCTATATCCGTGTGCTTAAAACCACATGAATCAACACAAAACTCTTCCTATTTAACTAAGTGTATAACCTATATCTTGTTTTTTTAATACGAATAGACAAATTTTAAGCTTAATCGTAAACCTAATTAAACTATTAGCACCCAACAAACAGAAGAGATATGAGTCATACTACCTACGCATAAAAACAAAGAACTCATCAAATTTGAAATTTGTCTGTTCATAAGAAGAAGGCTAATGTATGCAACCCGTGAATGCTTAAAATGAGCTGTAACAGGGCATGCATGATTCCGAATAGAAGAATTTAATGTCCTTACCCAAATCTCGAATACAAAACTTTGCTTTCTATTTTGTCGAGCCTCCCGGCTGCTGGTCAATTCATTTCACGGGCCGTTTTTGTCCCCTGAGATATGTCCAAATTTGCACAACAATACACGCCAGTTTGCCCTCCAACTCCAATTATTTGCTTCAGCGCTTTCATCACCTCTTCTTTAATTACATTTATTTTTATTTTTTGGTTGCAACATATCTACTAAGAACCAAAGAATGTGTGGTTGGTCGAGCCCTTGTGGGTGAGCACAAGTACAAGAATTCGATGTAAGCTTATATTGTGTGTGCGCGCGCGCGCGCGCGCGTGAGTGAGTGCTTACGCGTGAGTTTGCTTACAGAAATTTTTTAATTTATGTTATAGTAACCCTTAGTGGCTCTTTGAGCCTCTTTAACTAAATTAATGGTTGTTACCCGATCCAATGAACCTTAATGGGACAATGAAAGATTATCAAAATAGAGGAGGAAAAAAGAAAGAAAGAAAATCGGGCCATTCCAACTAATCAAGTTCTTGTGAATAGCACTCCACAGTCTCAATTATGCAAATATGATCCAAGAAGATATCAATTTGAAAGGCTTGCGTGATTCTCATGCATTACTTTGCCTGTTTTATGTAGCACATGAACAATAGTCACTGTCAAATTATTTTATAAAATCAAAAGAATATCTGTAATCATGCAAACTTAAACGCTTACTTTGTCACGAGGCATGAGATCATGGGCTACAATTACGTCAAACCAACGTGATTCGATTTGAACTGCCAACTCTCTAATCCAATTATCTGCCCATAAATTAATCCCTTTTTTGGTGGCATTAATTGGACAATATTATAATTCTTTATGTTAAAATAAAAAAATGTCTATTTAACACTTATATTTGAAAAAAAAAACTTACTTCAAATATTACATTCCTATCCTTATTTTTTTCTTTTTTTTTTACAATAACACTCTTGCAACAATATTCTTACTTTCTTAGGGATGTTAATGAAAAAAAAAAGATAATTTATCAAATTTATCTAAAAGTTAACATAAAAATTTACCCAAATTTTTATAGTATTATTTTTCTTTTAGGATAAGTTTGGTAAATTAATTTTTAATAAAATAATTAGTATTAAGATTGTAGCAAGGATATTAAATGTTGCTATTGTGTTATATTAATTAATTTATAAATAATTATTAGTAAGTTAATTTGTTGTATGGATACAAAAAATACTAGTTCTTTCATGCTGATTTTTAATGGTTAACTGGTTAATTTGCTAAAACTAACTTTTTTTGAAAGACAAATTAATTAATATCAAGGATATTATTGTAAAAGTAAAGAAAAATAAGAGTGAAAATGTAACATATTTAATTGTTGAGGTATTTTAAGGTAGTTTTTAAAATATAAACATACAATGGGCATTTAAATTAAAATGTAAGGGTTAAACGAACATTTACTCATGTACATTACTTCTAGTCCTCCGTATAATTTAGCTTCGAATGTTAGTTAGACAAAATAAGAACCTACAAGGCCAAAACAAAGCTCCAAAAGTTCGAAATAGATTCCCTACTTTAGGGTAGGTCATTTTGTTTCAAATTTTCATATCGATATATATTTATTAAAGCAGAAGAATAGAAGCCGACCAAGATTATTTAATAATTTTTGCCCATCACTTAACTGAATTATATATTTAATATTTGTTCACAACGTGTTAGTCTACTAAGCTGGCAAAAATGGGTTAGCAGTCATCACTAAGAGTTTTTATGCCAATATGAAGAAATTTTCTTTATTCTCATGGAGGATTTTACACATATTTTCACTTACACATAAGGTGATCAATTCAAAAGCATCGATTATGTTGGAAAACTATTAATATTGTCCAAGCATCAACTTTAATAAGTTCGCGAAGTAGTATTTATTCAATATTTCACATCACTATCATACGATTCACTAAGGATGCAATTATTTTTTTATTAAATCAATTTCATAAGCTTTATTTCTTGAAAAATCAATTTAGGTACGGAAGTGTTGATAACCTAACCATAAGCGACTTACATCACACCCATTTGACCAATTATCTTCAACTGGTCAAAAGTATGATCTACCCTTTTAGATTTAGAAGAAACATAATAATTGAATGAAACAGTTTATTAGAAATGGCATCACTTGGAATCAAGATAAAAATTTTTCGTACAATCAAAATATTCAACCAACTAATTAGTGGTTGGTAAAGTTTGCTGTGGGTCCTTCGTCCTTGAGATTAAGGGTCAGGGTAATAAAGAACTATGGTATCGACTATCATGAATAACTTTATATTATAAACATGTAATCATGTTATTTACAACATAATTATATGACTCCACATGAAGAAATTTCCATCCCCAACAGAAAAAAAGCACATAGGTTATCTTTGGATACTGAATAATAATTCCCTTTTGGAGAGCTCCTATATCTAATTCAAAACGGTAGTTTTTATGTTTATCATTTCACATGAGACGATAAAAGAAACAGAAATTTTTTTTTTTTTTTTTCACTCACCACAAAAGGGTTAAGATATTCTCAGTACCATTCACACTTGTAAAACCACAAGAAGAAAGACACAAATAGACAAGGGATAAGACAGAAGACTGTATGAACTCAGAGTCCAACACAGTACTAGACTCGGTTCCTGTTAATAGAAAAAAAATATTAAGAATGAAAATAAAACTTTAACAGAACAACATATACAATAAACACGAAACTAACTCACTCTTAATATATATATATATCACAAAATCACGAACTAAGTTCTATCTAACCCGCCACCAAATCCAACGGCCCAAATTGAGTCATCATCATGACGATGAGATGATGTTCATTCGTTCAGTTCATCCCATTCTCAGCATAACGATTGACAAGAGCAAGCGCATTGCTTGTCAACTTCTTCACATACTCAACCCTATCACAAACCTCCTTCTTCATTTGCCCATCAGCCACATCCTCAAATCCGTCCGTGCACGTTTCCTCGTCAGTCAGCGCGGCGCTCATCCACGTCTGCACATTGCTCATCTGAAACCTAAAGCTGGCCCGGGAAGTCCCAGCCGACCTAATCTGGCGCATCTGCTTGAGCGAGCCGTAAATCTCCTCGACTGCGTCCCCAAAGTTGGAGAAACAGTCGTGCAAAGCGGCTGCGGCTCGCTGATCGGACCCGTAGTCGGCTTGGCGGGAGATGTTGGACACGTAAGTAGCCATGCGCTTGGCTTTGGATAGCGTCACGCCGATGGCTACGCCGGCAAGCTGAGCGGGGTCCTCCTGGATGGTGCTGGCGTAGCGGGATAGAGTGGAGTAGCATATTTCGGGGTACAATGTTGAGTTGCAATTTGTACGGATGAAGTCGGTGCCGGTGCCGGTGCCGGAACCGGTGGCAGGGGGATAGCCGGCGGGGGCTGCGGTGGGGATTGCATGAAGCTGGAGGAAGAAAGTTGATAAGAGGAATGAGAGAAGAATTAGAGGACGTGGGGATTTCATGATTGTTTGGGTTTGTGTGAGATAATGGTAATGGTGGGTTGAGTTCTGTGTGAAGGAGTGAGCGTTTAAGTAGAGCAAAGTGTTTGTAATAGATTGACTTGTTTGGCCATTATTATTCGGGATATTAACGAAAATGCCATTGTTATTGTGTTCACAATATACGTGACTGTCACTTGTGATTTGTGCGAAGTCTCTGATTTTGTGTCTAATTTGATAGTTGGTATGTATGAATGCGACTTTTGTAAAATCACGTTTCCGTAAAATATTGCTAGAAAATGAGTGTGGGATACACATATGAAGGCCCCCCCCTTTTTTTTTTTTTCCTCTTTTGTAATTGATATGAGGCTTTGTATTCATTAAAAAGTCAACGAAATGGAATACCTCGGATTTGAAGGGATTCGTTACATTGACATCACTAAAGTCAAAATCGATTTTTAAGGGTTCAATTTTCTTACTATTCGGAAATGTTTATTTTGATAATAATTAAACGTTTTCAAGAAAACTCAGCTTTTTATTCATTTTTTTGGTTCTCTAAGTTTCTGAGTTAGCATTTAACTCAATCTCTTTGTTCCTCTTCCATTTATGACCTGATAGTATTTTGCCAGTGGGTCTTTGTAATCGTAAAAGCATTGTCGTAATAAACCTCAAGATTTTTTCTTATTTTATTTTTATTTTTTTCAAGTATAGTACATAACACAGTTAATCTAAAATTGAGAAATATGTTCTAAGAGGCCTTTTTTTTCCACATCTATGTAGGGAGATCCATCGCAAGGAGTATAGGTGTTAACCATTAGGCCAATGTATAATTTACTTTTCTACTTTTATTTGTCTAATCTTTCTACGAGGTTTTATCTTTTTTTTTTGGGGGGCCTCAATCAAGTGATATACATAGAATATGATTATTTCTATAACTTTTCAGAAAGAAATTGTAAAATTAAATATTAAGTTGTGAAAATGTTTGATATATATGGAACAAAATGCTGTATGATTATTGTCATAAAATTATTTTTCTTCGTTATTTGGACGTAGATGGGGCTCTATATTTATGGTTCTTTTTTAAAATAGCCATATTTAAACTGTGTTATAATAGATAGATGCAACGTGTAAGTAAATTTCCTTAATCTAATGTCAATGAATTTGTAATTTAACATTAAAAAAATAATACGTGCTATCCTCTATGTTTGACTATAAATTTAATATTCACTATACATAGATTTTATATATTCATCAAATTCAAAATTACGCGTGCACTGAGAAAAGAAACCAATTTATTGTATGTAGCCTCGGCCTCCTTTGCGGATGGCTTTTGAAATTGCGGCCAGTGACGCTTGGTGCGGTCGGCAAATTGGCTTTAGACTTAAGCAACGGCTTCTTTCTCACTACTTCAAATAAAAGAAATGCAGTAACTTGAGATCGTGGGTCCACGACGAAGAGTGGTCTGGTCTGGTGCTATGCATGTTTAGATAATGGAGCACTAGACATTTGGTCTTGGCTATCATTTCTGCTTTCATAGACGGCTGTTCATGGAGTTGGAGTTTTTTAGTAAGTTGGTAGCTTTTTAAACATGCCATTTTCCCACTATTGTGATTTGAGAAGCGTGCAGCGTTCAACTCATGCAATCAAGTTCAAGCTTTTTATCACTTGGAATATAACGGGCTTCCTTCCATTCGCCATATTCATATTGCACTATAATGCAATTTTTTTTTTTTTAAGTAGTTATTATACCATTCAACTAGAGAAATTTTAAAGTGAGTAAAAGATAATACATATAATTAATACATGTATGACATATATAGTTCAATTAAATATAATTACATGTCATATTTAATTAAATTACGTATGTTATACATGTATTAGTTAAGTATAGTACTTTTAATGTACTATAAAATCTCTCATTTTATTGATGCGGCGTTCAACTTACAAAATTTGATTCCATAAACCTCACAACAAGCAGATGTTATTGTATCAGTGTTGCATGATGGGTATAACACAATTTATTAGGCTCTAAGTTTTGAGCCAGATTGCTTTATTAGTCATTGTCACTACTTATGTGGTTGTAGGATTTTAATTCTAGAGGTAAAATATTAGTTGTGTTTAAGATAACTTAAAATTCAAACAAATTTATGGAAAGTGGAAGAATTAATTAGATTTTAACAAAAATAGATATACAACATGAAAGATTTGGGTAATTTTGAAAAACACATGGACTAATTACCCAATTAGGGTAATTAACTCAAATCTAACCTTAAACCCAAAGGAGCATTTACTCACATCAAGCCAACATAAGCATCAGAGTTCAACTACTCTGGTTGGGAGATGTGATGATCAGGAAAAATATAACATGAACCTGTTGACAAATGAACATAAACATGTGTTGTGAAAATGATAAATATATTTTAAGCTGATGACAAAATTAGTTGTCCACTGTTCAAAGGGAAAAAGTTTCTCCACTATAGGGGAAAAAAATCATCATTAGACCGCGAAACCTGTCAAAGATTCACGGACTAGCTGGCGTAATTTACTCCATTTTTTCAGATGAATTAAACTTGAGACCTCTCTCTGTAAGGACGAGACAAGGGAACATAATCTTGATTCAAAAGCAGCTTATTGTAATAAATTATAAAAGAAACAGAGAATCCGGCCGGGGAGCCATATCTTTTTCATCTCTTGATCTATTGGGCGAGAATTAGTTTCGAAAGGAGGAAACAATTTCATCATGAAATAGTGCACATGGTGTTACAAACTTAAAGTTGGTCCAGCCCATTGAGCTCTATCCTCTATGCACAAATGACCCACCACATCACATCAATCATTGTCACAAAAATAAAAGATTCCGGCGAATTCGACTCCGTGAATAAGGGGGAAAAAGAAGTCCAATTCAGTAGCATTCCCTTGAAGATCTGTATATGGCTTTTTTTTTTTTTAATTGCTTTATGCTTTCTGTAAAGTTGATCTCTATTTGTTGATTAGACTCTTGTAGTCTGAAATGTTCTCAAGATTGAAACCCCTACGTTTGATTTTCCTCGCGTTATTATGAGAATTGGCTGTTGAATAGTAATTTGTTTATAGCAAGGTTTGGTTTCATATTATGGGGTTAGGTTTGAAATGTATTGAATCAAATTGACTTGCGTTCCATTCATTTGAATTTTTTTTTTTGAGGAGACTATTACTCATGATATTTACAATCATACAGATACTGAGACCCATTTACATCAATTCTGATATAGCACCTCTTAAATATCGACGTCAAACTCCCATATTGGGAGAAAGATTGCCTTCACTCGAGCTCCCATTCATTTGAATTTTGAAATCAAAGCATCCCATTATTTTAAGGTTGTTGTATGGAAAATTTATGCAAAAACACATGTAAGCTTTTAGAGTATGACGTTGTTGTAGCAATTAATAGAGATAATTTTGTGAATTAAAAAGCTACATCATTAATCACTACAATGAATGAATTACTTTAAACGCTTAAAATAGAGATTATCTTAATTAACTGAACATTCCAATTAACAGGACATAGAAATATCCACTAGCATCTCTAATTTGGATACTACATGAAATCGACCAAAAACTTTTGACATAAAATGCTAGTTTGGATACTAATCTGAAATCCACCAAAAACTTTTGACATAAAATGCTTTATTATGAATGTTAAAGTAATTTTTTTTTAATGAGTTTGGACTTATAAATAATCGTTAGTCACTTCCATGATCTTTTATATAAAGTTATTGTCGTCACTTTAAGGTGATTTGAGTCCAAATTAAAAAGTTTGATAACAGAAAATGTTGTGTTGATTTTAAGTAATTTTGCTTTTTGACAGAACCTAGAAGTGCGTATCATATCTTACCAAAATGTGTTTATTAATGTTAATCCATTTCTTTGAACTTATTGCATGATTGATTTTTTTTTTTTTAAATGATGATTATACATCAACGGTTATTGCATTTTACAGATATATTTACAACTGTTATTATAGCAGACATTACATACACTTATATTTACAATCAGATATACATAATTGGAACTTATATTATTACATTACATTTTATAAAGTGCATGTCCAGACAAATAACCCCTCACATAAGAGGGATGTCCTTACTCCACTCGTATTTTGAGAGAGAGAAAGGATAAGTATTTAGCCCTCCACTCGCATGATTGATTACTTGCTTATAATTGCTTGGAATTTTGTGACCATGATTGCCGTCTATTAAATGGATACTCTTGCAATAAAATGATGTGAATTTAGTGGGATGTATATAATGAAGAGTGTGTCATTTACAATAGAGAATATAAACTCATTGTTGACACCGTGAGTGCTGATTAATATGCCAAATATCATCCAGGTTGTGACCCGCTTAGAGATCCAGAAACAAGAGAGATTCTGGATTTTGATTAGCCCAAGCACATGTGGAGGCCCAATCGATCCAAGTCCAAATCAGAATCCGAACGGAAATATAAAAAAAATGGTTTCATTTAAGGATAGTGTATGTTAAGGTTCATTTTAATAATATTGTATCTTTTAAAATAATTATTATCAGTTATATTATAAAAATAATTATTTATAATAAAAATAAGTAAAATTTATTTTTAAAAATATTCTAAATTTTAAAAGTACTCATATATATTTAATAAATTTTACTATTAAATTTTTGTAAGAGTATAAATAACTGAAATAGATATAATGTTGAATAAAATTTATTTTCATATATATAAATATGTATATAGTTTTTTGTTGTTGTGTGCATAGAATAATTGATAATTAAAATACATATTTTTATATTAATGATTTTTTCATTTTGTTATCTTAATATAATTATTGATGATGATGATGATGATGATGATAATATATGTGACAAGTTTAAGAGATATAATTTTAGACACAATTTTAGACATAAGTTTTTAGTCATCGACTTAGATTGAATGATTGATGCTGGCATAATTTTTTTAAATAAAAATATTGGGTCCTATAGAATAGTATTTTTTTCTCTTCTCTCTCCACTCTCTATTTCTTGTTATACCCAATATATTGGGAGAGAGAGACTAGAAATTTTCGGAGATCAATTTATGAAGTTCAAAGTTTCTAGGGCTTAGCTATGGTGCAACTGTGGTAACATACCACAGTTGCATCTAGTCATTAGATTTAATTACCTAACCATTGGACTTTTCTAAATAATTAGATCTAATTACACAGCCAGATAGACTACAACAGACCATAAATGGATCCAAGTTTCTAATACCGTTGAGAGAAAACAAACCCACAAGAAAGTGAGAAACAGTGAAGAGAATGGTTTCTTTTCATTGTTCGTTCACTGACTTCCTTCCGCCTTATATTTCATAACAATAAATTGGTGGGATCACATCTTCAACAAGAAAAAAAATTTTAAACACAAGTTTAAATACCATTAAATCACACTTCTTTTAATGGCTCAGATTTAAGCTGACATAAAATTCTTTTAATGCAAAATTAATTAGCCGCTATTAATTATTTTTCTCTTTCCTTGTATTCTTCTCTCAAAAATCATGCCTCTCAAAGTTTAACTTCTACGAACTCGAATAGAATTGTAAATTGTAAAGAGCCAAAACCAAGAAGAAAGGACTTAAAAGAAAAAACAACGGCAACAACAGCCTTTTTTTTTTTTTTTTTTGCTTTTTAATTTATTGCTTTTATTGTTTGAGCAGGCTACTTTTTGCTTTGAAAAAAATTGCTGCAAAAATGACAAACAATGGCAGCAATTCTTGGCAAATAATGGTTCTTTTTCCTTCTTTAAACGACAGTTGACTTGATTTTGGACAGATGATTTCAAAGAGCGTAAAAAATTTTATGGGATTGATAAATGGGTGAGGTTTAATTATATTCTTATTGTACACGAAAGCAACGATGTTAACTTTTCTATTTATTTATTTATTTGTCAATGATGGGAAGGTGGAAGTCAGTGAATGACGAAAAATAACCATTCTCTTCGCTGCTTTCACTTTCTGTGGGTTTATTTTATCTAAATGTTATTAGAACATTGAATTATATAAATTGATCTCCGAAATTTTTTAGTCTCTCCCTCCCAATATATTGGTTACAACGAGAATGAGATTTAAAATGGAGAGAAAAGAGGAAAAAATTTAATAATATTCCATGAGACTCACTATTTTATTTTAAAAAAAATTATATCAACCTCAATTTAATCTATTGAAAATCTACTACTTCTCTACTTTCTAGTAGGATGGAGTGATTTTTCAAAAGTAATTTTTAGAAAAAATTTGCAAACACTAAAATTAATTTTTAACTTTATAAAGTATTTTTGAACCTCATAAAAGTAGTCTCAAACAAGCTCTAATTATATAGTCTCCAAAGCATATATATTTTGAGTTTTAGGTTTAGAAAAAAAAAAGAAACAGATGAACGGATAGAATATTAGAATATAGTTGTGATTGGCAAAAGGTTCAAACTTAAGCGTATAAATGTTAGTTGGTATTATTATTATTTTTTGAGGAAATTGAACAGAACCCACTTAAATTTGATAGCTCTTCTATGAAACCGTACATATGCAGGAAGTATTAGTATTGCTGAGATATTCGGATGAAAAAGAAGGAGAAGCTACCTGATTGTTGGGTTTCATTCATACACAACACAATCAGATAAACAAAACGTAAAACATTAAACATTAAATATGAAACACGAAAAGAAATTAACTATATGCCCATTAGTTTCCCATCTAAAAATGGAGGCTTTTTAAATAAACTTATAATTCTGTTGTGGATCTGGGAATTGTACCATAAGAAAGATAAATTGAATGAATGAATTTATATTATATTCTCTCGCAAATTAAACTCTCGTTTGCTGCTCCAAATTGCGTTTGGAATTAAAAAAGCCTTAAAAGCCAAATTAAACTTAATTTTCACTTCTTTTAATTTCTCTCCTGTTCACGTGCACATATCTCTTTAAAATCAATTTAACTGAATGTTAAATTAAGAAGCCCACTGCAAATTAATGGCTTCAACTCCTCCGTCATTGTATCATTGCTTGAAATCTAAAGTTAATGTCACTTCCCATCAAATTTGATGATCTTTAACATAAAGTTGACATCGTCACTTTAGGGTGTTGGGGTCCAAAAAGACTTCGACACAAAAAAAGTTGCAATGATTTTAAGCAATTTTAGAGAATCTAGCCATGCATCAGTGCAAATCTTGTCAACGTAAATTCATTTCTTCGAAATTATTGAATGACTACTTGCTCATAATTGCTCGAAATGTAGTGATCATCAGGGTTGTCTTTAAAAGGAGAGATTCTTGCAATTAAATGATTTGAACTTGAATGTTTTTTTTTTTTTTTGAATTACATGAAATTAATGTTCAGATTACAACTTATATTATATAAAATTTACAATTGATATTTACACTTACTGAGACCCGTTTACACAATTCTGATATGGCACCGCTCATATTTTAAACCCTCTCAAATATTCGAGGGACGTCAAACTCTCATATTGAGAGAAAAACTGCCTTCACTCAAACTCTGAAGCTCCAAGGAAGGAAATATAAATTAAACCCCTGTAATGAATTTACGGGGGCTCGAACCACTTCCCTCACACTTGTGAGAGAGTGGCTCTAGCCACTTGGGGTTATCCCAAGTGGTTGATTTGAACTTGAATGTTTGTTTAAGAGAAATAGTAGAATTGATGATTCCCATACATTTTTGGAGGCCCAATCGATCCAAGTCCCTAGCCAAGTTTATACTATAATCTCATGTCTCAAAAATGTATAATTAAGTTTTAGGTCCAAAGTTGTACTGATAAAATAAGCAGCTTAAAAAAATAGTGAATTATCTAGTAAATTGTGTTAGAAAGTGTTTTGAGTTTTAAAAATACAGTCAATGCTTTTGGTACATTTTAAAGTAATAATATAGTTACAGAGTTTTGTACAATTTTTTTTTTACAAATTAATATGACATGATTAAATTAGTTGGATTAAATATTTTTTGGACCATATGAGTTAAGGCTAAATCAGTTTGCACAAAAGTTTATAACCGTATCATCACTCTATATTTTATTATTAAGATATTATTTCATTGTATAATGATTAAAATGGACAATAGTTTAATTTATCTAAACACATCCCTTTTTTTTTTTTCAAATATGTAAATTTATTAAAAAAAGTGAAAATTTTGACTATTCAAATCCAACCAACTTTATAATCAATAAAAGATATAGGAAATTTAATGACATAATAAATAAATAAGAAAAATAAAAAGTAACACGTGATTTATAGGAGTTGTGGTAATGTAATATATTAGGGTAATGATTTATAAATTAGGGTTTATGAAAAATAGGGACATTATCATCTTTTTATAAAAATAATAAGATTATAATAGAAATTTAAAAAATGTATGTGGTGGATTATTTTATAATTAACTTTAAAAAGTTATTCTTTACTTTAAAGACTGTTGGTAAAATGGAGAAAACTATAAAATAAATAAATTTTAAAAATTTTACTAAACATTTTTTTATTGAAAATTATGAAATAAACTATTTAGGACATTTTAACCACAATCCTAAATGGGATCTTACGTTTAGAAGAAAATATAGATTCATTAAAGAAAATTTTAAAATATATTTGTTCTATCAACATTTGAAATTAAAAAATGTAGAAGTTACTATGAAGTAAAAAAAAAAACTAATAATAAACTGTTGATTTATACTATTGAAAAGAATGCATTATTGACACCCCCTCAATATCCTTATGAAACCCCGCTTTTACATTAACAGCACTTTCGCAAGATAAAACTGCATAAAACTACAAATACAAAATTAACTAAACCCCTATCCATATATTTTCTTTTTGACTCTACACCGTTCATACCCACACATCTTTTTTTTTTTTTTTTACAGTTCCAATATGATTTTGAAATAATTAAGAGAAAACGTAAAGTAGTTTATCAAATTGTTATAAAAAAAATAAAAAAAAGAAAATTTTTAGCGAATCTATTGAATTTTCTCCAC